>VDFB02193867.1:349857845-350124317 GCA_007258455.2 Sequoia sempervirens
CAACCACATGAGTGGTAACAAAAATTTATTTGCCTCCATTGACCACAACATTAAGTCTGAAATAAAAATGGGCAACAATGAGAAGGTTTCAGTCATGGACAGAGGCATAGTTTGCCAACAAACCAAGCATGGTGAAGAAAGATAGCTTCATGATGTCTTTTATGCCCCAGGAATGAAACACAATCTCTTGAGCATTGGACAGATGGTCCAAAACAGATATAGAGTGCTAATGGAGAAAGGGGAATGCATCATCTATGATAGAGATGGAAGCAAGAAAGTTATGGCAGTGGTTCAAATGACAAAAAACTGAAAAAATGCAAATCTTAGCACACTCAACAGGCTTGTAGCATTCAGCCTTCAAAATAGTCATCCAAGACCCATCCAAACTTTTGCATTTGAGGTATGGGCATCTAAGTTATTCTAGTTTAAATATTTTAGCTAAAAAAGATATGGTTAGGGGGCTACCAACAATTGTAGAGCCAAATGGAAAATGTGAAGCATGCATCCTAGGTAAACAACATAGGTAGCCTTTTCAATCAAGGCATTCTAGGAGAGCTAGAGCACCATTAGAGTTGGTGCATTAAGATTTGTGTGGTCCCATGAAGACCCCAACCCTACAAGGAAATTTTTATTTCATGACACTTATAGATGAATATAGTAGAAAAATCTGGGTGTATCTTTTGAAGAACAAATTTTATGCATTTGAAAAGTTCAAAGAGTTTAAGGCCTTGGCTGAAAAGCAAAGCAGACACTATATCAAAGTCCTCATAATAGACAGAGGGGGAGAGTATATCTCTCATGATTTTATGAATTTTTGCAAGTCTCATGGCATCCAGAGACAACTCACAGCTCGGTATAATCCACAACAACATGGAGTGGTTGAAAGAAAGAATAGAACCATCACAGAGATGGTAGCAAGCATGTTGAAGGAAAAAGGTTTGTCCAATCAATATTGGGGTGATGTTGTAGCAATAGCAGTCTACATTCTAAATAGGTGCCCCACAAAGGCTGTTCATAATAAAATCCCACAAGAAGCATGGATGAAATGCAAATGGAGTGTTGAGCATTTGAGAATATTTGGATGTGTGGCATATGCACTCATGCCAAAAGAGAAAAGGCAGAAATTTGATGACAAAGGTGAAAAATACATTTTCATAGGCTATAGTGAAGAATCCAAAGCCTATAGATTGTAGAATCCCATCACCAAGAAAGTGGTGATCAACAGGGATGTTGAATTCATTGAAAATGAGTCATGTGGTGGAATAATTGATAGCAATATGGGTATTTCAGTTTCAATACCTCTTGAGGATGAAGAAGCTACAAAAGGGAGATGCTCCAGAACTTTACAATAAGGTAATAGTTCAAAAAATAGCAGCAGTAGCTCTGGAAACTTTCAGTAGGGAAGTTGCTCTGGAACCTTCCAGCATGACAGATGCTCCAAAAGTTCACAACAACAGTTTTATTCATCAATCCAGCAGTCAAGTAGCTCTAGAAATTCTAATCCTACGCTTGCATCATTGATGCCACAGAAGACAAGAAGCGTGAGGAAAATTTATGACAACGAAAGGTATGATGATTTAGATGAAAATTCAAATTTTGCTACATTTTCTTATAGTGATCCAATGTATTTTGAAGAAGCCGTGAAAGAGGAAAAATGGTGTAATGCCATGGATGAAGAGATGGACGCTATAGTAAGAAACAAAACATGGGAGCTCACTGATTTACCCAAAGGGAAATCAATCATTGGAGTTAAGTGGGTCTATAAGACCAAATGTACTGCTAATGGTAAGATTGAAAGACATAAAGCAAGGCTGGTTGTTAAGGGATACAAATAGTAGCCTAGAAGAGACTATGATGAGACATATGCACCAGTTGCAAGGCTGGAAAAAGTGCGGGCAGTCCTAGCAATTGTAGCCCAACATGAATGGAAAGTATTACAAATGGATGTGAAATCAGCCTTCTTGAATGGAGTGCTAAAAGAAGAGGTGTATGTTGAGCATCCACCTAGCTATGAAGTTTCAGGGAAAGAAGACAAGGTCTACAGGCTCCAAAAAGCTCTTTACAGGCTAAAACAAGCACCACAGGCAGGGTACAATAGAATTGATTTGTACCTTATGAGCAGTGGCTTTAGCAAAAGTAGTAGTGAGCCCACACTCTACATCAAGGTAGCCAATGGTGAGATTCTTATTGCTATTTTGTATGTAGATGATGTAATTTTTACAGGAAATAGTAATCTTTTCATTGCTGATTTCAAAGAAGCAATGAAAAATGAGTTTGAAATGATAGACCTAGGTTTGCTAAAATATTTCCTAGCCATAGAGGTCCAACAAACAGATCATGGAATCTTTATTTCACAAACAAATTATGCTAAACAAATCTTGAAGAGATTTAGAATGTTGGATAGCAAACCAGCCCCAACCCCAACAGCTACAGGTCTGAAATTAAGCAAATAGGACAGTAGCAATAATGTTAACCCAACCCTCTACAAAAGCATGGTTGGAAGCCTCATGTATTTGACAGCAACCAGACCAGATCTGATGTACGCGGTAAGTCTGATTTCTAGGTTCATGGAGCAACCTAGGGACACACACTGGAAAGCAGGAAAAAGAATTCTAAGACATGTTAATGGCACAAAAGGTTATGACATTAAGTACACTGCCTCTAATGAGTTTCAGCTGGTTGGATACACAGACAGTGATTGGGCAGGAAATGTAGATGACAGGAAGAGCACTTCAGGATACTTGTTCCACATAGGTTCAGGAGCAATATCATGGGCATCAAAGAAGTAGCCCATTTTCTCACTCTCCACAACCAAAGTGGAATACATAGTAGCAAATGTAGCATGTCAAGTTGTTTGGCTTCCAAGAATCCTTGAAGATTTGAATAAACAACAAGAAGATGGTACAACCATATTTTGTGACAATGTATCTTCTATTGCATTGACAAAGAATCCCATCTTTCATGGGTGAAGCAACCATATAAAAATTCGATATCATTTCATAAGAGAATTGGTTGAGCATGGAGAGATTCAACTTCATTATTATAGATCTGAGCAGCAGCTCACGAATATTTTTACAAAGGCATTGTCAAAAGAATCCTTTGAATGCCTAAGAAATAGGCTTGGTATGAAAGAATGCTCCAGAACTTTAGTTCTGGAAAAATAAAAAAAGCGCAGATGCTCCAGAACTTTGGATCTGGGAAGCACAAAGAAGCGCAACACAAAAAAAGACAGATGCTCCAGAACTTCAAAAAATAGTTCCAGAATGCAAAGCACAGAAAAAGATAGATGCTCTAGATCTTTGGTTTTGGGAAGCACAGAGAAGTGCAGCACATAAAAAGATAGATGCTCTGGAACTTCAGAAAACAATTCCAAAATGCAAAATAGATGCACACAGGCTTGCTCCGGAAACTTTGTGCCGATGTTCCAGAACTTGTAGTCCATTGCTCTAGAACTTTTGCAAAGCAATGAGCGCCGAAAACTTTTCTCTAAAAATTTTTCCGTCAGAAGTTTAAAATGAAAATGAAAAGAAAAATGGCTCAAAATTAAGGGGGAGTGTTGGAATATCTAATTTGGAGCTGCAACAGAAAAATGCATAATACCCCATTCAATGAAATCAAATTTAGGCAGTTTCCCCCTTGCCGTGTCTGACCACCTTGCTGGAAAATAGTAAAATTATTTGTGGTGGTTGAATTTGAATTGGGCGCCAGTTCTTTTTTGGAAAGGCATCAAAAGACAAAAGAAGAATAGAATAATTAATTTTGTAGAGAAAGAGAAGAGAAGGAGACAAAGACAAAAAGTTTTTTGCAATAGTAACAGAAAGAATGTTCAGTAGAACACACAACTACAGAAGGTAGAAGTTCAGGAGAACCTACAGCAACAGAGGATATTGGTAGTGCTCTAGTGCTCTGAAATGTTCCCAGCACGCAGCAGCAACACATAGAAGGAGGATGCTACAGAACTAGCACAGTTTTTGTATGAAGCATGTATAGAGCTTTAGCTCTGAGTTTTTGAATGTAATTCCTTTTTGATGAAATAGAAAATCAAATATATTTATGCTTTTGTCTTCTTTTGATTGTCCCCACCTTCCAGCTGTGATTGTTTTCAGTCTTTGCCCACTGTAGTTGGGTTTGTTTTTTTTTCCCAACATGATTGTTGTGCAAAGAATTTGTAGAAATGGCTTGAAAAAATAACAATCTGTATGCGGGCGGTCCCTAATGCATCCTCAGCTAAAATCCTTGGTGTTTCCAAGTCTCTTTGTCGTTGACTCTATATCTAACAAGAAAATTAATTCCAGTCCAAAATTGGTGCAAAACTGTTTCTCCATTAGCAATGCCATTATGCTCTTTTTTGTTATAAATTGTGTTTCTTCACAAATGGCATTGTCGTTAGTGCAGAGTAATGGGGAGATAGCATTTGAAGCGGAGAGTGATGGGAATGTAATATCTAAAGTGGAGATACAAAAGGGTAGATGGGCATGGGTTATCTTCACACGAAGTTCCACATGTCTCAGTGCAAAGGGTTTCTCGATAGAAGGGTTCTCATTGCACGGGTGTAGAGGATAGGACAAAGTGGAGAAAGGTCTGCTTGGGAGAGGGGAAGAGCAAGGATTAGTGGAGGCATTTCAAAGTTTTATAAAGTATTTGAGTATATCATAAGAAGCATTTTACAATAGTATTAAAAGTAGAATGTAATGGTATGAATGTGTTAATTGTTTATATATCAAAATATTAATATTTTTTAATAAATGAAATAGTCTCAAATAATTTTTTCATAGATATATTTAAGATATTTATATTAAGTATAATATATTAGTAATTTTTTGATAGATACATTTAAGATATTTATATTAAGTATAATATATTAGTAATTATTTTCTTATGTTAACTTTGATTAAGGAAATGTTGAAAATACATCTCTTATAATTTTCAATTTGACTTCAACTTCTAATAGAACTTTTTTTAAATTTATTATTTAATAATATTTTCATTTATATTATGTTTTGGATAATTATATGATTTGTGAGAAAAATATATATATATTTTTTGTTAACAAATTAAATAATTTATTATGATATATTTTTTAAAATGATAGATGTAATCTTTTTAAATAAAAATATTAATATAATGAAACATTAAGATAGTTTACATTTTTAATTATATATTTAATATTAAAAGCATCTTTTATAATATGTATCTAAATTTAATAAATGATAAACAAAAAATTTATTAAATGTAAATAGATTGGAGAATTAGAAGGTTAGAGGTGCTTAGCTATATTTATTAATGGTGAGTACTTCACGGATAAATATTTTGCTAAAGATGACAAATATCAATTTTATTCTTTTAATATTGAATTATTGTTATTTGACTTATCAAAGACCTATATTAAAAATAGAAATGTTTACTTTAAATAAATTGTTGCAAATAATTTGTTTAGTACAAAAAATATGCATTATTGTCTATAATTAGAATGAACAAGATTGTATTTTGGATAAAATTATTATAATTTTTATTACTATAAAACATCAATTGATATTTTAAATATGTTAGACTATAAAGTTGTAGAAATTGCTCTCTAAATAGAAGGAATGAGTTCCACGAGTTGATATTTAGAATGGACAACTCAAAGCAAGAGACTCAAGATGATATATTGGTGTTTGCAATAAATGAATCACTTTAAGTCTATTGGAATAGAATGAGATACAAACAATGATCTTTCCATGTACATGTATACACATCCAAGTCATTAAAAAAAAGGCAAAAAAAAAAGAATTGATAAAGAGGGACATATAAGGATGTATATTGTAAATCTTTTGACATTAGAAATAAGAGAAAAAATTCATTAAGGAGAGCATGTTTATCTTAGATGTTAGGTACAATGTAAAAGTCAACACACATAGAGTAATAATTGAAGTTGATCTATTTGAAGGCCAAGAGTGGGACCAATGGTTAAAATTGCTGTGATAATACATGACAAATGTTAACTAAGTGGCATGATTGGGTAGGACATGTGTCTTCATAAATGGATCATGCATATTACATCTAAAGTGTATATAAAGGAGATTTCAACTTTTATTGTCTCAATGGAGGATCTTAATATGAAAATTTATTTGCTTAAAAGTTTCAAGATATGTTAGAGAGGAGTACTATACCAATTGCACTTAGTTTTGATGATGTTTGTGGTCTTAATTTATCAAGAAATAAAGGATATATTTAAAGGATTATGGATAGTTCTTCTAGAATAATAAATTTAGGTTCTTCTATGAGAAAAGGTGTAATAATTTTGAGAAGAAACCTTGATCCAACCTCTTTCTACTCAAATACTAGCAAGGAATATTATCATAATTATTGGTTATACTCTAATTGGTGCCTTTCTTAGCACCATTGTGCAAGAACCCATGTGGCACCTAGGTGGATCTCAACCCAATCCTTGAAAGTGGCAAGGGACATCTTCTAGTGTTTCTTATTTGAATATGTTAGGTTTCACATGCTATTTATTGAAGAACCAACATTTAATTTTAATTCTAGCTAACCTTGTATTTTATTTCAAGTCTTAACCACTTTTTAAATATTTTAAATTATTAGGACAAGTTTCAATAGTCTATGTGAGGTGACCATTGTCCCTTTTCTTTATATAGGGGTTATTCACTTGTGTAAAGTGGGAAAAATATCAGCTATTTTTTGTAAGGGTGTCCATGCAAGAGTTTATTTAGAAACTCTAGATAATAATAGAAACTACTATAATTTGACGTTTGTTATCATAGATTGAATTTATAATACATTTTTCAAATATCTATATAATAAATATTCCTAATTTCTTTACAAACTATCTCCACTAATTACTAGATATTTTAGGGGATTTGATAAATATCTAGGTTCAAATTTGTTGTTCTTTCATTAATAACTAGTTAGTATTCTATATAGCTTATGGTTATAAAACCTCTATGTATTAATGTTGGAACCACTCATGCTTTGATACCATTTAGGAGTTTTAGATTAGCTCTATACCCAAGACCACCTATAATAATAATGAAAACCTTCCACAAGAGATTATGCAATAAATGAGCTTGCTTAATATTAAGACCTATCAAATATGATGATGAGGTATATGACTAAAGTGTACAATGACCTCACTTATATAGACAAGGTGTGATAAAGTACCAAATGCAAAACATTAAATGACATGAGTCATCATTAAATGTCATGAGTCATCACTAAATGACATGATTCATCAGTAAATGACACGAGTCATCATTAAATGGCCTAGGAATCTAATATTAAATAAAATACTAAAAGCTAAAATATCCTTTAAACAACTTAAAGCTTCTAGAAATATGCCTAGGACCTAAGTGGACTTAACATGTAAATAGGACCCCACTAATAACTAGAGAGAGAAATTATTTATTTACACCATTACCCCCTTAAGTACAACATAGGGGGAAGCAATTATTATGTAAATGATGCAAATATAAAAATATGGGTCTCAACTACGAGGCCATGTTAGGTACCAATGTACAAATGGAAATACAATATATCACAAATGGAGAAAAAGAGAAAAGCCACATGGGAAAAAACCCCTCTCCAAAAGAGAGAAAAGATATAAACAAGGATGATGAATGGAGGGTTCAATGATACCTTCCAAGCACAACATCCATCATGAATATGCAATCAATGACCCCCCCATAAGAGGGAAAGAGAGAGACTATGTAGCCCCCCATAATGTGTAATCTCTTGTAAAAATGGTAAGTTCTTGAAGACAAAGCATGATCCAATGTCGAAAAAAAACTTGTCTCCCTTCCAAAAGAAAAAAAACAAGTAAAATTACAAGAATGCTTTGCATTCTGGATAGGAATTGAAAGAAAGAATCATTAATATGTATGATGATGCCTCTAAAATATGTCCATGTGTCTCCTTGCCTAATGAATATGATGATGCCACAATAAAAATAGGTTCATGACCAATCAATGAAGAAGGTGACAAACCATGACTATTCAAAAATTGATTTTGAACAAGATCCAAAGATAAAGATGGTTTGACAACAATTGTGTAATGATTATCATTAGAGAGGATAGATAACCCCTCAAATGTGTCCTCCAAATCTAAAATGTGAGACTCCACAAACAAGGATGAAATGTTTGATAAATAAGATTCACAATCAATAAGACAATTAGATACTTGTTGGAGTGAATCACTAAAAGTTCTTAATGAATCACCAATAAATGATGAAGGGTCCTATTGAACACAAATCATGGGAGCCTCAATCATTGACTCTACACAAGGAACCACTAAAGGTGAAGGATCAACAACTGACTCGAAAGGAGAAGGAGCATTTGAAGAAACCTCATCATCCTCACATGAAGATTCAAAGTACTCCAAATAATCAAACTCCTGAATAGTATCATAATCATAGGGAATCTAGTTTAAAAAATGAAGAGGCATAAGACAATCTAAAATATGATCATCTAAGAATGGTTGAGTATCATCATCTCCATATATCTCCCAAATTTTAGTCCAAAAAGCATGAAAACACTCAAAATGAACAATATCATTTAAAATTTCATCATCAACATGCATAGAAATAACTCCTAATACATGACCCCTTTTGCAATTTCAAGCAAATTTCTTACTATCAGTACTTGGAGGGGGAACAAGACAATAGAAATGTGGCAACACACAAATCCAACAATTTTTTTTATGATGTCATCTCTCCATTGTTTATAGTTTCTCCTTTTCAACATAATCAAAGAAGAATGAAATGTCAAACCCATAATGAACTATGAGAAATCTCCAAAATTGCAAACATTGAAATCTTCAACAACAATTATAAACTCCAAACATAATGTATACTACAAATGAATCCTTCCCGAAAAGACAAAACCTCTCTGAGAGTCAAGATGTCCAAGTAATCGACCAAAAGGAAAATATTACAAAATATGAATAAATAATACTTGGGTATCAAGTTGGAAAAAGTGCATCTACACAATGATAGAGCTCCTCAATACCTTTTTGATGCCACAAAAATTATGAAAAACAAAGATCCAAGCAAAAAATTACGAGCTAAGAGGTCTAAATGGAAGATTTGACTTCAAATAGAAATAAAATATTCTAGGAGTAAAATTTGATAATAATACTTGCACCATTATATATTTATTAGAACCAAATTTTTGATGATATCTCATTTTTTAAAATTTAATACCCAAGTCAAAAGTTATGGCGATTTAAAAATAACTATTCAATTAAGGCTTGAGGGAACAAAAATTAAGCCCCTTAAGGCTGGTGGGTGGTCACCCAATGCAACCAGAAGCTAGTGGATTGGGCTAAGCAATGGTATGACAACTATTTAACCATCAAATTTAACATAGTCCTCTAAGATGATCATTTGGCTATCAGAAGGCCCAAAAACCCCCTTTTTCATATAAAATACTTCATAGTTTGAAGGAAATTTATTTTTGATGATTTTTTTAAAAAATTGGGACTCTTAAATTTGATAGCCAATATTGAAATGGAAGCCAATATTGACTTTCTTTGATTCCTTGAACTCAATTGTTAGATAAAATTACCTCCAACACGAACCAAAATAAACTTATAATAAAAACCCACAAAGATGAACCTCCAATGCTAGTATTTTTTTTTTCAATTTTTTTGATTTCCCAAATCACCATATGGTGCAAGGAAAGAGCATACTCAACCTTACTAAAGTTAACCAAGATCTCTCACTAGAAATAACTCTACCCTCAAATCTGAGAAATAAATTGTAAAGTATTGGCTCTAATACCATGTTGGAATCACTCACACTTTGATACCATCTAGGAGCTAACGATTAGCTCTATACCTAAAACCACCAAACGTAACAATGAAAACCTTCCAAAAGATAGTATGCAAGAAATGAGCTTGCTTGATATTAAGATCTATCGAATATGATGATACTTAAGGTATATTGCAAAAGTGTTCAGTGGCCTTGCTTATATAAACAAGGTGTGATGAATTACCAAATGCAAAACATTAAATGACTTATGTCATTATTAAATGACATGATCCATCATTAAATGGCATATCATAAATGATCTAGTACTCTAATATTAAATAAAAGATAAAATCTTATCTAAACAACTTAAAGCTTCTAGAAATATGCCTAGGACGTAAGTGAACTTAACATGCAAATAGGACCCCACTAATAACTAGATAGGAAAATTACCTATTTGCACCAGCAAGTAATATGTGAGGTATTGTGAAAGTAGAGTGAAAAATCATAAGTTAATTATAATGTCAAAAGCATTCAAGTGTTTAATCACTAAATCACCACCAACCATTATCAAATAATACAACCACCAAGGAATGGGTTAGATACAAAGGTTTAATCTTCTCCTAGAGCTAATTGGTAGTCCTCTATAGAGATATTTAGAAGCAGAACATCTTAAAAGCATAAATGGATGGTAGATCTATCTTTTATATCTAGTTTTTCTCAATCATTGTTGTGGGTTTTTACAAACCACACCAATCCATTTACATAATCAACTAGAAGGTCCTACACCTTGGGCTTCCAAAGCTTAAAGTTTGTGTAATTTGATTTCTCAATCCCCATTATCGATGTGCTAGTCATTTCTCTATACATACTAAAATTTTCTTATGCAAAAAAATCTCATTGAAAAAAAGATTAATAATGTTGGAGCATTTTTTCATTTAGTTTATTACTTTATTGATTGTTTGCACTTAGGATATGATAAGCTTTCTAAAGTAGGTATCTACTTAGATAAGTTACATACACATCATGTTACTTGTACTTTAATCACAACATTTTTTTTTGTTATTAAATTGAATAGATGAAACTACATGTCCTATCAAGATGACTTCCTAAAAATTTCAAATGGATTAAGTTCTTTCCCATTTATTAAGGAATTTTCTTAAACCCCGGTCATTTTGGTAGAGACTTGTGTGGTATGACAAGATTGATCATGTCATGAGATTGATTTGATGTAATATCAATATTAACACCATGATGGCCACTACTATTTAGTGTCCTTGTGACTTTTGGACTAGAATATTGAAAATGTTTTGAGAATATCCATTTGTAAAAGATCTCACTATGAACTACCCTGTATGATGATATAATTGAAGTGCTTGATTGTCATGATCACATAGATACTTAGATCTTGATTCACTCTCCCTTCCTCCTATAGAGATTCTCATTGATTTGTTTAGCTTGTATGAAATATAATCCAAATTTATATGGCTCATATTCTTTATCTATGATTTAAAATATTGACGTTGAGGATTCTTGTATTCCAACTTCAACAAATACATCTATTTCTCAAACTAAAAAATCTTATGTTGACACATACTTATTAGATGAGTAAAGTAGTTATATAAAAGTGCATTGAGATTCTCATCTACATTATTTAGTGCTTCTTCAAATGGGGCTTCCATCAATTTAGTGTTCCAAGAACATAATTCAATTTTTAATAATTGTCGTATGTCTTATGATTGTCTTGTTGGAAATGTGTTGCAGGCTCCTGTACAGTTAAGAGAGTTGGTTATTTTCAATTGCCATAATTTCCAAATATTTCCAAACTCAATGGGTTTTCTCAGGGAGTTGACAAATATAGTAGTTGGAGGAGCCTTCAATAATATTAAGAGTCTGCCAAAATAATTTTTCCATCTACAACCATTGGAGCACCTAGAATTAACATTCTATAAAATGCTATTATTATAAGTAGTTTCAATGATTTGAGAAATCTGGGGCATCTAAGTTTTTATGGATATGGTAAGTTAAGAACATTGTCAATTTATTTTAAGTTGATGCTTATACAATATCTCAATATAGAGGGGTGTGGAAAGCTCATACTTAAGTTAAAGGATTTTCAAAACAGTACAAAGCTAGAGTTTTTGAGTCTTTTTGGGCGCGAGCAATTGGAAGAGTTGCCTCATCACATCACAAATTAGGTGTCCTTGAGAGAGCTCTATTTAGATGGTTTGAAAAATAATTTTCTTTGCCAATTTTTTTTCCTAGACTAATCTTCAAATTAGTGAGTGTCATAAGGTGAAATGTTTGATTACTTCTCCTGAAAATGTCTACTTTGACTAGTTTTGAAATTGTTTATCTTTCCGGGCGGGGGCCCTAGCTCGGTTGGCTAAGTAATTTCGTTGCGGCTCTGCTGGTCACGAGTTCTAGTCTCCCCCGTCCCGTGGTACCGGAGGGCGTGTCGCGCCAGCACCGCCGGTCACGTTAAAAAGTTTACCAGGCGCACTACAGTTTATAGGGGGTCGTGCTACCCGATTCTTGCAGTCTAAAAAAAAAAAAAATTGTTTATCTTTCCAACTTGAAATATTTTCCAACCTCTCTTAGAAATTTGTCTGCCTTGACAAATCTTCAAATTAGTCAATATCTTGAATTGAAGTTTTTTTCAACCTCTCTTGTAAATTTGTCTACCTTAACTAATTTAAAAATTATTCGATTTCCCAAATTAAATTTTGCAAATTTTGTCTTAAAAATTTGTCTTCCTGAACTAATGTTGAAATTAGTCAGTGTCCCAAGATGAAATGTTTACCGTTTTGTTTTGGGTGTCTCAATCCATTAGAGATTTTAATTATATCCAAGTTCCCAATCAACCAAGTAGATTTTGGGGTAGTTTCGTTACCTTTAGCATTGAGCAACCTAAAGCATTTAAATCTACATGAAAAAAGAGCTATGAAGGATTTCAATTTTAGAAGACCGTTATACTCGTATTCAAAGCCTTCATCTTCATGACAATAAACATTTAAAGGAGATAACACCACCAATGATAGTCCAAAGCATATTTTTTTGAGAAAATGTGAAATGTTGAGGAACATAAGGGTTTCTGGTCACGAGATTTTTGATTGAAAATTTAAATAATTTATTATATCTATTATGATATTACAATATTATGATACTTATATTTTAAAATGATTTTTTTTTAATCTTTGTAGGTCTCCAAAGCATTCAAGTATTCAAGAAAGCAAGATCCAAACTCTTGAAGAAATGTGTATGACTTTAGTCCTTCAAGGCAACCATTGAAGGGTGTTGAGTTGCATAGCATTATGATTTCATCATTTCTTCCTTTCCATTATCATTTATCATTGAGATTTTTCCATTGTGAAAGTGGGAACACTTACATAGGGTCTGACTGAGGCAAGCCCCTATATGGAACAACATTTTCTCCCTCTTTGAATTTTTGGATTATTGGTTTGGAAAGGATCAATGGAAATTTGTCAATTGTTGCATTTATTGTCACCAACCTTGACAAGAAACCAAAAATAACTTATAGAATTTATTGATGACATTTTGAAAAGTTTACAACCAAGAATTAGGAGCTCAAATCTAGCACAAAAGGACTACAAAAAAAATTCAAGATCCCATATCAAAGACCCATGCCCTTGGGTGATAGAGTCCCTCTACACATATTGAATCCAAGTTTTGGTGATAGGTACGCATCAATTGATGCAGGTCAAAGACCAAGACCCAAAATCAAAGTGTTGATCTTCATAGTTGCCACTCAAATATTTAACCTCTTCAAAAAAAATATAGTCCCAAAAAGACATGTGAATCCAAAATGGTATGAAATTCAAATTATGTAAACTATTGCAAATGTGCACATAAATTTCTTGACAAACCACATTTTGGAAATTATTTTGAATATGCAAGCCTCTTTTATTTATCCTAAAAAATTGTATAAAAAAATCCCCCACCTTCATCTAGAACAATACAAGGTCACTATATTTTTTCTACCAACAATACCATACTAATGTTTGACCCAAAATCTCAAAAAACCCATTTCTGAACATTGGTTCATCAACCCCTTTCTGCAACTTATTTTGTAAATTCCTTTATTTTATAGTTGTACATTGGAATCCTCCTCTCCATGTTGCTATATAATTGATTTTGTAGACTCCATATCATGTGTATAAATATTATGGAGGCATTTTTTGAATGTAACTCCCAAGTGCATTAAACATACCACTCCAAATATTCCAGTAATTCAAAAATTATCTCCACTCCTCCATTTGGTGCCCAAAATGAATGTGCAACAATAAAAGGGCATTCAAAATGACTAGGGGACCCATGATTTTTTGAATGAATAAGACATCTAAGAAGGGGGTGAATTAGTTTTATCTTATCAAAACATCAAAACCCTCATTAACATTTAGATCCACATGCATTCATTAAACCCTTAATCTGTTATTATGAATTAGCATGAAAAGCAAATATTAGAAACAAAAAAACATTTTAAACACCATACACAAGAGAACACCATATTTACATGAAAATACCAAGGAGGGAGAAACCACGGTGACAATTAGCTCACAATATAAGTAATTGCAAAATCGATTACAAGGGCTCATTGCAAAATAAGACACATTGTCCAGAAAGGCTCACAACCAAGGCTCACTTCTGGCATAGAAAAGGATGATAGAGAAGAAATGTTACATAGAGAACATGATCTCAATGTAACAAAAAATCCACCACAATAGCTTCAAATCCTTTACAGTCTGTTTGAATGGTTACAAACACCTTTTTCTGACTACATATGATAATCCAACACTTGAAAGCTCACATTTCTCTGCTCAATTTTACATCACACACTTCACACTTGCATCTATCTTAACCTCCATCAATTCAACTCATACTTATATCATCCTCAACCTTGAAACCCTTTCCAAGGTCAACTAATCACCTCAAACATGCAAATTTAAATTAGGTCGATGCCAAAACACTTTCATGGTGGATAGAAGTGAATGCGGACCACATCAAAACTCAATTAAAAGAAAGAAAAATTAAGATGTATGATAATGTATTTGAAATTTTCTCATGTGTCTCCTTGCCCAATGAAGATGTTGATGCCATAATCAAATCAGGTACATGACCAATCAATGAAAAAGATGACAAACTAGGACTATGTAGAAAATGATTTCAAACAATATATAAAGAAAAAGATGGTTTGAAAATAATTGTACAATGATTTTCATTAAAGAGGAGAGATAACCCCTCAAATTTTTCCTCCAAATCTAAAATGTGAGACTCCACAAACAAGGATGCAATGTTTGATAAATAAGAATCCTAATCAAGAAGACAATTAGATACTTGTTGGACTAAATCACTAGAAGTTCTCAATGAATCACCAACAAAAGATGAATGGTCCTACTGAACAAGAAACAAGAGAGCCTCAATCAATAAATTTGCACAAGGAATAATTGAAGGTGAAGGATCAACAACTATCTCTAAAGGATAAGAAGGAGCATATGAAGAAATCTCATCATCCTCATCTGAAGATTCAAAGTACTCCAAATATTAAAATTCCTTAATAATATCATAATCATATTGTATCCAATTTGAAAAATGAAGAGGCATAAGAAAATCTAAAATAGGATCATATAGTAATGGCTAAGTATCAATATCTTCATATATCTCCCAAACTTCATTCCAAAGAGCATGGGGACACTCAAAATGAACAATATCATTCAAAATGCCATCATCAACATGCATAGAAATAACTCCTAAGACATGACCCCTTTTTCAATTCCAAACAACTTTATTACTATTAGTACTTGGAGGGGGAATAGGCCCATACAAATGTGGCAAAAAATGAAGCCAAAAAATATGTTTTATGATGTCATCTCTCCATTGTTTATAGTTTCCTATTTTCATAATTAGAGAATGATGAAATGAAAAACCCATAATGAACTATGAGAAATATCTAAAATTAAATAAATTGAAACCTTCAACAACAATTATAAACACCCAAACATAATGTGTATTGTAAATGAAGCCTTCCTAAAAAGACAATCTCTCCAAGAGTTAGGATGTGCAAGAAATCAACCATAATATAAATATTCTAAAATATTCAAATAAATAATACTTGGGGTTGAAATTGGAAAAATTGCATGTGAAGAATGATAGAACTCCTTGATACCTTTTCAATGCCATGAAAATCACAAAAAAGGAAGATCCATGCTGTGAAGGAGGGGATTTTCTATTCCTGTGTCTCTAGGACAAGGAAGAGTTAGTAGGGAGAAAATTGTCCTCAGTCACCTCAAGACAAATCGAAAGGGAAAAGGTTGAAAAGGAAGGGCAGGCTATCCTTTTATTTTTTATTTTTTTAAGGTGGAGGATTTCAGAAATCAAGTGAATAGACCATAAAGGCTTCATACTGTGAACTAACTGGCTCTTTGCTAGAGAACTTTAGTGTGGGAAATAGACTATAGTGCAAAACATTGGAGTCTAAATGATGTGTTAGCATCTCATAAGGATAAAGAATAGAGTTTACAATATGAAACTCACAAGGCATGCTAACAACTCGAGAGCCTTAATCTGACAGTTTAACAAAATATGAAGAAATGCATGAAATGAATGAAAATAATAAGAAGAATACTTTAACTTGAAAGATAAATTGATCTACTAAACGAAACAAAAAGAGAGAAGGACACAACTTCAACTTACTGATGATCCAGCCTCCTGCAAACTCCTCACAAATGAAATGAACCTAAAACATGATAACAGAAAAGTGTTGTAGCCATGGTTTGGATTTTTCCTAAGTCAAACCCCCATTTCAATGTTTCCACCTCCACAAACAACCTATAGACCATGATATAGATAAAATGAAAGAAAGGAAATAAACACAATTTATAGAATACAAAGAAAATATAGATGCTACTCTATAAACAAGACAATGCAAATAAAATAGATGTTTCCCTCCTTTCTACGCACTTGGTGAAGCCAAGAGAGGAAGGAAGAGAGCAAGACAATCATGTCGATAACGTGGAGCTTGAAAAAGTACAAGAAATGGTGTGGAAGCAACAACAATGGTGTAGAGTGCATGAAGTGAGAAGAACAAGAGTGAAGTTAGAGTGAGCGAGAGAAATTGATAAAGTTGGAATGAATTGAGAGAATGAAGTTCAAAAGGTATTTTTGGAGGTAAGAGGACATTTTTGAGTAGTCAAGGTTCACAGGGAGAATTAAATTTTGCAAGGTGGTAGAGAATGTAACACTTCTAATGTCCATTGACCTAGGAATCTGTCAAGGACATCTACACCACACAAACATTTGTGCAACACAGAAGCATCCTAGCCAAGATTTCTTTTCACTAACACAAAATGACAAAGGCACATGCGAAAGACATAGAAAAGGTGACAATTTTTTTTATTGTTAGGCTTATAAAGCTAAGGTGAGGTAATATTATGAGAAATTGCACTAGGGTGCAATTTTACACCATTACACAAGCAAAATGTTATGAGCTCAAAGGTTGAAATGGGAGATCTGACTTCAAATAGGAATAAAATATTATATGAGTAAAATTTGATAATAATACTTGCACCATTATAAATTTCTTAGAACTAAATTTTTTACCATATCTCATTTTTGAAAATTTGATATATGATTCAAAAGTTATGATGATTTTAAAAACTACTCAATTAAGCCTTAAGGGGCCAAAATTAAGCTCCTTAAGGCTGGTGGGTGGTCGTCCCATGTGACCAAAAGCTAGAAAACTAGGCTAAGGACTGGTTTATGACCATTTAACCATCAAATTTAACATAGTCCTCCATGACAATCATTTGGCTATCAAATTTAAGATAGTCCCCCAAAATTTTAAAAAAATGTCAAAAATAAAATTTCTTCAAAATATGGAGTATTCTATATGAAAATGGGGGTTTTGGGGCCTTCTAGATGCAATGGAAGTGTCAATTTTGGCCTAAAGTGCTCCCAAAAATCAACAACCTACCAGATCTAGTAACCAACTCTCAACTTGAAACCTTCATATATTTGGCAAAATATGTCAGATTTTGATGAAATGAAAGCCAATCTTGACTTTCCTTGATGCCTTGGACCTAATCGTGAGATCAAATTATGTCCAAAACATGCCAAAATAAACTTGTAATAAAAATCCACAAAGAGGAACCACTCAAAACTAGTATTTTTTCAAGTTTTTTTGATTGCCTAGATCACCATATGGTGAAAGGAAAGAGCATACTCAACCTTACTAAAATTCACCAAGATCTCTCACTGGAAATAGCTCTACCCTCAAATTTGAGAAGGAATTTGCAAGGACGTGGCTTTGATATCATGTTGGAACCACTCACACTCTGATACCATGTAGGAGCTTAAGATTAACTCCTTACCCAAGACCACCTACAATAACAATGAAAATCTTCTATAAGAGAGTACATAAGAAATGTGTTTTCTTGATATTAAAATGTATCAAAAATGATGATGAGGTATATTAAAAAAGTGTACAATGACATTGCTTATATAGACAAGGTGTGATGAAGTGCCAAATGCAAAACATTAAATGACATGAATCATCACTAAATGACGTAAGAGTCTAATTTTACATAAAAACTAAAAATATAAAATCTTATCTAAACAACTTAAAGAGCTTCTAGAAACATGAATAGGACTTAAGTGGACTTAACATGTAAATAGGACCCCACTAATAACTAGATAGGAAAATTGCTTATTTACACCAACATGTAATATGTCCAAGGTATTGCAATGAGTAGAGTGATAGAAAATCATAAACTAATTATAATTTTAAAAGCATTCAAGTGTTCAATCACTAAATCACCACCAAGGACTTGGTGAGATAGAAACCAACCAAAGAATAGATGGTTGGTAGATCCATCTTTTCTATCTAGTTTTTCTCAATCCTTGTTATTCATTGTTGTGGGTTTTTGACAAACCACACCAATCCATTTACACAATCAACTAGAAGGACCTACAACTTGGGCTTCTAAAGCTCAAAGTATATGTCATTTAATTTCTCAATCCCCATCATAGATGTGCTAGCCATTTCTCTATACATAATAAAATTCTCTTATGCAAAAAAAATCCCATTGAAAAAAAAAGATTAATATTGTTGGAGAATTTTTTTCATTTAGTTTATTACTTCATTGATTGTTTGCATTTAGGATAGGATAAGCTTTCTTAAGTACATATCTACTTAGATAGGTTACATATACATCATGTGACTTGTACTTTAATTATGAGCATTTTTTGTTATTAAATTGAATAGATGAAACTACATGTCCTATCAAGATGGCCTCCTAAAAAGTTCAAATGGATTATGCTCTTTCCCATTTATTAAGGAATTTTCTTAAACCCGCATCATTTTGGTAGAGACTTGTGTGGTATGACAAGATTGATTTAATCTCATGAAATTGATTTGATGCAATATCAATATTAACACCATGATGATCACTACTCCTATTTAGTGTCCTTGTGACCTTTGGACTAGAATATTGAAAATGTTTTGAGACTTGAATATTCATTTGTAAACAATCTCACTATGATCTGCACTATAAACTGCCCATATGATGATATAATTGAAGTCCCTAATTGTGACTTGGTTCACTCTCTCTTCCTCTTATAGAGATTCTCATTGACTGTTTAGCTTGTATGAAATATAATCTAAATTTATATGACTCATATTCTTTATCTATGAGTTGAAATCTTGAGGTTGAGGACTCTTACATTCCAACATCAACTAATACATCTAGTGTTCAAACTCAAAAATCTTATGTTGACACATAGTTATTAGATGAGTAAAGTAGTTAGATAAAAGTGCATTGAGATTCTCATCTACATCATTTAGTGTTGCTTCAAATGGAGCTTCCAATGATTTAGTGTTCCAAGAACATATTTCATTTTTTTTGTCATATGTCTTACAATTGTCTCATTGGAAATGTGTTGCAGGCTCCTATGCAGTTAAGAGAGTTGGTTATTTTTAATTGCCACAAATTCCAAAGATTTCCAAACTCAATAGGTTGTCTCAAGGAGTTAAAAAAGATAGTAGTCAGAGGAGGCTTCAATAATATTAAGAGTTTGCTAAAAGATCTTTTTCGTCTACAATCATTGGAGCACCTAGAATTAGCATTATGTAAAATGCTATTATTACTACTTAGCAGTTTCAGTGATTTGAGAAATCTAGGGTTGGAAAAATGGGATTCTGATCATATTCAGGATTGGAACTTGGTGGATCGGGGTTAATTACCCCCATATTTTTCTCAACAATTGGACCATTTGGTGGAGCTTGATAAGGCTATATAATGGCCTTTTTTTGTATTTTTTTTCTTGTTTTAATAAATTTTTACCCCTCTTTTATGTAAATTTAATAAATGACAAATAAATATTTATTAAATATGGATATATAGGAGCTAATATCATTGAAGGATATAGTAAATTAGAAGGTTAGAGGTACATAGCTATATTTATTAATGGTGAATAATTAGAGATAAACATTTTGTTGAAGATGACAATGATTAATTTGTCTTCTAATATTGACTTATTGCTATTTGTCTTATCAAAGATCTATATTAATAATATAAATGTATATTTTAAATAAATTATTGTAAATAATTTGTATAGTACTAAAAACATACATTACTTTCTATAACTAGAATGAACAAAATTATATTTGAGATAAAATATTGAAAAACATCAATTGAAATTTTAAATATGTTAGAATATTCACTCTAATATATAAGGAATGAATGCAACACAAGTTAAAATATAGAAGAAACAACTCCAAGCAAGAGACACGAGATGCTATATTGGTGTCCATGTGATAAATGAACCACTTTAAGTATAATGGAATAGAATGAGATGAAAATAATGATCCTACCATGTATATGTACACATATTTACATCATTGAAAAAAGAGAAGAAAATAATGGTCAATAAAGAGGATATATGAAGATGTAAATTTAAAATCTTGTGACTTTATAAATAAGAGAAAACAATTTCATTAATCAGAGCATGGTTATCTTGGCTTTTAGGTACAATGTAAATATTAGCATAATTAGAGTAATAATTGAAGTTGACCATTTTGAAAACCAAGAGTGAGATCAATGGTTAAAATTGTATTTCTAGAATTTTTGATATATTTTTTGTATTTTTGGGATGTAAAGAGTAGTTAAGTTAAATAAAGAAGTCACATGCACCCTATTATTTATTTGTTTTCAAAATTCATTTCAAAGAATTCACATATGTATTGATGTGGTAATAAATGAAAAATGTTAACTAAGTGGTATGATTGGGTAGGACATGCATGTCTTCAAAAAGGAATCATGCATATTTCATCTTAAGTGCATATAAAGGAGATTTGAAGTTGTTTTTTCTTAAGGAGACTATTAAGATGAACATTTATTTTGGTTTGAAGTTTTGGGATATGTTAGAGAAGAGTGATATATCAATTGCACCTAGTTTTGATGATATTCATGGTCTTGATTTATCAAGAAATACATGATATATCAAAAGGATTGTGGAGAATTCTAGAATTTAAAATTTAGCTTCTTCTATGAGAAAATGGAAAAGAATTTTGAGAAGAGATCTTATCCATCCTCTTTCTACTCAAATAGTAGCAAGGGATACATGGTCATAACTATTGGTTGTACTCTAATTTGTGCCTTTCTAGCACCTTTATGCAAGAACCTTGTGGTAACTAGATGGATCAAACCATTCCTTCAGAGTGGTGAGGGTTATATTTTAGTTTTTCCTATATTTCAACATGTTCTAGTTTGAACACACTCTCTATTAAAGATCAAACATTTAATTTAATTGTAGTCACCTTTTTATTTTATCCCAAGTCACATTTCAAATCATAACCATTTTTTAATATTGTAAAGCATTATGAAAAATTTAAATCATCTATGTGAGGTGAATATTGTCCCTTTTCTTTAGATAGATGTTATTCACTCATGTTTAAAGTATGTCTCATCTTAGCTATCTTTTATAAACTATGCTCATGCAAGAGTCTATTTAAAAATCCAAATGATCATAGACAATACTATAATTTTAGGTTTGTTATCATGGATTGACGTTGTAATATATTTTCCAAAAAACAATATAATACATTTTTATTTTGTTTGCAAACTATCTCCACTATTTACTAGATATTTTAACACATTTGATAAATATCTAGGTTCAAATTTGTTGTTCTTGTATTAGTAACTAGTTAGTAAACCATCTAGCTAATTGTTATAAAACCTCTGTCATAATATGTGGAGTATCTTGATGAGTAAAGTGATAGAAAATCATAGGTTAATCATAATTTTGAAATTATTCAAATGTTCAATCAGTAAATCACCATCAACCATTCGTAAATAATACATTATATTTCTTAGGAAAATATCATTTGCTAAGGACTTAGTTAGATACAATGAATTAATCTTCTCCCACAACTTCTTGGTAATCATCTTTAGATACATTTAGAAGTGTTAAATCTAAAAATCATATATCTAATCCATTTATCAAAAAAACTAGAAGGTTTTGCATCTTGGGCTTCTATAGCTCAAAGTTTGTGCCATTTAATTTATCAATCCTTATTATAGACATGCTAGCCATTTCCCTATACATAATAAAATTTTCTTATGCAAAAAAATCCCACTAAAAAAAGTTAATTTTGTTGGTACATATTTAATTTTTTCATTTAATTTATTACTTTATTGATTATTTTCACTTAGGATAGGATAGGCTTGTTTGGGTAGGTATCTACTTAGCAATGTTACATATGTATCATGTGACTTTTACTTTCCTTTTTGTTGGAGTTGTACTACACACATGTGACTAGACCTCCTTTATCCTACATTGGTTGTAAATTACATCTCTTCTTAGAGTATCCCATGAATACCCACTTGTAGCTCATTATTAAGCAATATATTTAATATATCATATAGTGTTTACATCCTTCAATAGAATATAAAATCTTTCATCTTGGGTTTATTTTTCATTATCATTGAGGCTCCTTGATATTGTTATCTAAGTAGAGAGTAAAAACTTATAACTTTGGGGAGGTTCTTTTTCTTACTTTTTTGGGTGTTAATATAACTATATATATATATATATATATATATATATATATATATATATATATATATATATATATATATATATATATATATATATATATATATATTGAGTGCATTTATAACACATTAGAATCAAGACCATTTTGTACCTTTTGGTAAGTGACAATTGTAGAGACACTAAATATAAAATACGAAAATCATATTATTCTAGGAAGTTGAACATGATTGTGCTACATTTTTTGGGTAGGTGGAGGAGGAGGGTTGATCTTGTATTTTATTTTTCTTTGCTAGTTGAGTCTATTAAACATTTTATTAAGTGAAAAAATGAGGATATAATCACAATCATTAATTTTTGTTGTTATTAAGTTAAATAGATGAATCTACAATAACTATCAAGTTGACCTCCTAAAATTCATATGGATTAAGCTCTTTCCCATTCATTAGTAAATTTTGTTGAACCCATATCATTTTGGTAGAAACTTGTGTGGTGTGAACGAGATTGATCATATCATGAGGTTGATTTAATGTAATGTTGTTATAAACACCATAATGGTTGCCACTCACATTGAATGTCTTCTTTTATCTTTTGATTAGAATATTATAGATGTTTAGAGACTTGAATGAATATCCATTTGTAAAAGATTTTGCTATGGACTATCTTGTACCACTTCATGTTTCTTGACCATAAATATCACAACTGTTATCTCTTCATCTTTAATTATTTTGATACATTAATCTTCACCTTGTTTTGAGGGGTCACTTTCTTTAGTTATGCTTGGAACTCCTAATTTTTCAATACCTTTTAACATTGGCATCATGCCATTTGAGTAGTTTCTTAAAATATTTTACATTCTAAATATTCTTTGACATAATGTCATTTGAGTAGTTTCTTAAAATATTTTATATTCTAAATATTCTTCCCTCATATTGAAACTTTGTGAGCTTGGATTATTGTTGACATCTTGTGCCATATTTTGACACTAGTAAATTCATTGGGTTTTAATGAATACCCTGAAAGGCCAATTCGCTTTAAACCAAAACAATAAAACTTTGGCCCTAGCGAATGGGCTGCTACTTTATCTTTTAATTCGTCAGTGACTTGTCTCGCTCGTTGCTCTCTTAAGTTATATTTTTATGTGTTTGACATATTTTGTCAACCGACCCATTTATTTTACTAACCGGTTGAGCCAATGTCCATTTGTCATCCACGTGGATGTATTTCATTTGAATGCATATTTTATTTTGAGTGGATAAAATAACCTAGTCTTGACAAATCGTGGGATCGCTGCCTTGAGGTGTTAACTTATCATTGGAGCGTATTAGTTCTTTTTTAACACAAGATCAAAAAGATATATTCCATATACACTCGGGTGCCACATGTTCCTCTCTAATGCAGTAATCTTTGGCCTAGTCTTTGGGGGCCACCTTCTTCTAAGTGGCGATTTTTTACTGCAGGGGATAACTTCTTCATAGGGCAACTTCATTTGTGCCTATTATTTTGAAGTTGTATGCTTGTGCATTGATGCCACATGTTCTCGAGTTGTTGATGTGTCTTATCTAAGTTTTGGGTCACCTCCTTCTAGGTGGCAATTTCTTATTTCATCAGACAACTCCTTTATAATGAAATTTTTTTTTAGCACTCATCCTTTCAAGGTTACAATCATGCACTTGGATACCACTTGTCATCCTCAGTGTGACATGGTCCAAAATGGATCCTTCTTTTGTAGTTTCACATTGTTTGTAGTGGGCTCGTTCCTTAATGATTCATAGGTTTAAACCACAAATGCCTACTAGGTGTCATGTCCTCATTGTAGTGAACTACTTCTTCATAGTGTAGGCTTGAAAAATAAAAAATATTCAAAATCATGTTAACGTTCTCTATTGCCACTTGACAACCATGCTGATGAGAGACTCCAAAATTTTCATCGCTCTTACAAAAACTATGGGCCCCCCTCCACCTCAAGGCCATTTATCAGGGTGTCTTATTTCTATCAGAGCATGTTATCTCTTCGTAGCACAACTTTTCTTGATTGTCTTATGATATTCTTGTGCTCACACTTGGACTGTCTGATTAGAGCCTTTCAAAATAAATAAATGACCAAGATTTAAACTCTAGAAAATGACTAGCAAAGGTTTTCAAACTTTGTGTGAATGTCATTAGTTTGTAGGGACAACAAATTGAATGTTCAACAACTCTCTAGACACAACAAATTGAATGTTCAACAACTAGCAAAGGTTTTCAAACATTTATGATCTCTAGAGCCATCTTCAGTATCATATTGAGTGATCCTAGACCATATTTGATACACCCATGCTCCTTTTTTATGATTTGCAGCCCCTTTTGTGAGAGGGCCATTCCTAGATGCATTCTACTACATATTCCATGAGAGTTTTTTGCACTTCTCAAGGTCATCAATGTTGAGATATTCCATGTGTCAGGAATATTTGCCCACACCTTTAAATCAAAATAAGCTAGACATATGTATCCTCTCCATTAGTTGTGTAGCTGGCTATGGTTTCTATAGTTTCAATGTTTTGAGATTAATAAAAGGTAGCTTGCTACTCATTTTTAGGGGTTCTTCTCTTGATTTTTGGAACAAAGACTTGGTTTATACATTTTATAATTATAAATTGGCACAGTGTCATTGTATCAATAAAAAGATGGTATTTGACCCCTTCTCTCTCCTACATGTTGTATAATACTTTATTGCCTATGTGTATGAGTATATTTTATCACTTTCCATGTATGTATGTTGTGTAGTATAAATTTTTAGAGCTATTGGTGGATGTCTTTTCCACCTTAGCATCTTGACAAATTGTAAGCAGTATGCATACCTCTAGGGAATGGTACTATAGAGATTTATGTGTATATTTTGTCAATTTCCTATTAATTCCTTATCTAGTTTCTAGGAAGGAATAAACACTATAATCTCAGTGTATCGCCTTTATACTTTTCAATTTTCTCTTCCCTTTCCTTGGAAATTCAAGTTAGATTAAGGTTAGTTGTAGGATTATTCAATGTTGGGTTGGACCAACAATGTTGCACTTAGTTTAGAGAGGGAACCATCCCTTAATTTGGAGGCTTGGTTTCATTTAGAAAGGTCCCATACATTGTAGCCATTCTTATGTTTCATTGAGCAACTAGATTTGGAATTCAACTAAGGGTGGAGTTTAGACCAACAATGGTTTTTGGCATGCTTGGTGGGACCAAAGTGCGATGAGCTCTACTTCATCCTATTAAGATTTTGGTGTAGCCTTAGCAATTACAATTATTGAATATATATTCCAACATCTCACGAATTTTCTCATTTCAAAGGACCCCATTATCTTGGCTTATATGATGCTAATCATTCATACCAAGAATCCAAACTAGAGCTTCATCAAGAGGTAATTTTTAGTTTGTTGAATTATCAACTTTTACAATTGGAAGGAGAAAAAATAATTTTTTTGTCACCAATAAGAAGAAGAAATATGTTTTTTGTATCACCATTTCTCATAGTGCACTCTACACATCCCTTTGAAAGGTCTATTCATCATAGGATCCTTGCTATTCACTTAAATAGAAATTTATTTCATATTCCTCTAATAGAATCCCTAAGAAATAGAAACTTTATGACCTTTAATGGAGGTAGTCCTCTTGTTCTCTAGTAGTATAATGATATTCCAGCCTCAACACTAAAAAGTATTCCATTTTTTACTAGTGATATTATGTGACTTTTACCCCAAGAGTAAGGAAAACTGTGAGATAACCCTTCAAAATTAAAAGGGAGATAAAAAAAAATAAAGGATATTATGATCCTTTGGTTAAAAGAGATATTAATAAAGAATATGTACAAAAAATCATTTAAAAGGTGGAAGAATAATTATTTAGTTAAATAATAATTAAAAGACAACCTTTGTGAAAGGGTGTGATGGTTTGGAAACCACCCCTTAAGGCTTATATAAGAATTTATGTGAGACTTGGAAAGGGATATATGGAGAACATTCAAGGAAGATGAAAGTGGTTGGCAAGCTACATGGACGTTAGGAGAAGGGGCACACAGATTGTGTCCAACTTGAGGCATAGAGTACACTCGAGACCGTCTTGGCCAAGGCTTGGGTATTTGCACTTTCAGTGAGCATTGTTCTTTGAGAACCAATACTTGTGTAGACTGCCATAGTATGATTTGTTCCTCCTAGATTGTTCCATAGCAAGAGCCATGAAGAGTGGATTTTCCAAGTGTTGTTATTTAGATAAGTATTGAAAACCACTAACTCTAAAATATATTGAAAATATTAATTATATGCTTTGGTATTAATCTATATGAATTATATGGATGTGTATTCGATTTGCTATGTTAATTATTTAATTTAGTATTCTTGCCAAACTGTCACATGTTTGTAGTTTACATTGATTATTTACATTTATTTTAATAATATTACATAGTTTAAATTAGATTTATTATAAGTTAAATCCGTTGCTATTACTTAAACAAATTTGGGAGGATAAGTGACATTACATTTGGTATCAGAGCCTAATGATCATGCCTTCCTATCTTTGAAATTTTCTTTATGTTTTTGAAATTCCATATTAACCAATCTTTAAAATGCTCCTTGTATGTGTCTAGCATTATTCTCTTGTCCTAATCTTTGTGTCGTCACACTTGATTCTATAAGACCTAACTTATAACCTTTGTCCATATATTAATTAATGCTTCTTTATTTGTTCATTGGCATTAAATTTTGGCATTATTGAAAATCCTATATATCATATATATGTTCATATCCATGTTTAAAATCTAGTCCAAGATTAACATTTACTTTGGAAATTCCCTATTTATACCTAGAATCAACTTAAGGAAACATATCTTATCAATAAAATATTGTGCAATCAAGTGAGATATTGCCATATGGTAGGCTAAAGGTACTTAGAATAAAAATAAATATATATTTAAATATATCTTAATTCTAAGTTTCATTCTTATCATTCATTCTAATGAAGCTTGTACATTCTTTGTTATGTGTGCACTTTAAATCATTTACTACCAATCACCAATCACACTCTAATAGGTAGTTTGTGTGGCCTACATAGTCATTCTTTTTCACCATTGAAAGGTCTCATCCATGATCAAAATTTTAATAGAGTGTATTCCATGTCACATATTATTTTGTTCTTCAAAGAGTAAATTTTAATATTAGCAATATAGTAAATAACTTATTTAACATTTCAAAATGATCAAAGATTGATTCTTTGCATTTTAGAGAGTACACACCATCTTTTCTTTATAATGAAATGTATTTAACAAAACTATTTACCAACTTTGAAATGAGTAATTAAGACTTCTTTACATTTATTATACATTTGCTATGACTTCTGCAATATACAAAAAAGACCTTGTATCAAAACATCATTAAATAAATATTGTTGAAAGTTGCTTGTCTAAATAATCTAATATAAATTGTTAAAACAATTTTGTGTGTTTTAATTTGTTGAAACTTTATAATCACTAGCATATACACTTGAATTTAATAATTTAGTACTTAGGGGAAAGGACCCAAAACTTGAGCATGTTCCAATAGTTGTGATAGCATTTGTTTATGTAATGCCCAATATTTTTAACAATATTGGATCAATAGTTGCAACTTTAAAGTTGTTAGTGTTGATGATGACTACCCATAATTAAATGAAATGTATTCCTTAGAACTAAAATGCAACAAATCATGTGATGCCACATCAACACCCAATAAAACATAATGTAGATGCACAAGTATCAGTCTCACTTTTTTTGGCCCTTTTTGGACACCTTGACAAAAAACATGCTGATGTGGCATCATATTTGATGATGTGACCCTGAAACCTTAGTTATAAGCAGGGGGCTTGCCAAATAAGCTGTTGTAAAATATTAGGAGTGATTTGAAATTTCCAAATAAAATTTTGAAAAGTGTGAAATTAGAATGTTCAACTACTGAATCCTCTCCCCTAAATGACATGCCACAGACTAAACTTTAGATTGAAGTTTATAATGCTTAATGTTCAAATCTTTCAGAATTTGTATATTAACTATGGCTCCTCACTAAAAGAATACATCTCTCACAGTATGATACCGCTTGTGTTAAGGTCGTTTCTCTAAAGGTGGCGTTATGTTAAGGTTTTGTCTCTAAAGGTGGCGTTTTATTATGAGGAACAACCAGTGAATAGACACTTTACCGGATCATATAGACAGAACAAGGGGTTCTAGTGAATTGTAACGTGCCTGTCTCTGCCTCCACATATTACGTGCATGTCTACAAGGGCAGCAACAATTATAACACGTGAAAAACGTTCGCCCTTCCACAATGCTTTCATGGATGTCGGTATCCTATTCCGAGGTCCCTTTTTGGCACAAGCGAGGAGAATACTAGCAAGGGATTTTCAGTTCTGGATTTACACCTGCCAGTTACAATTTCTTGAGAGTTTTTAAGACAAATTCATTTGTTCATATTCTGCAATATGTTCAGTGCATGGGACCGGATGTCTTAGATGCATTCTGTCAAACACCTCTCGTGCCTTGGCTATGCTTTCCAAATTTTGCATGCACGTCAATCATATGTCAAAATTTCTCAAGTACTTAGGTTTGATGGACGTCTATACCCTGTTCTAAGGCTCCCATTTGGATAAAGGCGGAGAAAATTTAGATTAGTTTTCGTGCTGCTAATAGATTATACATAAATCAATAAAATTGATTACAAAATTTTGAATATATACGTTATTATAATGTTTAATGTAAACAATTGGCGATAATTCCTATCATATAAATGAAAATACTACCTCACATAAAACCATAAGATTTTCACCAAGTTAAAGTAGGGGTAGTTTTCTGTAAACTTTCCAAGATTGTGCAAATATAAATTAGTGTGGCGGCACAAGTCATTAAGCTTTCTCTACCATGCATGGCGAAACACTAAATGTTTTTTTTTCCACAAAAATTTCTTACGCCATCTACTTACTTCCTCGTAACTCACAAGTCTCTTGAACCTGCTGCTTAGATTCTTCACTAGATTTAGAGTACATTTCAATATGCCTTGCAGTTATGAAAGACCATCATGGATAAATAATGGATAAATTTGAGGATTTGTATTTTTTAATGAAAGACCATCATGCATATGAAAATTGAAATAGAACATTTCGGATCACATTTCATATCTCATCATCTGGATAAAAAATAAATGAGACATTGAAATCCCATCACATCAACAGGTAGAGGATCAATTGCCATCACTTAATTATTTTCTTCACAATCAATGATTAAGTATCTATCATTAATTTTTTTCACAATCAATAATTAAGTGTCCATCATTTATTTATTTGCCTTTGCTCCCCCAGAGCACACAATATTTATCATTATCATTAAAGTCGTCATGGAGGTGGAAGCAACAAAACGTGGTTTGACCAAGACAAGCCCTTGTATGCAAAAATCCTTCTCCCTTTATCCATCTTGTAGTTTACAAGTCCAGAGTGGATTGAGGTGGATTCGAGATCTCAGGGCTTCAAAACCCTAGATCATGCATTCATGATTTCCTTATCAAAAAATTAGAGTAAGTTGATTAGGGTGCCCAATGCCTCTGTCCTACTCGTCTTGCTCCAAATTTGAATGACAAGTTCTTCTTTGTATGCACTCTTTAAATTCACTTCATGTTTCTATCTTTTTGTTCTACATTTTCCATATTTTGTAACAGTTTGTCACTTTGGTCTTAATTCACCTAGTTCAATACATCTCATCAACCAATCAACACATACAAATAAACAAAAAAGGACCAAACTTTGACCAGCATGTCCCTTGAGGACAACAACCAAATAGTGTCTCTTGGTTAATTTTGTGTCCCTTAATATTTGTAAAGTGTCTTGTCAAATCTGATCCAAAAAAAAATATTTTCTGCCTTTGGAATTTTGACAAACACATTGCTTGCAACCTTGAACTTATTGACAATTGATTTCAGATTGTGTTTGAAATGCTTTTAATGAATGCAAATGCATTATAATTACTTTCCAAATGATTCTAAACATCTACCAAATGTCCTAAGATACTGTGCTATATGTTTTGTACTTTTCAATGCATAAGCATGACTGAAAATGACATCTGCAGCCAAGAAACATTTTCACAAACACTTGGCATACATTCAATACATGTGGAAATGATGGAACAACAACTAGGCATATTGTCAAACATTTTTCATGCAAACTCTAAATGCAAAGATCATCTACAGCTGATGACATTTTAACAAACATTTGTCATGCTTATTATTTCCAGCTACAACCAATAGACATAAAACGAAAATCTGATATGCAACTCCTTCGCTTTAATTATGAAATGCATAGACAAGTACAATCAGATTGCAATGGGACGCCAAGACTCTTGGCTTACAATATCGCTATATGGCTTAATATTACTCTCTTGTATGACAAAGACTTTCCTCTACAATGCAGCAATGCAACGATACAAATTGTAATGAGAAGAACCTGGAAATAGATGCAAGAAGACTGATGAAGAAATTTGATGATGAACAGCAGCAAACACAAACTGATCGACTGCCTTCATAGATCATAAATTCAACCTCCAAAATGTTGCGACTAGAGGTCCAATGACCTCATTAGAATTTTCTATGAATTTTTCCAGCTCCTTTGAACAAAATCGCACCTCGCATGAGTGCGTCCAACAATAGAATAAAGTCTGATTTTAATCTGATAAATAAACTGAAAATCGTCCCCTTCAAGTCACCCTAAGCTGTGCAAAAATCGTCCCCCAATAACTCCCAAGAAATCAGATATATGTATGCTCCAAATCGATGCAACCAAAAATCTGAAAATGATCTTCAACGTATTCTTCAAATTGAATCTTCCAAAATTGGCCAAAAGGCCACAAAATTTAGGCACAAGTGGAAAGACTGAAATATCTTCACCAATCTCCCAACTAGGATTGGTGTTGTACAACCGAAACAGGCACCAGAGTCTTCAGCACTCTAGCAAATTAAGCATTTAGGGAAAACGTACCAATAGCTGCCAGGGCTAACTTAGCGCATTTGTGTAGAGTGCAAAATAGGCTCGATTTTAATTATTTTTTTTTGGGCTTCTTCGTAACCGAGTTAGAACCTTAAAAAAAAAAAATGGCTTCTGGGTATTTCAAACACGTCTTGTGGAAGTCGTAAAGCAAAAGGTGGTCAAAAAGGGGGTTTTTTTACCTCCATCCCCTACATCTTCACTATTTCGCCTATACCCGTTCATTACAAATCCAAAAAAAAATTAAAAATTTGCTTATTAACAATTATCATTTCACCTATTTCAAGTTACGTTTGTATGCGGGGCCCATCAAAATATCACGTGGGTCCATTAGGAGGTGGTCCCTTTACCATCAACCTCATCACATTAAAATATTCTCCACATGCCCTGTATTCCTTCATCAAACCATGCATATGAGTTAACCACATACCTCTTAAGCCTTCATCAAACCACACATACGTGTTAACTTAACCGCAGGTTGCTAGGCAGCTTTAAGCCATAAAGTCTTCATCTCCCGCAGTTTCTTTCCAGAATGTTTGTTGTTGCATCCTCTCTCCCACCACCAACTTTGGCTCTACGACCACGACGACGACCTTCGACTACAAGTAACATCTCCACCTCTCTTCACCTGCAAGATTGCTTGTTTAACAGTAGAATTTTGTTGGGTTCAACGGTGTTTGAGTGCATTTTGGCGTCTTTAAAAATCATTTCTGTGTATGGCATGAAGGGTTTGACTGTAATCATTTATATTTACATGTGACCGTCGATTGGTAGAAAAATGAACCCTCGTGAATTATTCTATCTACATCATCGACTTTTTGACTGCTATGCCTTTTTTTTGACATTATTCTATGAAATAATCACATGTAATGTGATTTAAACAGAACATTGACGGAATTTTGACCAAGTATCATCATGAAATTTATTGGGTATATAATAAGATACTTAATCTTCAAAGATTTTTTCATTTAATCTTATATGGAGCTGCATAAAACATCTCCACCTCTCTTCCCCTGCAAGATTGCTTGTTTAACAGTGGAATTTTGTTGGGTTTGACGGTGTTTGAGTGCATTTTGGCATTTTTAAAAATCATTTGTGTATTCCATTAAGGGTTTGACTGTAATCATTTATATTTACATGTGACTGCCAACTGGTAGACAAGTGAACCCTCGTGAATTATTCTATGAAATTTAAACAAAACATTGATGGAATTTTGACCAATTATCATCATAAAATTTATTGGGTATATAATAAGATACTTAATCTTCAAAGATTTATTCATTTAATCTTATATGAAGCTGCAGAAAACATCTCCACCTCTCTTCACCTGCAAGATTGCTTTTTCAACAGTGGGTTTTTTGGGCGTTGTCAATGTTTGAGCGCTATGATTTATGTTGACATTATTCTATGAACTAATGTGATGTAATGTGATATAAACAAAACATTGACGGAATTTTGACCAACAATAATCATGAAAATTAATGGGTTTTTGTCAAACGCTAGTATAATCAAATTTTTTTTAGGTTTTCAGATTTTACACCAAATTGTTGAGGGGTTTCCAACTTTCTTAGAACATCTGCCTCATTTTTCTCTTTCTCTTTTGTCGCACTACATAGGTAAAAATAGAAAAAAAGTGCCCTACAAACACCCAACTTCTGAACTTTGTTTGCTTTCCAATTGTCTGATGACTAACCCAACTTCTCCTATAAGTCAAAACACTAGGGAAGCATAACTGATTAATAATATTACTCCTATAACATGTAAACAAGGAAGGTGCAACACCAAGCCAACACTTGCATCTCCTTAGTCAATATATAAATATGTAGTAACATGGTCAAAAGTTGAATGGTTTATTGGCACTGTTGTTAATAGTACTCAATATCTTCATACCATTGGTACAAATTACCTACAACTTACAAGATATAAAAGAAACTTATGGTCCTTCCAACCCAAGGTTGTTCTCAAAAATGAAAATTAAACAGCAGAAAAGGATGAAACAACCTAAATAGACAAAGTTGCTCCAAATTTGAGAATTAACATCATGAGGTAATGCCATGAATTCACTGTTTGTAAGTGGAATATTTGCATGCTTTATGCGTATATTAGTTACAGGATACTTGCTCTTTGGTTTTCTTATCTTGTTTGGACTGCATTTTATAAAAAAGGAAAACCTTGATTTTCTTAGTAGTTAGAGATTGTAAAGAATCTTAAACAAAGCTCTTTTTAAGGTACAAATCTCACATTGACTTTCTATAGTGTATGTTCAGCAACGCAGGAAAGCTCATCTGAATGGGGCATAAAGTATGTTAACTTTTTTTGAGTCTTGACATTGACAATAGCTTGTTATACGATCATCCATGATTCTATTTTGGTGATAATTTATAAGCATAATGAGCAAAAAGATCCTTATGGCATACATGATAAAAGAAAATCCTGATGAATCAGGCTTTGAACAAATCCATTTTCCAAGCTCCTACTTGATATACAACTTAAGAATTGCAAAAGGCTGCATTTAGCAGTGAGGCCAGAGCCACAAATCAAGATGCCCTGGCATTGAAGCCTGAAACCATAGCTGCATTCCAGTCTCTATATTGAAAAATTCAATTGCAATTTTTTTTTAATATTTCCAACTAAGACTTTAAATGTTTCAGTTTTATTTATTGGAAAGTGAACTTCATAGTACTGACTAACAATTTCATGTTACATTTTTCTTTAATGGAGAGCAAATTTTGATCTTTTTGATGCATAACTGTATTCTGGTATCTGTAGTTGAGAACTTAAAAGCAGTATTAACTTAAAGGTTGTAAGCCATAGCTTAATATCAAAATTTTCATTATTGCAAGACACAACTACAGATCACAGATATTTTGCTGAGACACAGTTATATAATGAATAGATAACTCACAGGTAGTTATTCATGTCTCTTCAAAATTTCATCTTGTATATCATATAATTAGATAATAATATATCATATAATCTGATAATAATATATCAATCAGATTATATGGACCTTAACACATGTAATCATATATATATGTCATGGACCTTAGCAATGTATGTAATCTAATATAGATATATATCTATAAAATACTGTACATATATATATATATATATATATATATATATATATATATATATATAATTAATCTTATATGGATAATAAAGGTGAAAATGGCATGGAACTTAACATATATAATCTGATATAGATATATATCTATATAAGACTGTACATATGTAATATGATATATATATATATATATATTATATATATATCAGATTATATATGTATAATCTTATATGGATAATAATGGTGAAAATGAGGAAGAAAACCACGGGAGATGAAGAATTTAGGGCTTAAAGCTGCCTAACAACCCGCGGTTAAGTTAACACATACGCGTGGTTTGATGAAGGCTTAAGGGGTACGTGGTTAACTCATATGCATGGTTTGATGAAGGAATATGGGGCATGTGGAGAACATTTTAATGTGATGAGGTTGACAGTAAAGGGATCGCCTCCTAATGGACGCACGTGATATTTTGATGGGGCCCGCATACAAACATAACTTGAAATAGGTGAAATGATAATTGTTAATAGGCATTTTTTCATTCAACACACCATTGTTTGGTAGGAAAATACAAATGTGAAAGTCAATCACCACAATTCAATGCATTCAATATACACATTCTAATGATTTTATAAGAGGCAATTTCAAGTGTCATTTTTACTACGAATTTGTATATGATTTCATTGCATATCCTCTACAAAATTCACCACCGTACATATAACAAAACAGAAAACATTTTATAATTCATATGTACGACCGAATTTATGCAAGCCACCTATTTTTTCAATTACACCAAATATAAAATTGATTTCTTATAAGCCACGACACAACTCAGGCATAATTGGCCACATCAAAATGAAATGACATATTGTTTCCTACGAAGATTGAATTTGTACATTCCAATGATTTTATAAGAAGGAATTCCCTATATATCCTCTACAAAATTCAGAGCTTACTAAGGCAACCTATGCACATTCCTCTTAAAAGGGAGTTTATTCATGTTGGTACACCCAGAATAAGTTAAATTCATGTTTTTATTTATCAGTATACCGGATTTACATTTATGTTGTCTGTTTCATTGTTCAATATACTCTTTTATATTTATGTACTCAGTGTCTACATTATTTTCAGCCATACAGAATATTCAGTTTTGACTTAGTTGTTGAAATGATCATTATCCATTATGTAATCATATCACAACATACAATATATTTATCTGTTTTCTTCCACTTATTTTATGAGTTTCAATAATTAGATTACATATTTGTATATACATATACATATACATGTACATGTATATGTATATACAAATATATATACACATGTATATGCATATGTATATACATAGACATGTATATTTATATAGATATACATATATTTATTGAAATTCATGGCATAAGTATATGCACAATACACACTATCAAATAAATTTGTGCAATGGTTGTCACTAAATATATGTATATTTATATAGATGTACATGTATATGCATATAGATATACATGTATACACATACATATATATGTATATATATGTCCATTCTATTGCACTCTGCCATGTATGGTGCCATCATATGTAATACACACTATTATTTTCAGCTTCATACCAAGGATCAAAACATTGTGGATTTTAATGCTCCAATCAAAACTCTTATTATTGTGCATGCAATATTGTAAAGATGATTTGATGTGGGAATGTTACAAGTACCGAGTACTACCCCCGTTTATTACAATTATTTTGCAGGAAAGCGGAAGCGTGGAGAGGTGAATCAAGCACGTGGATTATCAACATACCAACAAAGTTGTGTTTGTTGGACATTTTGCTCTGAATGCTTTATGATATGTTTACATTTTCTGGTATACACATGTTCATAAATAAATACTTTTCTTATCAGATGCTTATTTCATTAGAGGAATATATTTATTGGCATTGGTCTCTTAATGGCAGGAATGCGAGGATTTATCCGCAATCAACAGAAGACATTCAACGTTAATGACAGGTAAAGTCTATGACTTTACTTTGGCAATGACCTAGTAATACTGAAAAATGTGTCTTTTTATATATATGGCTGAAAGTTAGTTGAAATGAGCAATAGTATACAGTAATTATGAGATTAGTTAGTATTAGATTAATTATATGTCTGCATGCATATACATATATATATTAATAGGTATATATGTACATACATATATATGGTTATGCATATAAGTATGTACATATATAGCTATATGTGTGTGTGTGTGTGTGTGTCTATGTGTATGTATATAATTAATTTGATAATTAACATGTAGTTCCATCAATTTTTGATACTGATAATTGATAAGAGTATATCATTGTCTTCATATGCCTTCATCAAACCACGCGTATGGGTTTACCTAATAAAGTTTTGTGATTATTTTTTATTGACAAAGACTGAAACATAGTGTAATTAGTGACAACACATAAAATAGAAGGCTGAAACCATCATCAAACATATAAGGCATACAAAATTGAGGTTCCAATAACAAATAACATCATTAGGACATTTTATAATCATATCATAGTTATATTTTGAATCAAACTGCAATAATTGATTGATTGGTGTGAGAGAAAAACATGGCTTGAACATACTTGAAACATAATTACATCAGCATTATCACATTTTATAATCATATCACAGTTATAAATTTAAGCAAATAAACAAATCTGATTTGCAAACCAAATCACCAAAATATACTATTGCATCGATCAAAAAACAAAATTGAATATGGACATAATCAACTGTCCATATTTCTAGGAAAAGGTGGCAGTGTGATATATCCACCAGTAGCTGAGTCAGGTCCACTTGTAGGAGGTGATACTTGGTTAATATCTCCTTGAAGGCATGTTGCTATTTGAGCAAGTAATGCCTGGCTTGCATCAGCAATCAATCCCATTTGTTGTGAGCCACTCCCAACCTGCATATTGTTGATGGCTATAAAGGCTGGTGTCAAAATGTTCATCATATCAAGCAGGATAGGATGATGGGTGGGTATAGGATCCCCCACTGTAGAATTACTTTTTCTCTTCTTTGCTTGTTTTGCTTTCTTTTCTGCTTCCTTTTGTAGATGTTCAGCCTTGGCCTACTCCTGTCTAATGGATTTCTCTTGCATTCTTATCATTTTCTGCTCATCTTCTATCACTTTCCTTGCTTCTCAGCCCTTGTTGCTTTTTTTATAATTGCTTCTGCTTCATGGTCTTCCTTTCTCTGCAACATTTGCTCCTTATGTTGCTGCAACTCCTCTTTCCTTTTCTTCTCTGCATCTTTTTGGTTGAACAATTCAATGAAGACGTCTGATGAACTAGTACTTGGGACTCCCTACTAAGGTGAAGCACTCCCGAACGACCTCTCTGTGATGTTCCTTGCACCCTCTGCACTGGAAGTTTCAAGAATTTTTTGATTGGTCTTTTTTTTCTATCCATCATGTGGGGTGCATGGCACAAACTCAAATTATTCCTCACTAATAGCATGGTCATCTTCACTTTGACCATCACTATGCTCTTTCCAATTCCTTGCATTAGTGAAGTAATGTATTACTTCAGCTGCATCAACGTGTGGTGGGGAAGGCATAGAGAGGTTGACTTCTTCCTTAGTTGGGTTTATTTGCACTCCAAGGTTTGTGGTTGCTTCATGCATCCATTCTAGTTGGCTAACTTGAGTTGGAAAACTCAGGCCTGTTGATGTAGTGGTTGTATCTTAAGTGGAGGGAAATAACTGGTTGAAGTTTTGGTTGGAAATCTGCTAAAACTTGTTGGATCTCTGGTTGAATGTGTGTTGTAGCTTCATCACCCCCATTGCATTCTGCTGCAACATCACTTGCCACTTCCCTTGCATCATATTCCCTCACAAAACCATCTATTACATCCTCATTGTAACCAAGAAGATGCAAGCATGTATCTGTTGCCATAACATCATCTTCAGTTTCCATTGTGATTAGTTCATCTTCTGTTCTAGGAGTTGCAACATCATCTTTAACAACATAGCCCTCACTTGGGCGCATGTCATTGTCAAGGGCTGACCGATTAAGAGGCCATATTCCTATTTTGCGGAACCCACTAACAATGTTGCTTGGTTTTAAGGCTTTTCTGAAAGCTTGGCTTGCAAGACTTGCCAACTCTTCACATCCAATATCAATAAGCGGGTTTGCAACCTGCCAAATGGTTCTTTCCTCTCTGAAATATGCCTTGAATGGAGCAAAAATGTTGACATCCAATGGCTGTAGCTTATGACTGGTATGAGCAGGCAGCGTTAGCAAGCCTATTCCTAATTTTTGTGATTGTTCAATGGTCTTGAAAGCCACGTGGCTGCCATGACCGTAAAAAATGAGAAGGGCCCTATTTGTCGGTGAAACCCCACCGGGGATATTAGCTACAAAATGCTCTAACCATTTGAGAAATAGTTCCTTTGTCATCCACACATGTTCTTGGACTTCCATCAATGCCCCTACCTCGCAATTAAAGATATAGTTTTGCATGTGCCTCTTTGATTTAAAAAAGTAGAACCTGGGAATGCTTATCCCAGCTACACTTACACAAGCCAGCACTGTGATCAACTCTCTAACTTTTGAAACCAAATGTGGTACACATTTTGTACCCAATTTGGTAATAACTCTCATGCCACAATTCCTACCAGCCTGAATACCAGTCTCATCACAGTTCCATATTCAACTTACTCCATAATGGTTAAGTTTGATCAGGTTATCGAGGTTGTCGTAGAATGCTTGCACTATAGAAGAACGAACCATAATCGCTCTGTCACTGTCCACTCCTTCAACTATTCTGATTGTCAAATCTGGGTGCCTTCTTCAAAATCCTGCCCACCATGACCTCCCAGGGACCCCATTTGTGAAAGGATTGGGTCGACTTGCAGTTATTTGGGAAATTGTGGCTTGTAGTTGATTTACTTGTAGTCTGTGGCCCAATCTTTCCATGTCCTTGCACCATTGGACAACTTCAATCTCCTCCTCTTCAGTTAAAATTGTACGTGGACCCCTCCTCTTTGTGGTGGTTTGTCCTAACAACCACGCCCTCAAACTGCTAGGTGGCATACCCCACTTGATTGCTACAACCCTGATTGAAATGTTGTGTTCTTCAACACTCTTAACTGCTCCTTCCATATCATCATATGTCCACTGCCTAATGGGTACAGGTGAGAGCAGTTGCACAGCAAGTTGAACATTTGGCTGAACGAGACGTTCAACTTCTATTGTGTTGGTGGCTTCATCTGCAGAGTCAGGAACATCTTGTGGGTTGGGATTTGCATGAAATTCCTCATCAAGTTGTCTTTCAATGAAGTGCACCCCATGAGTTACTCTAATTGCACGTTTTCCTCTTCCTACAACCCTTGTAGTCCTTCTAGCAGGTGCCATAATTTTCCAATTAACCTGCACAGACAGTAAAAATTGAATAACTTGTTAGTGCAACAAAGAATAACATGAGATTAGTTCATAGAATAATGTCAACAAAAATCATAGCGCTCAAACATTAATGACGCCCAAAAAAATCCACTGTTGAAAAAGCAATCTTGCAGGTGAAGAGAGGCGGAGACGTTTTCTGCAACTCCATATAAGATGAAATGAAAAAATCTTTGAAGATTAAGTATCTTATTATATACCCAATAAATTTCATAATTATACTTGGTCAAAATTCTGTCAATGTTCTGTTTAAATCACATTACATGTGATTACTTCATAGAATAATGTCAAAAAAAGGCATAGCAGTAAAAAAGTCGATGCCATAGACAGAATAAGATAGAATAATTCATGAGGGATCATTTTTCTACTAGTCGACAGTCACATGTAAATAGAATGATTACAGTCAAACCCTTGTGCCATACACAAAAATGATTTTTAAAGATGCCAAAATGCAATCAAACACCATCGAACCCAATAAAAATCCACTATTGAACAAACAATCTTGCAGGTGAGAGAGGTGGATCAAATTTCTACTGGTCACATGTAAACTCTACACGGCTTGATATGAGGAAACAGTACATGGCATGACTATATATGTATGTATGTATGTATGTATGTCTACAATCTAATAAGAATATGACAGAATAAGACAAAATAATTCACGAGGGATCATTTTTCTACCAGTCGGCAGTCACATGTAAATAGAAATGATTACAGTAAAACCCTTCATGCCATACACATAAATGATTTTTAAAGATGCCAAAATGCAATCAAACACCAATTTCTTACCAGATATATATATATACTATGATGAAACCCTACACATTCTTATCAGATTATATCTATATATATATATATATATATACAATCTACTATGATGAAACCCTACACATTATTAAAGACGGATTTAGAATATAACTGTGATATGATTAAAAAATGGGCAATGTTAATGTTATTATATTTGATGTATGGTATAATGTTGCTATTATAATCTTTGATTTATGATGAATGTAGGTGAAAAAAATGTAACTACGATATGATTAAATAATGCTAAGTTGAATAGTTGAGTGAAAGCAAAATTATTTGTATGCTTGAAATTAATGTAAACATTGAGTACATAAATATAAAAGATTATATTGAACAATAAAACAGACAACATAAATGTAAACATTAAGCCTGATAATAATGTAAACATTGAATATATTGAATAAATAAAACATTATGCCTGATAAATATAAAAGAGTATATTGAATAATGAAACAAACAACAAAAATGTAGAACAGTATGCCTGAAAATAATGTAACCAGTGAGTACTTAAATAGAAAAGATTGTATTGAATATTGAAACAAACAACATAAATATAAAACAAAGAGGCTGAAAATAATGTAAACACTGAGTACATAAATATAAAAGATAATATTGAATAATGAAACAGGTCTACAACATAAATGTAAATCCAATATACTGATAAATAAACTCATGAATTTACTTATTCTGGGTGTACTGACCTGAATAAGCTCTCTTTTAAGAGGAATGCACAAAAGTTACCTTAGTAAGCTCTGAAGTTTGCAGAGGATATTCAGTGAAAGCAGGGGAGAATTCGTAATGAAAATGACCGTGGGAATTTCCTCTTAAAAAATCATTCGAATGGGTAAATTGAATGCATTGAATTGTGGTGGGTGAGTTTCAAATTTGAATTTTTTGTGGGAAACAATCTGTCATTTCATTTTGTAGTGGCCATCTATGCCTAATTTTTGTCGTGGCCTTTAGGAAATCAATTTTATATTTGGTTTAATTGTCAAAATAGGTGGCTCTATTAAATTTAGTCAGATATGTGAATTATACTATTTTTTTGGTATATTAGGGTGCCTTACACCATTAACTGTTTATGTAGGTACCAAAAGTAGATGGAGTTAATGCATGAAGATGTCAAGGGATGTGTGGGTGATTGTGCAACTGATAGCTTATAAAGTTGATCAATGTTTTGTATTATGTCAGCATGTGCACCATTAACTCTTCATAATGTTTTAAATTATGTGACATTGTGCACCATTAACTGTTTATGTATACATGTAAATACAGTGCACTAGAAGCTTTAAGCCACTTGCATGGAGTGGTTATTGTAAACATCGGTGTACCTTATTTAATTCATAAATGACTTTATTTTGTGCAAGTTGACTTGTGTTGAAAACATAATTGTAACAATATATGTTTAAATTTGTTTTCTTTTGTTGGTTGGTTACAGACTAAGTAGTGAACATATACTGGTGTAATGTTTAATTTTTTATTGGCATAACTACAACATTTTAATGACTAAAATGTAAACGGATATTGGGGGGATAGGTGAACGAGGAGTGAACGGCAATCGGATCATGAACGACAATCGAGGGTTTTCCCCTAGCTTCAGCACAGGTAAAGTTTAAAATGAATTCCAAGTCAAGTGTGTTGAAATGCTTAGCTAACAGCCTCTTAAATAGATTTGTCAACAAGTCTCCAAGAAGCTTCTAGAATAAAATATTATTTTATTTCATTAAGTGACTTTTTGATATTATTTTATTTTAGTCACTTACTATTAAATTAATTAAATATAAAGTCACCTTCTGATACATTATTTTTAGGATAACTTTATAAATAATTAATTTAATATTTAATTTAATTAAAATAATTAATTAGTCATCCTCATGAAATAACACTATTTGGACAACTTAATTAATTAAATTAATCTACCTCCAATTTCGGGACATGACAATATTTAAGGTGGAATGAGTGATTTAGAGTAAGAGCTTAGCTTAAAGATCCCATGTTTCACCATCTAACAACTAAATCTCCAATAAAACTCACCTTGTCACCTTATAATTTTCACCCTATTAAAGGAAACTATCTCTTTAGAAATAAATCCCTTATCCAAACCTCCCCTAAAGTCTACCCTAGTATTGGGAGGCTTCCTAAATTTTTGACCATACTATTTTTCTTTCCTTCCTCCACATTAGTGTTAGGATAAAGTGACATTAACCTTGTAATCCTATTTCATTTTTACTTCTTCATGTTCCTTGGAATGTGTTCTAGGAGATATGAGAGAAAAATATTAAATTTTGGCATGTTGTAATTATATTTTAAAGAGAGAATTTAATATTGGTGGAGGTTACACATCGAATAGAATAAGGCATCACTCTTAGGTTCCCAAAATGGAATATGAAAGGTTTTAGAGTGGGATTCCAAGATTGGAGAAGAAAAGGTGTATGTTGGTATTTTATTGGGAAGTGGAAAGGTCACCCAAGCATCCAAAAGGAAAGGAGTTGGATAAGCTATGGGTTAGGTACCCATTTGAGAGTCTTGAATATACAATTAATATTTTATTATGTCTTATGGTTGTCCAAGAAGAGGACCGTTGGTTTTTGTAGGTGGTTTTGCACCTCTTGTTTCGGTTTACCATTTGTGGTTTTACCCCCCACAATTTCTAAAATTGGAGCCATGGGATGGTAATTTCATATTGAGTTCTTGCAAACTGTAATAGGGTGTTGTCGAGTTGATTAGAGATCAGTAGTGAAGTTTATTATTGTGTACTCTCATTGAAAGATTAATAATATACTTTTCCTCTTTTCTTGGGTGGAGTTTTTTTCTTGAAAGGGTTTCACCATGTATATCTGGTCACATTTTTTTTTTTGTTTTTTATATTATGATGTTTGCTGCAATCACATGTTTATTTCTGATTTGGTAATATGATTTTCAGATTTGAATTCACTTACATAAGTTCATATTCTAGCTTTCCTTTACCTTGTTTTTCAACAATTAGGGTTTCAAAAAAAATATTACTTTGACTTCTTCACAATATTGCATAGTGTTAGCAAAAAAAAATATGGTGCTTTCTCCAAAACTTATAAAATAAGAATCTTGGAATATCATAAGATTTCCTAACTATTGAATATTTAATATTTTGGATGAAATGTTAAGTCTATACAACACATTTGAAAGAAACTTAATTTACCAAGTTAGAATAAACATTTTATAAGACTTTGAAGCTATAATCGATAATGATCTAATGACCCAATCATAAAGTGACACAAAAAAAGGATGAGTTACACCAAGACATGCATGCCACAATCTTAGAAACTTGATCTTAATAACAATAAATTCCACCATTAATGACCCAAATCTTCCCCTCCACTTATGGAATGACCCTCTTTTGGAAAAAGTGGGTGATGCCCTTGGTGATTTTTTTTTGGTGGATGATGAATCCTCTAACATTTTTCATTCCACCTTTGCTCACATATTCGTTGAAATGGATATATCAAAAGGATTGTCTGCTGAGATTTTACTTAAATCTCCTAAGGGCTCTTGGGTCCAATCTTTGGACTATGAAGGGATTCCCTTCCGTTACAGAAGATGTTTCAAAATAGGTCAGGTGCTGCCCAATGTGAATTTGAGAAAAAAAAAAGGCAACTACTTGGTGGAGAGGTGCATCTCTACATCATTATACGGTAGAGAAGAAAACTTAACAAAATAGGAGTTTTTTTGGAGGTGGTTGCTTTGGAACCATAGGGTTTTGGGTCATCCCCTCTGGATGTCTCAAATGGTGGGGTTGTTGATGCTAATATTGTTGAAACCCCTAAAGAGTGTGAGATTTGGTCTTAGGTTGTCACTTCTAGTGATAGGGCCCCAACCTTCATTTCTGGTGGCTTTTCTAATATGTCTGCACCTGCACAGAAGAGTATTGTTGAAATCACCGAGACTGAGGTTGCAAGCATTCATCTTCAGGAAAATAGTGTGCTGGCTTGGCATGATAAGGCAACGCAAGTGGAAGAAGGTTGGATTATTGGTATGGGCAAGAAATCAAAACTCTTTAGGCCTTCTTTCGACATAACTTTGACGCTCCCACAAGAAAAGTTCTAAATGTAAATCTTGATGGGTCTTGCTAGGGGGCCGATTTTTTTGGCTGGCTGCAAGCTGTCCTTTTTACAGCTTTGTTTTGGTTTGTAAATGGTTTTGGGTCCCTTCAAAACCTATTTTTTCCTTAATCAAAAACAATAAATTCCACCAATACAAGATTTAGTACTACCTTTACTTAGCAAGATAGGTTTAGGTGTTTTTTACTATCTAAATTGAATACTAGCTTGGTTATGAACTATCTACCCCATTCCTTATGTTCATTTTCCCTAAAATCCTTTGAAAACATATATTTATAGATCCCTTATCCCACTCATTTCACCATCTATTGTATTTGATTCATATAGGTGCTTATACATTAAAATGACAACTTTCATTATATGTAAGTGATCTTCTAGAGGTACTATTGGAGTTTAGGTGAAGGAACATGGTTCTTAGCATGATCATTTTTATTTGGTAGGTTTTTAATTTTTTAAATTGAATCAATAAGCTTTAAGATACCTAGATTATTTATTCTAGCCTCATATTTTTGGGTGTTGCCACAATAATGGGTTCCACTTTTTAGGACATCCTAATTTTTGCCTGAAATCACATATTTTTAGAAAATACAATGATTTAAGACTTTAAAGGTTCTATTTAAATGATTTTAATTAAAGAGTGATTGATCAAACTCCCTTAGATCAAGCCTCCTTGGATAGAAACTTGTTAGATTTAAACCACACCTATAATCTAGTCTCCTCTACACCTATCAAAATGCTGATAAAAAACCATTTTTGATTTTCCTTTTGGGTGATCAAATGAATTCATTTAAATTTATGTTTTGTAAGCATGTAGCCCTTATTATAAGCTTCCCAAAAAGTATAATTTAAAATATGTTTAATTTGATTATTATATTTATTTTTTTATTTCTTGTGAATGTAGGATTTTCAATGAATATCAAGTTCTTTGTTTCACACATACGAAAAAATAGAAAAAAAGACAAAAAATTCTAAAAAATAAATTTACACTAGGTATTGATGTCCTTATTCCAACAAAAAAAGAACAAGTTAAATCAAATGAATACAAAAAAAGTTATGCGGGCCGAAGTACACCTCTGTCCAAATTATAATTACTATGACTTGGAAAACTAATTAAAAAATATATATGTAACAAATAATTATGAAAAAATATCCATGCACTAGATATTGGTGTGAAAATTTTGTATTTTAAAAATTAGAATTTTATCTTGTCTATAAAAAAATTAATCCAGTCCGAAGTAAACATCACTTTTTAAAAATGTTGATGAGTAGAAAAAATAAGTTATTAAAAATTACATAAAATGATTCAAAAAAAAAAAAAAAAAAATTTAAAAAAATATAATTAGAACCTACACAAAATATCTAACTAATAACTAGTTTTATTCATCTTGAAATTCTTAATGGTTTAGCTACTATAGGTGTAAGAAAGTAAATATCTGGTGAAAAATCCTGATTTTAATGTCAAGTTTGGCCAAAAAGTGTAACCCATTATTGTGCAATCACCCTTTTCACATTCTATAAAATCTTATTTTTGTGAGTTTTGATTCTCACATTATAATTTTTAAATCTCAAATTTCTAAGAAAGGTGCAAATTTAAATTCACTTGCACAAATTTTTGTTGAGTAATATTAATTGTTATCCTTTGGCTCGTTTTATGTCTTTTTCTAGTCATGTGGAACCCTTATCAGGTGAAGCCAAAATAGTGGTTTACAATTCAAGTGAGGAAGGAAAACTCACAAAAAATGACCCCAAAGTAAAAAAAGTGATTTTGGGGGTTCGTACGAACCTACTGGTTTGACCGAACCTACTGGTTTGACCGAACACATTAGGGGTTCGCTCGAACCCCTTTAAATTTTGGCCGCCAAAAATACAAAACAAATGCATAGCAAAGGGGGTTCGAGTGAACCCCCTTGAATAGGTTTGCTCGAACCATGGTTTGGTCGAACCCTTAAGGGTTCATTCGAACCCCTTTTGCCCCTCATCCCCCTCCTGAGACACAAAAAAAGTCTATTTTTATGCTTCGGAGCTCGGGTTGAGGATGAAAATGGAGAAGTCTTTAGAAACCCTTTTGGAATCAGATAGTCCTTAGAAAGAGCTATCCAACGAATATAATTTTAATATGTATTTGTTTATTTAGTTTTATTAAACATAGGCTCTTCACCGAAAATGAAGGTCTTTGTTCTGTACATGTGGAAAAATAGTAGATTATTAAAAAAAAATGAAAAATATGAGTGCACCAGATATTGAAGTCTTTGATCCAACAAAAAAAATAAAATTGAATTTCGATATATACAAAAAGAGTTACGTGTTATATGGTCACACTATGTCTGAATTGTAATTGGTTTGACTTCGAAACTTGATTAAAGAAAAAATATTCAATAAAAAACTATCTAACCAAGTGGAAACACTAGATATCGGAGTTACAAATATAAATTCGAAATAATTAGAATTTTTTCCTTCATGGAAAAAGAGTTATGTGTTATACGGTGTGCGTCACTTTTTAAAAATGTTGTTTTTTGGAAAAAACCAGTTTTCGTGGGAGATGGAAAAAGAAGTGCAATTTTATTCCAAAAATTTTGAAAAAAATATTTTTAGAATCTACAGACAAAATGTGATGAGACTCTAGTTTACATCATCTTCCAATTCCTCACGTTTTAGCCGCTATAGGTGCCCAAATGTGAAGATTTAGTTAAAAATAATAATTTCAGTGTCCAGTTTGGCCAAAAATTGTAAACCACTATTGTGGGATCACCCTATGTTGCTTACTCTATTTTAGGTTATTAAATGGTCTTCTTATTTTAATTAGTTATGAGAAACATCCAACATAGTCACCAATTTCCTATTTCTTACACAACACACAAATTAATTTCCTTATGAAAACTAGTGATTCCCTTTTACTATCTTTGTACAATCATTCATCAAGAACTATTTTAAATACATTCAATACTCACAATTTTTTTTATATAATTATAATTTTCCCTTTTATTCAAAAAAATTAGATTCTAAGAAATACAAATTGTGTGGATATTCTTGAATAATTGTGGAAAATATATTTTGGAACTTCTCTACTAAAATTTATTAAAATAAAATTATAGTAAATTTTAAAGTATCAAGTCATTCAAAATGTCATTTTTTACTATCCAAATACATTTTATTCCTATTTTAAAAATTGTCTATGGATAAAAATTAGAAAACACATGTAAGAAAACTAACTAGAAAGGAAATAAAACATGTAAATTTAAGATTCATACTAAGAAAAGTTCAATAAAGCATAAACATGTACTATCGAACATACTAAAATGTATGAACATATAATCAATATATATGTCTAAATATCTAAGTCTATGAAATACTAAAATATAGATAGTCCATAAAATATACTAAAACATCTAGTCATGTAGTTAGCATATAAATAAATAAAGATCATAGGTCATAAAATATTGAAATATCTCTAAAATTCCATGAAATATTATGCAATATAGTCATAGTCAAGTGGAAAATATGCATAAATAATGCATCATGTAGTCCATAAAACAAATATTATGTCTTATCATCAATAAAATCAAGAGTCATCTTTGTTCAATGTGAAATAGATGGACCTATCTCATGATGTATAAGAGAAAGAAAGTTTCAAATTAGATAAAATTAAAAAAATTACATGTGCATAAGTAAACCTAACATGTGAATATGCCCCCTAAGTCCCTAGTGAATGAATTAACTAGGTAGAAGACATTTATTCACACCAACAGAAATATATACATGTGTTTTAGGGTCAATTTATATTGGTTTACCCCATAAGGTGTGTTAAGTTGTTCACTTGTCGATGCAAAAGATCAACCTCATCTACATAGAACAATTCATAATATATAATTCACATTATTAAATATACATTTTGATATTTAATTTAATTTATAAATTTGATTTTAAATTTTGACGTAAATTTGACTTTAAATTTAATATAATTTATAAAATCATGAAATTAAATATTCAAATATAGACTAAAGTGTGCACAAACTACCATATGAACATGCTTATCTACTCCCAAATTCTATTGTCTAAGTGGTATAGCTATCAATTCTAGACCAAAAGTCTCATCTACTAATTCCTAGATATTTAAATAAAGTAGAAATTAGATTAAAGAGTATTTATGGAAACATGTAACCATATAAAAGACCTAAAAATTTACTAACATAGGACTTGAAATGATTTGGATGACTCATGAAATTGTCCTTGGTCAATAGCCTAACTAGTAGCTATCCTAAGAGTGCTATCATTTTGTATACATATATCTAGACATATAAATATAAAACTCAATTTAATGATTTTAAAAGTTTAAAATAATATACATTTAGTGAAAATCTAAAGTACAAATTTAGTACTATTTTTGAAAATACACACTAGGGATGACTCAGGCTTAGTAGTTGATGATGGAGGAGCACTTGCCACACCTTATGGTTAGTCAGACATGGAAGTTACGTGACCTCCTTGCTACAACAAAAATGTTTCACATGTAGTTGAATTAAATTATTCAAGTAAACTAAAATACATATCTAAGGTTGGAAGGAAATTTAAATTAGAACTTGTGAGAGTTGGCTATGTAGATACCCAAGATCTAGAGGCCAAATGGAAAGCACACAAAGAGATCAAATAGGAAATTCTGAAGATTGCAATGGAATTGATTATCCAAGTTCTCAATATATGAATTACATAAGAGAACACCTGGTTATATAGCCAAGGTGACAAATAAGATGTCATAATATTATGACAAGTTTCTTAATCATATGACATGATACAACTTATCATAACTACCTAGGCAATGATAAAGGCTTCTAGACATGACAACTAAGTCTTCTAGAAAGAGCCTTTGGACATAAGTAAACCTAACATGTGAATATGCCCCCTAAGTCCCTAGTGAATGAATTAACTAGGTAGAAGACATTTATTCACATCGACAGAACTATATACATGTGTTTTAGGGTCAATTTATATTGGTTTACCCCATAAGGTGTGTTAAGTTGTTCACTTGTCGATGCAAAAGATCAACCTCATCTACATAGAACAATTCATAATATATATAATTCACATTATTAAATATACATTTTGATATATGTACATTACACAATTGAAAAAAATTAAAATGTGACATGTATCTATGTAGGAAAATCATTGGAACATAGAAAATCTATTAATGATTCAACCTTAAATGTAGTTGGGTTTGAAGTGGATGCAGGAGCAGGGCCATAAGATGGTTAATTGCAATTTTGAAAAAAGAGTGGTGTCGAATTGTGTGAGGTTCTAGGACCAGCTACACCATGTCCTCCATTCCCTCTACCACTAAATTCAACTACCATGTGGGTAGCTTGTTCAATGAGATTTCTCGAGAGTGCACTCAATGCTTATAATGCTAAAACTATTGTCTGATGTTTAATAGGTGCAATAATACTAAGCAAAGAAAGAGCAACAATGGATGGAATAGTCCAATGGATCAATTAAGATCCACATGTGTTGTTTCCCTATGTTGTGGCATGCCACCACCAACACCTTGGAATGATCTAATGTTAAAATAATTGAGGTTTCAAACCATTTAAAACTTTTCCCATAATTTTCTCAAAAAATATAATGGTACCTCAGAATCAGTGTGTGGGGGATGATCAAAGAACAACTACCATTGCTCCCAAAAAATTGTTGCAATTTGAGGATGCCTACACAACCTAATTGAAATTGTTTTTTTGGTTGGAGGTGTAGGTTGATTATTGGCAAGGTCAATAAAATATGGGGCTATGGTTTGTTTAGTAATATGAAGATCAAGGATATCTTTGTGTATAAGAGTCCATCTGCATAGGATTATCTCATATTCTCTCTCCAAAGGTAAAACTTATCTAGTTCCACATCAATAGATCTAACTGAATCAACAATGGTTTGCTTGAAGATGCAAACCATGCTAGATGAGAGGCATGTTAGGCTAATTTTGGATTTTTTTTCTTTTCTTGAATTATGTTTATACTTTCATTTATATTTTATCACAAGCAAGCCTCATTAGGTGGAGGGGGTTAGGGGTTTTGATGGGGGGTCTTGGAGGTAGTGGTGTCGCTCGGTGGAGGGTTTTATGGTGGAGGTTGGCTCATTTATAAAATAACATCTATTAAAAAATCATCTTGATCAAGTAATTGGTCCAGTGGACCACCTGCATTTACAATTAGAAGAAAAATAAATAAATAATAAGCTCATACATTTAAATCAAAATTTTAAAGTTCATACATGTGTGCACATAAATGCAAGTAAATATCCATATTGAAAACTAAAACAAATTTAAATATCTAAATTTAAACATTCAATAAGTTTACTTGAATATATATTTATCACTATTCAATATATAATGTACATGTAACACTGGCACAACATGTCCTCTGGTACCACAAGGACAGGGGGAGACTAGACCTCGTGACCTCTTGCCTGCAATAAGATGTTTATCCAATCGAGCTCTAGGCCCCCCACCCCCATAAATAAACAAATATAAGTAACAAGTACTTTAATTAATTTAAATCAAGTTTATATTTAAAACTTACATATATGTACACACACACATGGACATACATGCATACATTATTCACATATGTGTACATATAGGTATGAGCAAAGGCACCCAAACATAGAGGAACCTATTTTATGCCACACAAGCACTCAAATATTGTAAAGATTCCTATCTATGAAAAGAAACCCTATTTATTGTTTTTTTTCAATTGGATGATTTTTTGTTGGATTGTCTAAGGATTGGATCTTGGATGATTTTGATGATGGTTTGGATGAAATTGGATAGAAGTAAGCAATTTTCTTGGGATTAGGGAAAGGGACCTTGGTTGATTTGTTATTGGTTTTGAAGGGAGTGAAAGGGGTTAAGTCCTTAACCAAATTGGATTTTAAATGGATAGTTTTTGGATTAAGGATTAGAGATTTGATTTTAATTAGGATTTATGGATGGATAATAGATTTTGGATGAAGGTTTGGTAAAATTTTATTAAGATTTGGATGAAATTGGATTAGATGGATAAGGGATGATTTTAGATTAAGAATGATTGAATTTGGATAAGGGATGGGGATTGATTAAGAATGGTGAATTTGATTACTTGATGGGGATGTAATTGGATTAGATGAATAGATGAGAGTTGGTTAATATGATAATATATTTAATTAGGATGAATATTTGGATGAGATGATTAGGTGGTGAAAGAGGGTTTAGATTAAGGATGATTGGATTAGGATGAATAATGGATGATATATTAAGGGGTGGGTTAGGATTTGATTAGAACATGGGTTAGATTGGAATAAAGTTCAAGGAAAATAGACTTCTTGAGAAAATAATTAATGATGATTTAAATATAAAGGTGCTCAAATAGTCCTACAAATGCTCAAGTTTTACATAGATAATAAATTTAGAAAATGAGAAAATATATTTATAAGTGCATGTATGTAAATAAATTTACTTAACTATTAAGATATATGTTTATTCCACACAAAAACCTACCCATGCCACAGATGCACCATTCTATAAACAAAGACATGCATCCGTGATCAAGGGGCTTAAAACAAGTTGTGGCTATTTTTTTTACTATCTCAACATCTTAAATATTTTTTCTTTTATATTATCAAAGGATTTAAAACTTCTAATATAATCATAATGGATAAATTTAGCACAAAAATATGAGGGTGCATTGAAACACACATGGTCATACTAAATCTGAAATACACTTACGATTGAGAAAAAGAAAAATATTTAATAATTAAGAATATGTAAGTATGTCACTACTCACAAGCACTTTGATATTGTTGATATGCTCAAGATGAGAGAGGGATATTTGATAAAATGTAGCTTTCTCATGAATGAAATAAATTGTAATTTGGCAACATGTACTTGGTTTTCTACTTTATGGATGTAAATTTTCTTGAGGGAGATGGTTTATATAGATTTTTGGAGATGAAGTTATGATTTGATTTTATTTGATTTGGATTGATAGGCTTTTTTTCTTGTAGGGAAAGATAGGATGATCATGCAAGTGGATAGATAGGATGAGATTAAGTTGATGAATGATTAGGATTATGTTAACTTTCATGTGGATATGGGATGCATAGAAGTGAAGGCTTGGGGTGAGGGAATATGGATAAGAGATGCTAGGTCAAACAATGGAGGGTCAAGATAAAAAGGTTATTTTTTGGCATTTCGTGGTTAGGTGTGAATGAGTTTTATTTATTTTATTTTTAAATAAGGTGAGAAGAAGAATATGCAATAGCCCAATTAATCAATTAAAAATATTTGTGTAATTAACTTATAATGGAAGAAGCTTAGTGTTATTAATTAAGAAATTTATGATTTAATTAATTAAATGATAAGGGGGATTCCTGAGCAGAGGGCCTAGCTTGATTGGCTAAAGTATCATTTTGCAAGCAAGAGGTCATGAGGTCTAATCTTCCCTCCATCCCTATGGTATCAGAGGATGTGTCACACTAGTGTCATCATTCACATGAAAAAAAATTACCAGGTGTAGTGCAATTTATAGGGGGCAACCTGATTCCTGCAATCTAATATGTATATATATATATATATTAAGTGGTAACATTTACAACCAAAAAAATCACTTCTAAAGCTACAAGTAAGTTCTCAAATTACACAAGATAGTCAAACATTTCATTTATAAACATAAAATTTAAACCCTAAAAGTATATTTATCATAAAACTTAAACCCTCAAGACAAAAAAAAAATACATAAAAAAAAGTCAAAAAAACCTACCTAGAGATCTTCAAAAGGTGTGAGGTTGGCAAGAGGTAGCCAAGCAAGTACTCATTCCTGGTTGTTGTTAACCTCTTACAACTGCTAGAAAAAATAAGCTTGCAACCATTTTAAAAATAAATAAATACTTTTACAAAACAAGTATCCATTTATGCCAAAATCTCAAATCTCAAATCTCAAATCGTAACGAGTACCCATTCTATTTTAAGAATTGAGTACCCCATATTAAATGAATACCTATTTTTTTAAAAACAAGTACCTATTCATGTTGGGATTTTTTCTTTACCTAACAATTCCCCCATATATGGACCCAACTTCTTACTTTTGTTCATTAGAGTTCGAGTTAGAATCTAAATTATTGTTAGTTTTAGGGTTGGGTTAGAGTTAGATTTAGTTCAAGGTTAGGGTTAGGTTTAGAGTTTCAATAAGTGTTAGTGTTAGAGTTAGGGTTACAAATAGAATTAGTGTTAGATTTAGGTTTAGTATTAGGTATAGGACTAGAGATAGAAGTACAATTAAGATTAGCATTAAAATATTGTGAGTATAGAATTAGGGTTTGAATTAAAATTAAGATTAGGGTTAAGATTAGAGTTAGAATAGAACTAATATTATTATACAAGAACAAATGAGATGTATTTTTAACATTTCTTCAATCAAAATTTACATAAAAAAAATAATAACTACTAATATAGATGTTCTATATAAAAAAAATAACTATTAGTACGTTATAATAATATAAATATTTTAACATCTATTAAAAAAATAATGAAAAATATCTTAATCATGTACTATATACTCAAATGCTTTATAAAGCTCTGAAACTCCTCCACTAATCTTTGCCCTTCCCCTCTCCCAAGCAGACCTTTCTCGACTTTGTCCTGTTCTCTGCACCCCCGCCATGGGAACCCCTCTTCTATCGAGAAACCCTCTGCAATGAGACTTGTGGAACTCCGTGTGAAGACAACCCATGCCCATCTACCCTTCTGTATCTCCACTTCTGATATTCCATTCCCATCACTCTGCACTAACGACAATTTTATTTGTGAAGAAACACAATTTATAACAAAACAGAGCATAATGGAATCACCAATGGAGGAACGCTTCTGCACCACTTTTGGCCTGGACTTAATTTTCTTGTTCGAGATAGAGTCAATGACAAAGAGACTCGGAAAGCCTAAGAATTTTAGGCGTGAGGAGGCATTACGGACCGCCCGCGTGCATATTATTATTTCATTCGGCAATTTCTGCAAATTTTTTGCACAATATTCAGTCAATGCAAATCTAGATAAAAATAATCTAAATATTTTATTCCTAGAAACTATTATTACCTGTAAAGTTTGAATGCAACGTTCAATAGCTGATCCCGTGTTTGCTCTGAGTTCCACTGTCTTCAACTTCTCCATGCGTTCCAAACTTTGTATAAGGGGGATCTCCCAACAGGCGTCTACTTCCAACCTTTCCAATCTTGTGCAATATTCTAAACCTTCAATTTTCTCGATTTGGTAGCAACCCCTTAGATGAAAACTCATGAGAGAAGTTGAATCTGCAAAGCTAGGAAGCTCTTCCAACTCTGGACACGACAGTATCCACAGCGTGTCAAGGTTTACCAGATGACCAAAAACCCTTATGGTCTTCAGCATTTCACACTTCTTCAAAAATATGTACTGGACTGTCGTTGGCAGTGCTATCTCCTTTAAATGATCATTGTCTTTAATAAGAAGCCTCTCGAGGCAAGTATAACGGTTTTCTGAAATTGAAATCCTGCACAGCTTTGTTTTATGTAGATCTAACGACTTCAGGTTGCTCAATGCAAAAGGTAATGACACCGCCCCAAAATCTACTTGGCTGATTGGGCAATGAGATATTGTTAAATTCTCTAAGCAATTAAGACAGCCCGCAGAGAACGGTAAACAGTTCACCTTGGGACAATGACTAATTTCAAGATGAGTCAAGGAAGACAAATTCTTAAGAGAGGTTGGCAAACATTTCAGTTTGTGGCATTCATTAATTTGAAGATTATTTAAAGCAGACAAATTTTTAAGAAAGGTGGGTAAATATTTTAGAGCAAGACATTGAATTTGAAGATTAGTTAAGGCAGACAATTTTTCAAGAGAGGTTGGCAAACATTTTAATTTGGGAAGCTGAATAAGTTCAAAATTAGTCAAAGCAGATAAATTCTCAAAAGAGGTTGGCAAACATTTCAGTTTATGACACTCACTAATTCGAAGATTAGTCAAGGCAGACAAATTTCCAAGAGAGGTTGGTAAATATTTCAGCTCAAGACACTGACTAATTTGAAGATTGATCAGGGCAGACAAATTTCCAAGAGAAGTCGGTAAATATTTCAATTTAGAAAATTGAATAATTTCAAAATTAATCAAAGTAGACAAATTTCCAAGAGAAATCAGCAACCATTTCAACTTGTCACACTCACTAATTCGAAGATTTGTCAACGCAGACAAATTTCCAAGAGAAGACGGCAAACATTTCAACCGAAGACACTTACTAATTTGAAGACTAGTCAAAGCAGACAAATTTCCCAGAGAGGTTGGGAAAAGTTCCAGGTTGAAACCGTCACTAATGTGAAGATCAGTCAAGGAGGACAAATCTCCAGTAGAGTTCGGCACGCTTGTCAGCAATTGACTCCCTATAGTCACCTTTCGCAGCCTGCTTAGTTGGCCTATGTTAATTGGTAGCTCTCTCAACCGGTTCAGACCGTCTAAATAGAGCTCTCTCAAGGACGCCTGATTTGTGATGTGACGAGGCAACTCTTCCAATTGCTCGCACCCAGAAAGACTCAAAAATTCGAGCTTTTTGATGTTCTGGAAATCCTCTGACTTAACTATGAGCTTTCCACACCCCTCTATATTGAGATATTGCAGGAGCATCAGCTTCTTAAAAGAAACTGACAAAGTTTTTAAATTATGGCATTGGGACAAATTTAGATGCCGCAGATTTCTCAAATCGCCGAAACTGCTGGGTAGTGATAATAGCATTTTACAGAACGTTAATTCCAGGTGCTCCAACGATTGCAGACGGCAAAATTCTTCTGGTAGACTCTTAATATTATTGAACCATCCTCCAACTACTATCTTTTTCAACTCCTTGAGAGACCCTATTGAGTTTGGAAATCTTTGGAAATTCTGGCAATTGAAAATAACCAGCTCTCTTAACTGCATGGGAGCCTGCAGCACATTTCCAACGAGACAGTCATAAAACATACAGCAATTACTAAAAAAAAAAATGATATATTGATTTAAGAGAGCTGAAACGGAAGACTACTTACGTTGTCTTCAGCCTCCCACAGCTCTTCTAATCGATGTTCATCGTCCCACTCTTGTTCATAGAGTTCTAGGACCCACAAATTTTTCAATGGAAGCCACGAGTGAAGATTTCTTTGCCCAATTTGAAACCAACGAAGCCAAACCAGCTCTCGTGATACTTCACCAATTACTTTATTAAGGCAATCTCCTCTGATCACAAAAAGCTTTAGTCCAGCTAAAGAGTGTGTGAGTGACAAAATTCCTCGACCTATATTAGGCATGAGTTCCTCCTGCGAGCAGCACTCAAGAAACTCAATAAACCCCACTAATTAATCCACCTCCTTCCTACATTATTCGAAAGAGTTATCCGTGGCGAAGAAGAAAAATATGAAACATTCAAGTAAAAACGACATAAAACCAAAAAAATTATACAAACAATTAAACTTACCACTTCACCATCATATGTCCACTGTCCTATTCTAGTGGAGACAGTACTAATTCCTCTAATGCCATTTCCTTTCTGAAAATAAAAATAGAAATTAAAAAAGAACAGAATATTATAAAAACAGAAATGAACTTATTGGCTATCCAAAGAGATAGAGAATAAATATGTAAGTTGTTAACAATAAAAGAAGTATTAACCTCACCTTTATCTGCTTCTCGATATTAATAATCTGCTGGGGTAACCAAAATCGATAGGGTGAATGTTGATCTGCAATTTCTCTTCCTAAATCTCTTAAGTGATCGTGCATTCTTATGCAATTGTCATTGTCAAGTTCAACCAAACATTTATTCAAAAGCCTTTCCCAACTGTAGAGACCACTCCACCCAGATCCATTCCATACTTCAATTGCCAAGCTATTCCTTTCTCCAATAAAGAAACAAGCAATATCAAGATAGGCCTCTTTTTCTTCATCATCAAGAGCATCATAACTTATTTTGAGCTTCTGTTTGATATCGTGAGGCAGTATTCTCATAATCTTATGCAACAAAGACTTCCAACACTCTTTTCGGAACTCTACATAGAGTTGTGCTCCAAATACCTTCAGAGATAGAGGTAATCCATGACAAACCTCTAAGAACTTCTTAACAAGCTCTTCAAATCCATCCCGAGGAAAGGGTTGGATAAAAGCATGCCAACAAAAAAGTTGTTTGGCATGAAATGGATCAAGTGCTCTCATTTTATATATAGAGGTGATACCCCAAGATTTAAGGACATCATATTCCCTTGTGGTAACAATGATGAAACTAGCCCTTTCAAGGCTGTCTTTTGAAGGCAACAGAGCATCCAGTTGGTCCACATGATCCACATCATCGACAACAATTAACACCCTAATAGATCTCAAATGCCTTGACAGAGTTCGGATACCTTCCTCAATATTGTCAAATGCTACATCTTGAACACCGCGATCTTTGAGGATTTTTTTCTGCTTCTCATGCAACAGACCTTTGGTTGCAGCATCTCGAACATCAAACACAAAACTAGACCACTTCGTCAAAGAAGATCTTTTATTATATAACTCTTTTGCAAGGGTGGTTTTGCCGGAACCATCCATGCCCCAAATTCCTATAATTTGTACACCCTGATCATCCTCAACAGATTGGAGTGTATTCATCTCAAAGTCTTTCACTATTTCTTCCATGCCTACTGGATGTTTTGCAACCACTAACGACACATTCTTTGTTTCTTTCAATACAATATTCACAATATTCTTCAGGAGCCTCATCTCATCGCTGAACAAGTAAAAACATTGAAAAATCAAAACACTGAAAGGTTATTATGCTATGCCAAACTTAAATTAGAATACATCTTTGTTAAGATAGGTAGGCCGAATGTGTGTCACTTACTCTTTATTTCTTATGATTTCACCGGAGTAAAATGAGACATTGAAGAGTGTGTCCTTCCATTCCTGAAGTTTTTCAGGGCTGTATCGACCCTTCTGTTTATGCTCCTCAAACGCCTTAGCATACATCCCTTTCCCTTCAGCTACCTGTTTGAGATTACAAGGCTCTACATGGTAGAACACAGGAATAATTCTGGCGCCAGTTTTAAGCATAAACGACAGCTCTGCCAAACACCAGGGTGATTCTGCATACCTCTCGGAAAAAATAGCTATGTGAAGCAAAGCGCTGCTCATTGCTGCTTCTATTGTTCGGGCAATGAATCGCCATATTCCAACTCCTGTGAATCCAAAAAAACAGAGAGTGCCATACCAGTGAGGATACCATAGAAAGTGCTAGCTAAGGTGGATTTAACGTCTGGTCCACGATGATTGATGAAAACATCGTAGGACGGCCTTTTCATGCGTTTTGAGGCAGAAGTAGATGCAGATGGTGCGATTCCATCAAAAGCGCCCATAATCTCATTAGTTCTTTTACTACCAATAGTAGAAGTAGACTCCATGGAATTGGATCGCAGTGATAGGTAAGTGATGAAAGAAAGAAAAGCAATTGAAACAGGCTTAGTTTTAGGGAGCTGAAACGCTAAGCAACTGTTAAAAAGAAGAGTGGCAGGGGATGAAGAGAAGAAATGATTAAACGCAGAGATTGAGAGGGGGTTGTGCACATACGGAACCGCGGAATCATGTAAGAGGGGTGATTTGAATCTGAAACTAGGCGGGAGAAAAACGGAATCGTTTGAGAGGTGGAAGCATTTCATAAAGCCGAGAGGGGGGAAGGGAAAAGAGGGAATCGGCGATGAAGACAACACGAATAAAGGACTGACAGATGTGAAAGAAAGACGGAATAATGCGAGGGGTGGAAGACAACTTCGCAGTGGAGAATGGCATTATTCGTACAAGAAAGAAGAGCCTTTAAAGAACAGAGGGGAGGGTCGGATCATTACAAAATGACAATATAATATGCTACATAAATAATTATAATAATAACTAGCAATCACACCTTGGTGTGCAATGGGTACACCGAAGAGATGTGCAAGGTAAATTGGGAAAAGTATTGGTCTATTTTTTGCATACATTTGTGTATTACATAAGTTCAATTGGTAGGCCAATTAGCAAATGATGTTGTTTGTGCAACAAAGGTCTCACTAGAGAACTGATAGCTTCAAAGCAACTATGCATCCACTTAGAAGGATTAAGAAATGATTGAATAAAAAATCAATGCATCTATGCATCCACTTAGAAGGATCCAAACACTCATAGTATGCTTGCAATAGGGAAAGAGGGAGATAGAGGAAGAGATGGGGATAAAAAGCAAGAGAGATAGAGAGGGAAGAGTGAGAGAGAGGGGTAAGGAGATAAATATATGGGATAGAGATAGAGAGGAAGATAGACATAGAGATAAAGAAGGAGAAGGAGAGGTATATGGAGAGGAGAGAGATAAATAAAGAGAGAGGAGAGAGAGGGATAGATAGAGATATAAGAAATAAATATATAGAGGGAGAGATAGAGAGAGAATGAGAGGGAGAAATAGAAAGATAAGGATAGAGATAGCAAGTTATATATAAAGAGAGAGTGAGAGAGAGGGAGAAAGGATAGAGAGAGATAAAGATCGAGAGACAAATAATTAGATACTGAGGTCTAGGAAGAGGGAGAGGGGGAGAGATGGATGGATATATAGAGGGAGACATGTTTAGAGATAGAGGGGGAGAGGAAGATAATGGAGAGAGGAAGACAGGGTAGCCAAAGATAGGGAGATAGAGATGGAGGGCGAGAGGGGGAGATAGATAGATATATAGATGGTGAGATAGAGTGATAGAGAGATAGAGATATAAGGAAATATAGAGAGAGGGAGAGAGGGATAGAAAGAAAGGGATATATAGAGAGACAAACAAAGAGAATTAGAGATAAACAAATAGAAAAGGAGAGAGCGAAAGATAGAGAGAGGAAGAAAGAAATAAGGGAGATAGAGAGGGAGCGAAAAATAGGGAGAGATAGAGAAATATAGGAAGGGAGAGATAAAGGTATATGGGAATGAAAAGGGAGAGAGGTAGAGATAGAGAGATAGATAGGGGAGTAGGGAGGTAGAGATAGAGGGGGGGATAGAGAAGCGGGGATCTAGAAAGGGAGAGATATAGGTAGAGGGAGAGAGGGAGAGAAGAGGGGGGAGAGAGGGAGAGAGAGAGAAGGGGAGAGAGGGATAGACATAGATAGAGGGTGATATAGAGAGATAGAGAGGGATATGGAAAGAGATAGATAAATAGGGAGAAAGATAGAGAGATAGAGGTAGATAAAGATATGGATATAAAGAGATATAAAGGAGTAAGAAAGAGTAGGAGAGTAGGAGAGTAGGCGATATGGAGTGAATAAGAAAAAATAGGAGAGTAGGAGAGATGGGGAGATGGGGACAATGAGAGATGGGGAGATGGAGAGATAAAAAGAGGGAGACAATGAGAGATGGGGAGATGGAGAGATAGAAAGATAATGATAAAGGAAGTGATATGTAGAGAGAGGGGGCAAGAGAGAGATAAAGGAGGTGAAAGAGATCAGTAATAAAGAGAGAGGGAGGGTGTAGAGATAGAGATAGAGACATGAATGTCCCTCCCTCTCTTATTCTCTCCTTTATACTTTGTCTTCATATTTGTCTCTTTCTTTCTCCATCTACCCTTCACTCCCTTCAATTCTCTTATTTTTTACATTTATATATATATATATATATATATATATATATATATATATATATATATATATATATATATATATATATATATATATATATTAGTTTATGAAATATAAGATAACAAGTATAATTATAATATAATTTTATGTATAAAATAAACACATAATTAAATAATCTATAAATAATTATAGTATTTTAATAAAAAAATAGTTTTATAATAAATAAAATATTATTTAAAAGGTATTTAGATTATATAAAATATAATATGAAAATAAATTCATTACATATTATATTATATTTGGTAGTTTATATAAGATAATAAATATAATTTTATATAAAAAAATAAATACATAAATAAATAACAGGGAAAAAATCAAAACCCTCCGGGCCGTCCTTCGATATGATGCTTCGTTCCCACAAGAGCAATTCTAAGTCTAAATCTTGATGCTCTTGGTTTGGGAGTTGGGTTTTTGGGTGTTGCAAGTTGTCCTTTCGGCAGCCTGGCTTTTTTCTGAATTGTAAAGGGTTACAGATCCCTTCAAAATCTGTTTATCCCTAATATCAAAAACATATATAAATATTTAATATATATCGTATAATGAAAATATTATTTTTTACAAAACATAAAATATTATGTAAAAAATATATTTATTAATTTGCATTATATAAAGTTAATCAAAATATAAAATACAATAATAAAATAAATTCATTACATATTATATTATATTTAATTTATAGTTTATACAATATAAAATAATAAATATAATTATAATATAATTTTAGATATAAAATAAATACACAATTAAATAGCATATATATCTATATATAATATTTAATAAGTAATATTGTAATAAAATATTAATGTTATAATAAAATATTATTTTAAAATATATTTAATAATTTACAGTATATAATAATGAAACAAATATAGGGTCAGTGCAAGATCATGGGGGTCCAAACTAGGCCCTTAAGTGGTAATGAAAATTCAGAAAAATAGAGCTAGGAAATTTGACATAAAAATTTGAATAGGTTATTAACATAATTTAAAAAATATGTAAGAACATAATTTGTAGTAAATTGAATGTAGTTTCTAAGATACTAGTCTTGATTTGGAAAAAAATAAACTTATTTGGTAAAAAATTAAAATTTCAATGTAGTAGTACTAAATTTTTAGGAAAAAAATAAAAAGTAGGTGTATGTCTAACCAAGCTAAGTACAAGAAAATAGTAATATATTTTTTGAAACATTCAATATAAGTAGAGGGCACATGCCTAGATGTGCCACATTTTTTTTGTAATTCTTTTGCAAGTAAATAATTAGTTGTGAATTTTTTATTAGAACTTTTTAAAAAATATTAAAATGTGTTTGTCTAACCACCATAACTTGGTCAAAAAATTATGAAATTCAGTTTTTGTTTTTTTAATCCTATACAATGGGAAGCATAGAATGTGTCACATCTTTCAGATTCAAAAAAAGTCAAATCATTTGAGAATTATAGATTTTTTCAATGAGCTTATTAATCTATGCTTTAGTCAGAATGCATGTTGAAAATCAATAATAATTATCTATTTAATTCAAAACAAGGCATATCTTATATTGGTGGAAATTTGACAATTTTCTCAATAAACCCTTTTTTGTTTCATCAAATTCAAATAAAAAAAAAGTCATTAGCCATTTTTTCTCATATCGCCACTTTTTGGACCCCCATGATCCTGCACTCACCATAAAATGTATATTTTATATATTGTTAGTCATACCATCGCCACAAGCAATATCACCCATTCCAACACTATTTTGTTCCCTATCTGTGTGCATCCAACTGTCACTATTTCCTACACTTGTCTAAAAACTTGTAAGGACAATTTTACACTTGTCTAAAGATTTGTAAGCGCAATTTTGAAGGCATGTTTTTAAGCTAAAAAATAAATTTAATTGGATTTTTAATATAATGTCATGGCCATATGAAGAGTGATTTTGGTTCGCCTGATTTTACAAAACCAAATTTCAGGCATAGAAACCATCCTTTCCACTTGAAAAAAAAAAAAAAACTAGCTACCAATATTTTTTTGTATTACGAATATGATGAAGCAGTGGATGTACGGAAATTGGTTTGTATTTGTGCATAATTTTGAGGTAAGTCACTTGTGATGATTTCAAACATGTGTTTTTTCAACTAGTATTTTCCAGAGTAGACAACTCATGAGCTTGGAGAAACTTATAAATACAAATAAATAGTTGTGGACGAATCCACCACTGCAAAATGTTGCTTCCAGACTAATTTGGACATACATATGTATCTTTATTAACATTCCTTTTGTCAATGTATACATTAATACTTGCATACACATAAGTTGACCTAAGCCTACTTAGGCATTTATTGTACACATTGATATTTTCTTGTTATTTTGCTTAGCTAGTTTATAGACTGTTGAGGTGTTGAAACACCTCAACACCTCCTACTTGGATATTTCTCATTTATAAGGAGACCCCTGATTGTCTAATAAACAGGTTGATTGCATATAGTTTTTGGTGTGTTCATTGTGCTTGATTTATATCTCTGCGATTGTTGGTTTCTTCATGGTATCAAAGCCATAGGGGGTAATTGCAAGCCTTTTAAGTTGAACAATTTTTATTGTATTTGGCTAGTTTCTTTCGTTTGTGCTATTTAAAATCCACAAGAAGATGGTTAAGCATTTGAAAAGCAATTTGAGAGGTTGTTTGGAGTCAACCTGCACATAGCAAGAAAGAATTGATCCACCCCTATTGCGTATCTCTACTCAAAACATTTGTGACACCTCTGCTCACAAAGGCACAATTTGTTGCAGATCATCAGAGTTTGTGGCTATTTTCTTCATCAAATTGACACTCGCACACAATAGGAAAGAGGAATTTGTGGCATGGCATGGGTGTGCGATTTTGTGACCAGAGCAATGATTGATCTGGATGCAACCTATCATATATTTTCAGCCTTAGTTAGCATTTGACCTAAGTCCTGAACACCTTCAATGTGGGCACCTTTTCATTTGTAGAAGGGGCTTCCACACAATCCACACCCCCACGCACTCACAAAGGCACATTTTGCATCAACTGAATTTGAAGATCATGTAGCTATTATCCAGTGTGAAGGAGAAGGGCAACAGATAGGCGCAATAAATTCAACAAACAAGAAATTTGTATCTACAGATCATCTGGCCCATAGATCACCATCGTCTAGTTTGCACGACATCCATTCAACCTGTGTTGAATGTGCAAATTTGGATTTTTGTTTTGAATTTGGAGTCTCTCATCTGAATTTGGATATCTAATTTGCAGGCGTGACGGTTTGGGGAAGGCCACATATTTGGTAAAGAGGTGTTTTGACTACTCCCAATTTCCACTGCTAACAATTTGGTGTGAAAATTTGGCATGGAGATCTACACTTTGGCTTTTGCATGTAATGGTTTTCTCCTCCTTTATAGGCATTTTCTAATCATTGTAACTGAACAATATTTGTTTATACACAATGATCAAATGTCAAAAATCAAGGGGGGTTTATTAAAAATTCATGCACTCCTATAAAGTGCCAAATTGGGAGGAAAACAAATAATCAAGGGGGGTGTTGTGTGGCTCATTTTCACACTTCCTCGAGAAGTGCTTGTGTGTATTGTGTTTTAATTTCACTTCTACACACATTTATACCTTTTCTTTTCCGCATTTCTACAACAACTATCTTAGTCAAAGCAGTATGGAATCTAATGTTATTATAGTGCCATTAACACCTTTCAATTATCATGATTGGAAGATGAAAGTAATTCTTGTACTTAAGAACAAAGTCTTATATAGGGTAACTATGGGAATAAAGAAAGAACCTAATGCAACTAAAGACAAAGAAAAGTTTTTAAATAAGTGTGATCAAGCATTTGGCTTTCTATGCCTAAATTTATCTTCTGATTTGTTGTTCCATGTTGAGAACTTGAAAACACCCAACCAAGTTTGGGAAGGTCTTGACAAACTATTTGGGAAAATAGATGAATTTAGAAGCCATGAGTTGGAAAATCAACTCTCAGGACTTAGTCCTAGGAATTTTTCAACTTTAGAAAACTTTTTACTAAGTTTAAATCCTTGAAGTTGCACTTAAAAGATTGTGGAATTGACAAGAAAGAGGATCAATTAATCCTTTATGTACTTTCCAAGCTAGGTCCAAAATTTTCTATGTATCAACTTTTTACTCTACTAAAATGGCTCTTGGAGCCTCATGGTCAATGCCCACACTTGATAACTTCATTATTGACCTCACAAGAGAGCAAAAATTTAAGCTAATTCAAATGGGTACTTTGAAGTCTATGAAACCTCAAGCCCTACTTGTAGGGAATGAAACACATCAAACTTCAAAGGGGGAGAAGAAGAACACTAAAAAGGAAAAGTTAAGAAAGAAAGAAAATTTGACAACTCCAAAAAGGACTCTCAAGGTAAAAAGAGAGTTGCATGCACCTTTTGTAAAAATCTTGGACATGATGAACAAAATTGCATGAAGAAAAAAATTGAAGTTCTACAACAAATTCTCAAAAAGAATAATATAGGGCTACTTGATTCTATCAAGGCATCTTCATCAAATCAAGATAATACTAAGGAAAAACAAAAATCAAATGGAAAAGCCATAGTTGCTAAAGCATCTTTATCTCCATCATGGATTCTAGACTCTGGTGCTTCACACAATATGGGTTCTTCATGGGTTGTCTTTTCATCCTTAGAACCATCGAGTATGTCCACAATCACCTTAGGTGATGATACTCCAACATTGGTAAAAGAGAGAGAGGGTCTATTGAAGTTGAAGGAGGAAATTTTTCAAATGTTCTAAGTGTACCTTTACTCTCAACTAATCTCCTTCCAGTGTATCAAATAACTCATTTAGGGAAGGGCATGAGAGTACAGTTCTCTCCAGAATCAGTTGAGATAAGAGAATTACAAAGAAACAATTCGGTAGCAATAAGAGATGCAAATCACCAATCTAGATTATATTCCTTCTCCAATTTTGCCACAGATATTTCTCCAAAAGCACTACTACCTCATTCAGATGAAGTTAGTAAACTATGGCATGAGGGGTTTGGCCATCTTAACTACCACTATCTTTAACAACTATGTCAACAGAATATGGTTAAGGGATTACCTAAGGTTAAATTTTCTAAAGGTCTTTGTGAAGGTTGTCCACTTGGCAAGCATCCAGAAGTAAAATTTGACAAAGGTAAATCAAGGCTCGGGCAACACAAGTTTTAGAACTTGTTCATAGTGATGTTTCAAGGGCTTTTCCCCATCCATCTTTTACAAAGGCTAGATATGTTCCCACCTTCATTGATGATTTCTCATGTTTTACATGGGTCTACTTTCTTAGACAAAAATTAGAAGTGCTTGAGTCTTTTCAAGATTTCAAAGCTCTTGTCGAAAAAAAATAGGGAAAGTCATCAAGGTTCTTCGAACAGATAATGGGAGAGAATATGTCAACAGTAGTTTTGAGTAGTTTTGTATATCATAGGGGATAGATCTACAATGAACAATTCCTTATACCCCACAACAAAATAGTGTTGTAGAACATAAAAATAGATCTTTAAAAGAGATGGCACTCTAAGAGCCTCACACCATCATATTGGGTAGAAGCAATCAACTGTGCATGTTACATACAGAATAGAGTTCCACATAAAGCCTTAAAAGGTATCACTCCCTTTGAAGCTTGGAAAGGATGGAAACCAACAATTTATCATTTCAAAGTTTTTGGCTCACATTCCAAAAGAGAAACATAAGGCTATGGATCCTCAATCCAAACCTTGCATCCTTGTGGGATATCCACATGATGTAAAAGGCTATCGCCTACTCCACCCTACCACACATGAGTTGTTTATTAAGAGAAGTGTTAAGTTTAAAGAAAAATCTCCTGAAACTATACTTGACACTTCTCAACATATTGTGGACTCTTCAGATCTTGATTACAGTACTGATGATTTATATCATTCTTAGCAGATTCCTAGTGTAGTATCTTCTTCTTCTAGTTCTCACAATGCTGAGGGTCCATCTTCATCTAGTTCAAGGATTACATTAGAAGTTGATATATCTGCACCAGACTCACCCACATCTTACACTATACATAGGATAGATACATGAGTACAGGATTCAACAAATGATAGACTAATTCAAGTAGATTTTCAGGGGGGGCCACATGCCTTCTTTGCTTTAGTTTCTGATCCACAAACATTCAAAGAGGCATTAGGCATACCAGAGTGGGATATTTCTATGGATGAGGAATATGATTCCTTGATTAGAAATCACACTTGGGATTTGAATTCACTTCCTAAGGGAAGGAAGATAGTTCGATGTAGGTGGATATATCAAACTAAATTTGTAGCAAATGGGTCAATCGATAAGTACAAAGCATGATTGGTAGCCAAAGGTTTTTCACAAGTTGCAGGCATTGACTATACATAAACCTTTGCACTAATTGCTAAAATGACTTCCATCAGACTCACACTTGCTATAGCCTCATCACATAGATGGAATGTACATCAGATGGATGTGAAGAGTGATTTTCTTCATGGAGACCTTCAAGAGATTTACATGGAACAACCACCAGGTTTTGTTCAAGACTCGTCCTTAGTTTGTAGACTTAATAAATCTCTCTATGGCCTTAAACAAGCTCCTATAGCTTGGTATGCCAAGATGGAATGCTACCTCATATCTTTAGGTTTTACTAGATGTCATTCTAAACCTAATGTGTATCTACTATAGTAGGATGATTCACTTTTGATACTAGTTCTATATGTTGATGATCTTTTTATTATTGGGAGTACTTCATCTGCCATTATATCAGTGAAGACATCACTTCAGGATAGATTTGACATGACAGACTTGGGTTTATTGCACTACTTCCTTGGAATCGAGGTTTCATAGTTAGTTTCAGGGATTACTCTTGCACAACCCAAGTATACTCTTGATCTACTTGCATGGTTTCATATGACTACTTGCAAACCACCTCTGACTCCCTTTCTTTCTGGAGTCAAGCTTGAGACTTCTTGTACTACACCATTGGTTGATGCTACATTGCATCGACAAATTCTTGGTCTAGTCTTATATACTTTTTGTCATACCAGGCCAGACATTACCTATGTTATAGGCATGGTTTCAAGATTCATGTAGAAACCTCATGAGCTGCATTGGAAAGCAACTAAGAGGATTCTTCACTATCTTCATGGTACTCTTGGGTTTGGGATTCACTATAGAATTGGTTCATCACTTGAATTGGTTGGTTATACAAATTCAGATTGGGTTGGTGACACTGAGCATCGTAAGTCCACTTCAAGTTACATCTTTTCACTTGGTTCATACCGTATCAATTGGTATAGAAAGAAGAAAAATTTCCACAAAGGCAGAGTTCAGGGGGTTGTTAACTTAGCTAATGAGGCTATATGGCTTCAAGGAATTCTTTCTGAGTTCAGTACTCCTTTCAGGCAGCCTATAGTCATCTATTGTGACAACCAAAGTACTATTTAGATATGTAGGAATCTGGTTTAGAACCTACAAACTAAACACATCTAGAGATTCATATGCATTACATTTGAGAGTTGATTCATGGGCAGATCATCGACTTAGTATTTTTCCAGTCTTCAGAGTAGGTTGCTGACATCTTCACCAAACCCTTCATTGAGAGAAAGTTCATTCATTTACGAGCTCTTCTTGGCGTGCAATCTATATCAGCTTCATCTTCATACTTAGGAGGGGGCTTTCTAGTCTTCTCCACAACTCTCTTTTTGGAGGATTTTTTTTCCCACTGGGTTTTCTATCTTTCTCTATTTTTAATAGAGATTGCATTGTACACAGGTACCTCACTAGGCTAGTAGCCAAGACCCATTTTATCCATTCCCACCTAAGTTATGCCTAAGGGGGGGTGTCATTGTATACATTAATACTTACATACACATAAGTTGACCTAAGCCTACTTAAGCATTTATTGTGCAGGTTGATATTTTCCTGATATTTTGCTTAGCTAGTTTATAGACTGTTGAGGTGTTGAAACACCTCAACACCTCCTACTTGGATATTTCTCCTTTATAAGGAGACCCCTGATTTTCTAATAAATAGCTTGATTGAATACACTTTTTGGTGTGTTCACTATGCTTGATTTATATCTCTATGACTGCTAGTTTCTTCACCTTTCATCAATGCTTACTTGATTGTAGGCAATCGAGGCATTGCTTGATCCCATTTCACTATCTGTTGATTGTCCACCAAATTTTTTTCATTGTGTAAAGTTCAAATGTCTTTCTTTTGTTTCAGTATTATATAGAAGGAATTCTTGTCTATGCAATAATTTTCTTAGTATTATAAGTAGTAAGTGTTGAAGCTAAATTAGCAATTTAATGCATAATTGGGTTGCTTATTTCTCTCAATGCACACTGGCAACCTAAGGGAATTGGTGATGAATACATAAATCTAGAGATGGAGAGAAGGAGAGAGTAGGGAGAGAAAGATTATGGGAAGAGAAAGAGAGAGATAAATATATATTGGACGAGAAAGGCAGAGAGAGGTAGAGATAGAGATATATATAGGGGGATAGGGAGAGAGTGAGGGAGGGAGCGAGGGAGGGAGAGATGGAGAGAGATAGAGAGGGGGAGATAGAGAGAGGGGAGAGGGAGAGAAAGGGAGAGATAAGTAGAGGAGGGAGAGATAGAGAAGAGGGGAGAGAGGAGAGAGATAGGCTGAGGATGAAGAGAGAGAAGAGGAGAGAGGAGAGAGATAGGTAGAAGAGGGAGAAAAAGAAGAGGGGGGAGAGAGGGAGAGAAATACGTAGAGAGGGAGAGAGAATATGGGGGGAGAGGGAGAGATAGAGATATATAGAGGGAGAGGGAGAGGGAGAGGGAGATACAAAGAGATATAAATGGTGAGATAGAGTGATACAAAGATAGAGATATAAGGAGATATAGAGAGAGGAGAGGGAGAGAGAGAGAGAGACAAACATAGAGAATAAAAGATAGATAAATAGAGAGGGAAAGAGAAATAGGGAAGATAGAGAGAGGGAGATAAATAGGGAGAGATAGAGATATATGGGAAGAGAAAAGGAGAATAAGGTAGAGATAGAGAGATAGCTAGGGGATAGGGAGGGAGAGAGGAAGGCAAAGATGGGGAGAGCTAGAGAGATGGGGGAGATAGAGAAAGGGAGGGAGATAGGTAGATAAGGGAGAGATATAGAAGAGGGGGAGAGAGGGAGAGAGACAGGTTGAAGAGGAAGAGAGAGAAGAGGGGGAGAGGGAAAGAGATAGGTAGGAGAAAAAGAAGAGGGGGGAGAGAAGAGAGAGATACGTAGAGAGGGTGAGAGGGAGAGATAGCTCAAAGAGATAGAGAAGATGAGATAAAGAGATATAAAAGGAAGAGGGAGAGGGAGAGATAGAGAGATATAGATGGTGAGATAAAATGATAGATATATACATATAAGGAGATATAAAGAGAGGAGGAGAGGGAAAGAGAGACAAAGAGATAGACAAAGATAGAGAATTATATATAGATACATAAAGATGGAGAGAGGGAGAGATTTTTTTTTATTAAATATACTTTAATTTGTATTATATACAATTTTAATTTTACATTAATAAATTAAATTTTGTATTATATTTATATGTTAATTTTTGGTGCTTTATAAAACTATAGTAATTATTAATTAATAAGTATAAACATTATATATATATATATATATATTAGTACCTTGTTTGAAATCTCCCATTTTGACACATGCAAGGAGGATAGTGGTCAAGATGGATCCACAATCATAGACTCTACCCATGCCTATGGACTTGATCTTAGACAAGGCACACATCCACTATAGATTTCAAAACATTTCAATGATAGAGAAACCACATTTCTCAAACAAGTACCAACCTAGAATTCTAGACCTTTCAACAAAGACAATTATTTTTGAGTCACAAAACTAAACACACTTCTTTGACACTTACTTTTCTTAAAATAATTGTTATAATTATCTAATTTATCATTCTCAAATTTTATAAATTAATTTACATTCAATTATATCAATTTACTTAATTAACTTAGATAATCTGAATATATATATTATTTTTCTTTACATTATAAAATATGATGAAAACTTGATATTTACCCCGTATATATAAATATGTGAACCGTATATTTTAGGGACTAGGAATGCTTTGTCTCTTTCACTCGATTAGGATCTTTCACCTAATGGAAAGAGATAGATCCCACACCCAAAATCCAAGAGGTTCATTCAAATTAAGATGTGTGTGATGTTATATAAGCTAAATAAGAAGATCTCAATGTAGTTATATGAACTAATTGATCGATTAAACATGCAAACCCTAAGAAATATTACTTTTTTGAAAACACATTGTGTATTGCAAAATCACCTACAAATGAATGGGAAAATGCAACAGAAATGAATCAGACTAAAAGTCATGTGCACCTGAAATCTTGATGAGGACTGGAAATTGCTTTTGAAATGCTACTGATGCTAAAATTTAGGCCTGGTGGGACTCATTCGCCATTCTAAGCGAATCAGTCCCAATTCTGGTAAACTGTGTCAGAACCCATTTTTTGACAAAAGGGTACTCAAAAATGCAAAAAACTCAAAATTGACTGTATGGTGGGACTCATTCACCAACCATGGTGAATGGCGAATGAGTCCACTTTTGAATTTTTGATTTTTCAAAAGTGGATTTTGAAGCTTTTGTTCTGCACTTTGATGCCCTATAGGTGTTCGCTTATGAAACTTTGATTTATGAGTCTAAAAATGGATTTTTGTCGATATTTTGACTTGATGAATGAGGAGAAGACTTTAGCAACCTTGCAACTTGATCTTCAATGATTTCCAAACCTCCAAGAGACCTAAATCTGTAAACATACAAGACAAGAGAGAAAGATGTTGAATGTTAGGGAATGGGGGTTTGCCTTGGTCAAACCCCTTTTAGGTAATTAAACCAAAGTGATGAAATAAAGTAATGAAACATGCAACAATGGATATGTTTACCTTGTCATGATGATTTGATCTTGAAATTCTATAACAATGTAGGAAGATTTAGCCCTTGAATGCTTTAGAAAGCTAACTTGAAGACTTCTGATGAAGAAACCCTAACTTGCTTGACTTGGATGAGAAGATAGAAGATGAATTAATGATGAGATATGTAAAAATGAGTTGTTAGATGTAAAATGAGGATAGAAACACTTATTTATAGATAATTGTGCCTTAGTATCCTAATTATACCTCATCACAGGTCAACATGCAGTTAAATTAAACTTTAAATTTTACTTTTTCCCGCTCAAGGGTCAAAATGGGGCCAGCTAGGACTCATTCGCCACATATGGTGAATGGGTCCCACCTGGGTGGGATTGATTCACCACACATGGTGAATGGGTCCCACCTAGGTGGGATTGATTCGCCATGCATGGCAAATGGGTCCCACAGGGGCCATTCCAACAGCTCAGGAGCCAAGAGATGAGGAAATAAGGTTTAAATTGCAACTTTATCGGGTATTTGATCAATTAAAGTTTTGGGATGCAAAATATGGGTTATTAGGGACCTATTAGTGATTATATAAATGTTAAATAGGGCTTGGAACACATAAATCAATGTGAAAGTGTGATTAAATACACATTACAACACTAAAATTAGGTCCACATAGCCTAGAAGGGCACAAAAACCAATGTGAATGTACAAGACACATTACAACACTAGTTTATCATTAATTTTACATTAAGAACCTTCTAGATTGATGTAATAATGTTATTGAACACATTTTATAATATTGAATTATAGAGAAATAGGTTACTTAAGTCTAGAAAAGTGTGAAAATCTTTTAGAAGACTTTACAACACCTTTACAAGATGTCGTTAAAAGCATGTTATTCAATTTATAAGGGTCCAAGACCTAGTGTGGACGCATAAAATGCTTCACAACAGTAGATTAAGACCTTATTAAGTCCAATTTATCATGAATTAATCCCATGTCAAAGAAAAGGGTCATTTTTTTCTACGACACAATATAATAATATAAAAATATTAACAATTAAAAAAAATACCAATCCTAAACATGAGTATCTACCCTACCTATCTCTAAAGACAACAAAAAAATAATAATAATTAAACATCTAGAATATTATCCCTCTTGAAGTGAGCAACTTTAACTACCACAAACGACAATATTTTAAAGAAATCATTGTAAAGGCTCCCACGGGTATCCACAGGGAGGAGACACTTTTTAGGTGCATGAATCCACATTTTGTTCAATAGCATGCTCCATGTTAGCTATCAGAATGCAGTTTTTGTATAGAATGTAGTTTATAAATATTTATGTTTTATGCTACTATTAATCTAACTCCAAGTTTTCATAGTCTAAAGCATTTTGTTTCTTTTTCTCAGATTCTCCTATGTTTTCTTGACAAGAATTTGATGACTACTTCAGCTGACGAGGGGCAATTTTTAAATCTGTTGTTGAAGCTCATAATTGCCAAGAAAACTATGGAGATTGGTGTGTATATTGGTTACTCGCTTCCCACCACTGCTCTTGCCCTGCCTGATGATGGAAAGGTATACAAACATGCATTCTTCTATTGTTTAATGGTCGAGAAAACATGTTAAGGGCATCCCTCTATATACATTGTTTTGATCCTTTTAATATGGCAGATCATTGCAATGGACATAAATAGGGAGAACTATGAGCCAGGGTTGCCTGTAATTCAAAAAGTAGGAGTTGCCCACAAAATTGACTTCAGAGAGGGCCCTGCCCTGCCAGTTCTTGATCAAATGTTGGAAAATGTAAGTTCGTCTCTCGTCTGTATTTGACCAGAAAAGAAAAAACTATTGAAAATGTGCAAATGGTGACGATAAAGATGACGAGGAAAACTCAGACCTCTCTAGTTTTTTGGTAAAATCTGTTGTCTGACCTTTTACCTACAAGAATCTCCTTAGAGAAATTTCTCTTCTGTGACATGCTCTAGTTGATCAGAGAAGACACAGTCATGAACCTATAAGGTTTTTTAAATGCAAAGCTTTGTTTCTCTTAAAAAATTCAATATCATTTCTTCATTCATACTCTATTTTTCACTTTAGAAACTCTTAAGAGAACGCCCTTTGCACAGGAACAATGTTCATTGGCATACAATTGAAAAGTTGTGTTCCAAAATATAGCAAGAAGATGCATCAGATTAGTTCATTTGTTTAGGCTGGCTCAAGAACACGGATCAGATTAATCCAGGGTGTAAGTCTAGCTTTGTGAAAAGTTCTATAATATTGAAGAGTAATCTTTGGATATGAATTCCAAGATATTCACTATTTTTTTGGTCATGTTGATTGGCTGTGAAATTGCATTTGTATTCTTGCCCTAATCTGTATTTTGTTGTTGTTGTTACATGTGGTAAATTTTTTGAATTTTTCATTTCCCTATTCTCAATCTGAGACATGGGCAATGTTCAGAATTCTTGGTTTTCTTCACTATTTAGTTGTGTGATGCAGATTTATAGACAAGACATGTTTGATATAATCCACACAATTATGGACTTGGCACGTCAGACATCTACAATCACAATCTAATCGAACTCAAATAGGATTTTTGAGTTGGTGATAAGTCATGCCATGTACGTTACAATTCAAGTGGTCTTGGAATGTCTAGTAAATAATATTTGTCCACATATGCGGCTTTCAACCATGTATTCGGCATAGACTGCGAAGTTTGTGGCAAAGGTTGTAAAGTCTCGCTTTACGGTTGCCAATTGTAATTGCTTGAAAGTTTGTAAAGCCTTTTCAACTAATCCATTTGTGAATATCTAGCAATCAGGGCATTTTATGAGAATCCATTTCTTTGAGGCATTTTTTCAAACGGTTAGTGTGCTTTGTCTATACTTCCACATTTTGGATACATGTCAAACAGGGCAGTTGCAACTACAACAGCTGACAAAATTCCTCTATCCTTATCCCATTATGGGAGTGCATAGCCTGTTCCAAAGCTCCCATTTGGGCACAACTGGGGAGGATGCTCGCAAAGGTTGAGGACTGTGGCTTTACACCTACCAATTGCATTTGCTTGAAAGTTTCTAAGCTTTGGCCATCCTCGTGATTGTTTTCCATGGCTATTCTTAAATCACATGGCAGATAATGGGTAGAAACCATGTTGTAGTGGATGAGAAGGCCAAGCCACAAGCAGTGGCAATAGGGGTGAAGATGACTTAAAGTGTCTATTTTCCTAATGGAGGGCTCAGATCGGCTTATCTATTTACCATCTAATGGTTGGAAGCCCAAATATAGTGTGCCAGACGTGTGTGTAGCGAGGATGAGTTCGGTGGAGCGGAAACCAAAAGCAGTGGGGAAAGTAGTAAAAGGCGACAAAAACAGCCAAAAATTTGGTGAAAAATTATGAACGGATGAGATTATTTTAACCCCCTTGTTGGGCTTCTCAGGACTTTTAGTTCACCAAGGGACAAAATGAGTTTGTAGAACTCAAATAGGGACATGCCTTTAGCGTAAATATGCATTAGAATCTCTTTAGCTATACGGGTTATATTATATATTAAAATGATTATCATGAAATAGACATTGGCAAGCTATTAATAAAAAATAAATAAATAAATAATTACTTTATATTTATCATTATTAAAATTGAATGTTGTTTTATATTTGAAATTTGAAAATAATTTGATAATATTTTCTTTTTTATAAATTTTTTTAAATTATTATTATTATTTTTTAATAATGTTAATTAAAATGTTTAATATATTGGTCATTACTTTTTTATAATGTTAATTAAGAGGTCTTTTGCAAGACTTCTCCACTATGGGTGCACTACCTCATTAACCTAATTGAAGGTACATTTAGGTGTAGAATAGGAGTTGATTTTATTTTTTAATTCCTTATTTTATCTTCAACATGTTTATTGTATATATTTTGGCACCCATGTGAGACTCCACATCCCAAATCTAATCATCATTTGAGTTTTTTAAAGATTTTAAAGTTGCAAGTTTTGGTTTGACATCTTTTTGATATTTTTTCATCTTGATTGACACACTTTGGAATTATACAAACCTCTATTTGTAGCTTAGGGGTGACTTGGACGTGCACCCTCATCTCATTTTTGGTATTTCATTATTATTTTCTAATGTATTTTAGTTTTTTGTGTAGAGATTTCTTATCTTCTAACTAATTTGGTAGAAATTAACTCATTTATTTTATATAAGTCACACCAACTTTTAGTCGCATGCCAACTTGGCACATTCTAATGAAAGGTACTCCCCTTACAATCTAAAACTGACAAAAACAATAGATAATGGCACCAAAAAAATGCAAGGAAAGCAAATATTTTCTATTATCATTAAAATGAAAATGAAATTACAACATTATATTCTCCATCACATGGGCTTTCTAATTACATAAATTTGCAAATCTGCAAATTGGAGTCACTGTCTATTCTACTCTAGCCTCCCTTCTGTAGTCTCTCTTTACGTCCTTTATTTGGAAGTGTAACCACCCTAGAATATTCTAGAAAGTATAATTTCCTCAAGAAGATATTTTGAATTTTTATTAATTTTGGTAGTACAACTTTGTGGGGTCATAACTTTTGATCCGACCATCAAATTTTCTATTATAAGGCCTTTTTCGGAAAGCTCTTGAGAAATATTTTGCCATCATTTTCCACCAATTTTCATACCCATCTGAAGCCTCTAAGTGCCTCAAAATTGACCCCAAAGATTTTACTAGGATTTTCAAAAATTAAAAATTTAATCTCTCAAATGACAAATGGTATTAAAGTGATTTCTTTTCCATTGGCTTCAATTTACCATTTTGGAGGTCTATGTAAGGTCTCATGTCCAACTATGCATAAATGTAAAATTACTAAAATAGTAACCCTTCCAAATTTAGCCATTATTGAAAATAAACAACATTTTTTTGGGTGATGCAAGATTTCTCTTAAACCCTGGATGCCCCTGCATCCAACACCTGAAGTAATTTGAAAAGTGACCCTATCACTTCTTAGGAGTTAGAGGGAAACCAAGATGGTTAACCTCCGATCCAGATAACCATGATGAATCTTCAACGGTCCTTCCTCTCCATTTCACCAAGTGCTCTACATATTGCCTATTTCTTGTGCTTCTTCCCACATGGCTATCCAAAATGTCTTCTATCTACTCATTTCCTGAAGTAGGTGTTGGAATGTTCCATTGTGCCTCTATTATTTCTTCATTAATTCCTTCCTCATGATATTGTGTTAAATTTGAGATGTTAAACACACGTGAAATATGAATTCCATCAAGCAACTCTACTTCATATGCATTTCTTGAATCATGCTTCTCCAAGATCTTGAATTGTCCAAAATTTTTCATCTTCAAATTTTTATATGTACCAACTAGCAACCTTTCCTTTTGCAAATGAACCATTACTTCATCTCCTACTTGGAACTCCTTATATCTCCTTTTCTAATCTTCCTTGGCCTTATACTGAGAGTTCATCTTATTGATATGCTTCTTCACCTCATCATGCAAATTCTTCAGGTGCTCAGCAAAATCTTTAGCCTCAACACTACTTTTTTGTCCTTTATCCATCTTTCTTAGTTCAGAAGCATTCATTGGGCTACTCCCATATAGAATCTAGAATGGTGATTTACCAGTGCTCCTATTGATAGAATTGTTGTATGAAATTTTTTTTTGTGGTAAAATCAAATCCTGTCCATTTGGTTTATCTTCTACTAAGCATCTTAGCAAGTTACCCAAACTCATATTCACCACCTCCGCTTTTCCATCAGTCTGTGGATGGTGAGTAGAATTGAACTTAAAATATTTCTTCAACTTCTTCCATAGTGTTCTCCAGAAATAACCAACAAATTTGGTATCTCTATCTAAAACTATACTCTTCGGTAGACCATGTAGTCTCACCACCTCTCTAAAAAACAACTTTGCAATATGAACAACATCACTAGTCTTATGACACAAAATGAAATGTTTCATCTTTGAAAATCTATCCACCGCCACAAATATGGAATCATTCCCTCTCTACATCCTCGGTAATCCAAGGAAAAAATCCATACTAATGTCCTCTCATGGCCTATCAAGTACAAGTAATGGTTGATACAATCCAGTATTCTGACTTGTTCCCTTTCATCATCTGACATACTCTACAACTTTGTACAAACTTCTTCACATCTTGTTGTAACTGTGGCCAATAATAATTCTCACTAACAAGAGCAATGGTCTTATCTCAACCGAAATTCCCAACCAATCCTCCACTATGCTTCTCCTTGATTAAATTATCTCTCATAGAACTCCTTAGAATGCACAATTGGCTTCCTCTAAACAACATTCCATCTTGGATTAATAAATCCAACCATCTTGTCTTATCCAATGTACCAGGTTCCAAACAAGCCTTCAAAGCTTCTACAAAGTCTGGATCTTATGGATACAAACTCTTGAGTTCATTGAACCCAACAACCTCTATATTCATCTCTATTACAAATTTTTCCTTCTACTTAAGGCATTTGTAACTCTGTTTGACCTTCCACTCCTATGCTTCAAAACAAAAGTATAAATTTGCAAAATATCAACCCATTTTAAGTGCCTTTGATTTAAATTTCCTTGACTATTGAGATACTGCAAAGCTTGGTGATTAGTATATTAAAAAAATTCTTTTGGAAACAAATAGTGTCTCCATTTCTTCAAAGCCTAAACTATAGCATAAAACTCTTGATCATAGATAGAATATTTCTTCTTAGCATGATTCAACTTCTCACTAAAATAGGCAACAGGCTTACCTTCTTAACTCAAAACAACTCCTATGGCAGTGCCACTTGCATCACAATCTACCTAAAAGACCTTATTGAAATCTAGAAGTGTCAAAACAGGTTGCTTTGTAACTTTCTTCTTCAACATATCAAAACTTTTGGATTCTCTTGTAGTCCACTTGAACTCTTTTCTATCTCCTCTCATTGCTTCAGTTAGAGGTGCACAAATACTACTGAAATTCTTAATAAACTTTCTCTAGAAACTTTCTAAACCATGAAATGATCTTACCTTTGTAACACTCTTCTGGGTAGGCCATTCAATGATATCTCTCAACTTATTTGGGTCCATTTTAAGACCCTCTGTTGAGACAACAAATCCCAGATACACCAATTATTTCTTCACAAAGCTACATTTCTTCAAATTAATCAGCAACTTCTCCTCCATTAGCTTCTCAAAAACCTTTCTGATATGCATCAAATGCTCCTCCAATGTCTTGCTAAAAAATAAAATTTCATCCAAATAAACAATGGAAAATTTACCCAAAAACTCTTTCAGTACCTCATTCATGAGCCGCATGAAGGTTCTCGGTGCATTAGTTAGCCCAAAGGGCATGACTAACCACTCGTACAAGCCCTCTTTGGTCTTGAATGTTTTCTTCCATTCATCCCTTTCTCTAATCTGAATTTGGTGATAACCACTCATCAAATCTATCTTCGTGAAGTACTCGGCTTCACTCAAAAAATCATGATGTCATCCATCCTTGGCAAGGGAAATCTATACTTGAAGATGATCTTATTCATGGCTTTGGAATTTGTACACATCTACCATTCCCCATCCTTCCTTGGTGCTAGTACTATAGGTATTGCACATGGACTCAAACTCTCTCTGATCAGTCCCTTTCGCATTAACTCTTGCACTTGTTTGTTCAACTCTTCACTCTCTTTTGGAGTCATACGATGAGATGCCTTATTTGGAAAACTAGCTCCAAGAATCTGGTCCATCTAATGGCTAATCTTTCTTGCTGGAAACAAACCTTTAGGTACATTATTAGAAATAATAGCTTGAAACTCATTCAACAAATCTAAAACCTTTATAGGTACCTCAGTAGTATCTTCTTTATCAACTCTAGGGATCAATGCAAAACACTTATGCTCACACCTCATACCTTCTAGGAACTTTCTTTCATCAGCCAAACAATTTTTTGCATTACTACATACCTTTTCCTTTGCCTCTTTCAAGGGATTCAACTTATGATGAACTCCATCCTTTGTCAAAGAATAGGTGTTGGCATTTCCATCATGTACTACTTGTAAAACCCCATCCCGCAACCTAGAGGATGATGCAACACTGCAGAAGCACTTGACTATTTTTTTTCTTAAAAAGAGTAACAATGACTCTAACACATACATCCTCTAGGCCACGCAACGTGTCTACATGTGAAATTCCAAACTTACAAATTATTCTAAAACATAGTACACGGAAATAACTCATGATAACAACATACAACAAAGCATTAATCCATTGCAAATTAAGTCTAACACATAGAAATATAATAAGCATATTTCCATAGATACAACGCCATATAAACCAAATATAACCCATTTAATCCAACAATAAATAAATCATACTTAAAGTTACAATTACATCACAAGGGTTCTCCTCGATACAAATGAGGATTACAACTACATAGTGTCCACAGTTACAATGAGAAAGAGAAGTACAAATCCATAAAACCACATGATTTCCTCAAACAAGAAGATCCTGCCATCACAAACAGGATGAGAACTCAACAGTGTAAGGTGCACACCACCCAACCATATGGTACCCATAGGCCCAACCCCCATGCTAGGAGATAGTAACAGGTAACCAAGAAAACCGACTACCTCTAACATAGGAAAAGTACAAAACTACACTGTACCAATAAATACAAACATAGGGTTGCATTGCTTCCAGAATCACAGAATCAAGAACAACCACTGTACAAAACAAATGACTATTGTCATAGGAGGAGTGTCATCACAAAGGTTGCATTGGTTATCCTAAGGAGATCTTCCTAGGTCTTGGCCCCCATCTTGGGTTATCCTGGTAACCTCTTACGAACTCTGACCCCACATGCACACCAATGCGGAATCGATTATTTTTCGAGAAGACAAGATAACGATCTTTCCATTCTAGGCCTTTTCGACTCATCTCAAGTCTAACACAAGCCCTTTAGCCAATGAGCGAAGCTAATTATCAAGTTAAATATGTTAACTACCCATTCCCCTAAAGTAGGTTATTTAATTTCCACTGATTACACTGACTTCCACATGAGTTACCCTGGGACCACTTTGTGTCTTGACCCTCATTGAAAGCCACTCCCCTATCGACAACACAATAAGTCATTCTACACCCAAGGGTAGACAGTGCACAAACTGATAATAACACAACACAAGAGATAACACATCCCTACAGATGTCCAATATTGAATCCAACTACATGCACTACCCAAGGAAATTTCAAGGCGACTAACAGAAATAACAACCCTGTCACAATTATAATCTAGAAGACTTATATTTTTTCTACAAGAAATATTCCCCACCGTGCCCAATTACATAACACTAGAAATTAAAATAAACAATCTCAGGTAATTAAAAGCACTATTATTTGAATTTCCTAAATCCAAAACAATCAATAGCGCATATCTAAAATACACCATTTAAACATAATTCCTATTTATAGGTCAATAATGAATTTAAACTAAATGATTACTTTCAGTTCACAACTACTCATATGCTTTTCAAATAATCATTGTATTACTCACACATTAAATAAATATATTTAATATGTATATATATAATTATATATCTACATATTAATATATTATTCAATTATAAAATTAATTATAATTTTCCCAAATTCCATTTTAAAATAATTACAATACAATTTCCAACAATATATCTTATATAATATATATATATAGATTTATAACATATATATATATATATATATATATATTTTTTTTTTATTTCCTAACAATACTAATTAAAAGCCCAACTCAAAAAATAAATGAACACACAATACGATATCCATGTGGCATCTATAGATGTATGAGGTTGTACTGGGTGCGTTGGCCACAACTACACCCACATGTGGGGTGTGTTGTGGGTGAGCAACGCTGAGCACAGCCTCCCATAGCGTACCTCCCATATGGGCAATTGTGGGAGCAACCCCCAACCTCCCATATACATGCATTCACTGTGTTTTAAAAACAAACGCATATATATATATTTTTATGAACAATTTCACCAGTATTTACAAAATTTTCCATACGACGATTTCTTACAATTGAAATTATAGTGGTTTAAAATAAATTTAACATATTTATATAATATATATATATATGTATGTGTACATATACATTTCAATATATATGTACATATATATATATATATAAACAAATTCAAACATTGATTCAAATTTGGCAAACAAATTACATAGAAGAAGTTTTCTATAGGAAAACTCAAAGATTTTGTTTTCCCAAACAATTAAAAGAAATTGAGAACCCAAAACACAATGAATTTCTTTCTATAAAGATCTATAATTTCCTTTTTTTTCAATCTATTTCAAATGATCAAATTAAAATAGAGGACTTAAATTGTTTTCTATAGAGGTTTAATTTTCACAGCAATCATTTTAAAGAAAAACCAAAAGCTTCTACAATAATGAAAATTTCTTTCTAAACTTTTCCAATTTGCATTATAGTAATATAAACAACTCATTAAATTCAAAATTCACAAAAACAATAAAGGAACTTGTTCAAAAAGAACTGTTGCCTCGAGAATTGTTGTCGAGCTCTCTGTAACTTCAAATTGCCAATGTTGCCAAAGCTTCCTCCAATAAAATTGCCACTTTCCAGAACACACAATAAACCACAGCCAAGAATTCTACAACAAGATTCTAAAATAAAACTCAGACAGATCCACAATTTCCTCACAATTTTTCCCCAAAACCAAAACCTTTCCGTGAAAACAACTTCCTTTCCTTTTCTCAATTTTTCCTCCGAGAATAAAATTGTAACAATTAGATAACCAACTTCTAACTTACAATTATCACCACAAAATATATTTTCCCTCAACCACCACAGATATTTTCCAACCACATGCATTTAAAAATTAACAATTCATATATTTCAACAAATTTAAATAATCTTATTTATTTAATTCCCATTAATTAAATAATTAAAATCATTTAATAGCATAACTAAATTAAATTTATTTATTCTAAATTTTTCACATCAATAATACCATAAATGAAATACTTAATCAAACACACATTTTAATCTACAAAATTAAACTTACACAATAATAAAATACCCAGAACAACAAGGGTAAGGAATACAACCAAGACTCAAACTGACGACACATTGTACTAGGGTAAAGGTATGACAAGGTATCCCGTTACTATCTCCCAATCATTACTGTTGAGTAGTGGACATGCTCAGACCTATGAAACCAAGTGAAGCCATTGTCTTGTACCTACAAACCTACAACACAAGCAAGAGTCGTACATGTATACAAATAGTAATTCAAACACATCATGAAGAGAGAATCACGGAAATCACAGGGCACTCACAAGCGAGTGATGCAATACCATTCTCTTCACCAATACAATGTCACATCAACTGGAGAGATAATATATCAATTAAACTACAATAAGCATATATAGTAATGTCATCACAACTACGCATCTATGCAATCATAAAGCATATTAAACATAATCACCATGCATATAATGTATCATCACATCCATATAGTCTATCATCACTCCACTGTCAGCGATAGAACAACCATAACATAAAATAAGGTCTAAAAAAGTATTTGAGCTATCAAGAAAAACATAACAAAATGGAGGGGTGTCACACTACTCGTCGATCAAACTGCTATGGTCTACCTAACAACAAATGAAAAACATCTATAGACATAATATCACACAATACCTCATCATGGTAATTTCCAATCTTGAACTTTACCAAAAAGAAATTCATTTACCAAAGCTTTATGGTCGTTTTGCAACCAAGCAATTCGTTATGGATTTGGATGCCTTCTTCTCTCCAACTGCAACTTACTAACCATCTCTTCTTAAACAAGGTTATCAATACTACCTCCATCAATAATAACATTGAAAACTTTACCTTCACACTTACATCTGGTGTGAAACAAATTCTTCCTTTGAGTTAGTTCTTTTTCCTTGTTCAACAAGGCTCTTCTATTAACAAGAACCTCTCCTCTTTCTGCATCCTCAGAATGTGAAGACTTAGCACCTTTGTCTATATGTACAACTTGTGCATTACCCTAAAGTCTTCTATTTGTCCTTCCTTGATGTTAAGGATACTCATAATATGCCATATGCCCTTCTTCTCCATATTGGAAACAAGTTCCATGAAAGCCTCCTCTCCCTGGTCCTCGCCCAGATCTTCGTCTTCCTCTTTGGTCTCCATTATTTTGATCACGAGGATGATAGGTGTTATCTCCTTTTTGGTTTTGGCTACTACTAGATCCTTCACCCTTCTTTTGATCTTCATTTCGACCTCCATATGACTGTCCACTAGTCCTTCCACTACGACCTCCACCTCTTTGCTTACTTCCAAACCTTCTATTCAACTTCTCTTCTACCTTCAAAGAAAAGTGATATTCATCTTCAATGGTAGACATTCTTACCAGACTTAGTTCTTCTTGAATGCTCGACTTCAACCCATTTATGTAACAAAAAACTTTCTCCTTGTTGGCCTTAGAATGACCTATTTTGATTAGGATTCGATAGAATTCTTCTATATACTCCTTAACAAATTTTCCTACTTGTTTCAACCCTTGCATCTTCTTCAACAAATCCAACTCATAGTCCCTAGGAATGAATTGTCTTTTCAATTTTTCCACCACCCAATCTCCTCTTGTTATTTTCTCTTTTCCTCTTCTATTTCTTTCCAACTAGACTTCCTTCCACCATATGCTAGCATTTCTTTTCCTATCTAGGTCTTCTATTTCCTCATACTCAAAATACTCTTCCATGTTATTGATCCAATCGATCAGCTCCTCTGGATTTAGGTTTCCAAAAAAAATAGAAAATTTTATCTTTGGCCTCTTTCTAATCTTGGAAATGGCACTAATCAATCTAGCTTCTCTAGGATCCATTACATCTTGTGCTTCCTCTTCAAATGGCTCCTCATCTTCAACCTCATCCTCACTTTCATCTCTTCTTCGGACATCAGCTCCCTTAGGTAGCTCCTCTTGTAGTGCTTGAACTTGTCTCTGGAGGGCTCTAAAACCCTCTTTTGTTACCCCAACATTTCTTCCACCACAGTTTCTTCATGGAGGAATCTTTTCTCACATACCCACAACCACAAGTCCTGGTGCAAATTGCCTCACGTTTGGTGATTTGTTTACACACTTAGGAAAGCCTGCTCTGATACCACTTAATGAAGGGTACTCCCCTTACAATCTAAAACTCACAAAAAATAATAGATAATGGCACAAACAAAATGCAAGAAGGAAAGCAAATATTTTCTATTATCACTAAAATGAAAATGAATTACAACATTATATTTTCCATCACATGGGCTTTTTTATTACATAAATCTACAAATCTGCAAATCAGAGCCATCGTCTATGCTACTCTGGCCTCCCTTCTGTAGTCCCTATTTACATCCTTTATTTGGAAGTTGTAACCACCCTAGAATCTTCTAGAAAGTGTAACTTCCTCAAGAAGATATTTTGAAATTTTATTAATTTTGGTAGTACAACTTCATTGGGTCATAACTTTTGATCTAACTGTCGAATTTTCTATTATAATACCTTTTAGGAAAGTTCTTGAGAAATATTTCACCTTCATTTTCCACCAATTTTTAGGCCCATCTAGAGCCTCTAAGTTCCTCAAAATTAACCCTGAAGATTTTACTAGGATTTTAGAAAATTAAAATTTTAATATCTCTCAAATGACAAATGGTATTGAATTGATTTCTTCACCATTGGCTTCAATTTACCATTTTGGGGGTCTGTGTAAGGTCTCGTGTCCAATTGTGCATAAATGCAAACTTACTAAAATAGTAACCCTTCCAAATTTAGCCCTTTTTAAAAATAAATAACATTTTTTTTGGGTGATGCAAGATTGCTCTTACACCCTGGATGCTCCTTCATCACATTCACTGCCTAAATAATTTCTTCTATTTTCTTGATCCATACCCACTTCACCAATCAAAAACTCCACACTCAACATGATTACTCGTAAGCAATGCATCTACTTTCATATAACATTTTTGTCTTCTAATTCAATGTCTCCACTCCTAGAAACCACCCCTCATTTCTATCACTTTTATATACAAACACACTAGTGCAGGAGCTCACAGGTGAATGAGCAATCAACACAAACCAAAAAAAATTGATTTGTTTATTGTATTTTTTATTTTGGTTTGTTTGAATTTTGTTTTGGTAATTCCCAATTTTGGTAGCCATTTCATGATCAAAATTTAGGAATTCAATTTTCACCTCGTGGATAGCTTCAACATACACTAGCAATGTTCTTAAAAATTTCTTGATGAATTATTTGCATATGATTTCATTCTCTCTTATTTGTAGGGATGTGAACTCCATCTTGCATTGTTCTACTTATTATTTTATCACTTGAAAGATATCATTGACTCTGGTGAATTATGAGATTAAAATACAAATGCTTCATTTGAATAAGTTTATGAATGCAAATAAAAATAGGGCACCAACAGTTAATTGGAAAATTTCAAAAGAAATTTTCAAATGGAGAAAATGTTAACTGAAGGAAATCTGTTCATATCCAGTAAGAAGACAAAAAAAGTGGTGAATGAAGGGTCACAGCTAAAATCTACAGAAAAGGAAAACAATTTTAATAAAAAAAAATTGGAGAGGATTTGATGGGACAACTGTAGTATTGAACTTGACCATGTTTAAGTTTTAAAAATTTGCATATTTCAAAAGAAAAGAACAGAGGTTGAAGCGGTTGCACAAGGGTGAATTGGCGTTGTGCCAATGAAATGGCATATTTACTATTTTATAGTGCAGATTGGGGAAACACATGAGAAAAGAAGAGAGTGTGCCATTAGCTTGAAGACAAATAAAATTGCAGATTGAAATTGCTAGTGGAGGGGGTGCGATTAGGAGCAAGGCAATTTGGGAGTTCAATAAAAATATAATGCATGACGAGAAAGAAAAAATAAAATGAGGTGGGTGTAGGAAAAACCAAAGTAGCTGGGAATTGGTATTAAGTTTGAAAATGTGTAATTTCAAGCTAGAAAATGGTAAATCAATTTGTGAGATTTTAATTGTGAAAAAAAATATAGGTGTATGGTGGTTATAGTTTTGGATTTGAAAATTGAATTTGCATCCTTGTAATGTTGAATTGGGTTAAACAAGAGACAAATAGAATTTTTGAAAGTGAGTTTCGATAGTAAAATTATCAATTGAATCGTGTGTTCGTAATCTATGTTTTTGAATAAATTTTTAATTTGGGGTAAAGAATTTTCCAATCTAGTTTGTTCTTATGTTATGTGAAATTCTAGAGGGGAGGAACCCCTCTTGCATCAATTGGTACCGGAGCGGGTAGTCCTGAGAGTGGAGAGGATCTACTAGGACCTATGGTTGTTGTGTGAATAGATTGTCAACCGTGAGGCAGTTTGCACTTAGAGGAAAGTGTGTGAAGCGGTAGAGAGGAAGCTCATGGGGTTTTTGTAGGTAAGAGGAGTCTTGAGCAATGAGGGAGCTTGATGTCTAGAATGCGTGTGATTGCAAATTGCACGAGGTGAGATTGCAATAGGAGATATGGATTGGGTCGTGAGGAGGCCCGTGCAGATACTATTTTGGTAGTAGTTTTGGGATTAAGTGGAGGATGAGATGTTTGAAAAAAATGGGACGGATAGTTTTTGAATAAGCAGGGAAGATCGAGGCGAGGTTTGAAAAGTTGGAAAAGAATGTTGGGAAAAGTGAGAGGAAAGTGATAAAGATGAGTGAGAAGAAGAGCAAGAATAGCAGCCCGATATGGAAAGAGGAAGAGGTAGCCCCTATCGAAACAAATGAAGAATTTGTAGCAAAGACATGCCATAAAGAAAGGACTGAGGTGAATAGCGAAGAGATCACAACGAATAGCGAAGGTGAATCAGTTTTGTTTGCTCAATTGTTGGAAATTAAAGAAGAATGGATGTTGAAGTAGCAAAAGGAGAAGGAAAAAAGTTGAAGCTGTGAAAAAAGATGAGGTAAATCAATTTTGTGATGTTATTTTGGTTTCAAATGAGATGGTAGTGAGATGGATAAAGGACACGAGCATGTTGTAGATACTACATATTTGTTAGTAGAGATTGTTAAGGATGTTGCAAGTTTTTTTGGTAGAGGTGGATGGTTAGAGGTAGTTTTGAACCCATGAAGGAGGAGAGAAGTGTAGAAAGTATTTGGTGGAGGAGGTCGGGCTTTGGTGGGAATAATTCCATGACAAGGGGGGAAAGGAGGAAGATGTTGTGTTGTTGCAGGGAGATGTGTGTTCTGGCATGGTGCTAGAAAAAGAGGAAGAAGAGCTAATTTTGAGCACAAGTTTTAGTGAGGGAGTTCATTGCAAGTTGGTTGTGACTTGGAAGAGTAATTCGACTACTCGACTCCACCATTGTGAGCCTATGCTTACAATCTTTCTACCTGACATGTCTAGTGTAGGAGCACACAAGTGAATGAGCAATCAACACCAACCAAAAAAAAAATGTTGATTTGTTTAAATCACATTTTTTATTTTGGTTTGTTTGAATTTTATTTTGGTAATTCTCATTTTTGGTAGCCATTTCATGATCAAAATTCAAGAACTCAATTTTCACCTCATGGATAGCTTTGACATACACTGGCAATGTTCTTAAAAATGTATTAATGAATTATTTGCATATGATTTCATTCTCTCCAATTTGTAGCAATGTGAACTCCATCTTGCATTGTTCTCCTTATTATTTGATCACTCAGAAGATATCATTGACTTTGGTGAATTATGAGATTAAAAAATGCTTCATTTGAATATGTTTATGAATGCAAATAAAAATAGGGTGTCAACAGTTAAGAGGAAATTTTAAAAAGAAAATTTTAAATGGAGAACATGTTAACTGAAGGAAATCTATTCACTTCTAATAAGAAGAAGAAAAAAAGTGGTGAATGAAGGATCGCAACTAAAATATACATAAAAGGAAAAAAAAATTAGGAGGGGATTTGATGGGACAACTAGAGTATTGAACGACCATGAACTTAAGTTTTAAAAAATGCAGATTTCAAAAGAAAAGAACAAAGGTTGAAGGGGCTACGAAAGGGTGAAACGGTGTTGTGCCAATGAAATGGCATATTTACAATTTTAAAGTGCAAATTGATGCAACATGTGAGAAAAGGAGAGAGTGCACCATTAGTTTGAAGATAGATAAAATTGCATATTGGAATTGCCAATAGAGGGGACACGATTGGGAGCAAGACAATTTGGGAGTTCAATAAAAGTATAATGCATGAAGAAAAAGAGAAGAGAAAATGAGGTGCCCATATAGGAAAAAACAAAGTAGCTGAGAATTGGTATTAAGTTTGAAAATGTGTAGTTCCAAGCTAGAAAATGGTAAATCAATTTGTGAGATTTTAATTGTGAAAAAACAATAAAGGTGTATGGTGGTTATAGTTTTGGATTTGAAACTTGAATTTGCATCCTTGTAATGTTGAATCGGGTTAAACAAGAGACAAAAAGAATATTCAAGTGAGTGTTGGCGGTAAAATTATAAATTGAATGTTGTGTTTGCAATCTATGTTTTTGAGTAAATTTTTAATTTGGGGAATTTCCATTGTAGTTTTTGTTTATGTTATGTGAAATTGTAGAGGGGAGGACCCCCTCTTGCATCACACACTAATAGTGAAATAATATATTATATATATATTACTCATGTGTGATCCTCATTAGATATATAATTATTATTTATTTAGTATGGATTGTTGCAGTCTTATTGTCCTAGTCACAAGAGCATCTCTTTTAATGATCCTCTTTCAATGTAACAAGAAAAATTCATGTCACTCCAATTTCTCAATATGATGTAGAATCCATAAAGAAAATGAAATATTTTGTAATTTTAAACATTTAGAAATGTGTAATTTTTTATCCTATCTTATACAACATTTTTACCTATCATTGGTTTTTTGGCTTATTATTATTATTATTATTATTATTATTATTATTATATAACCTCCTCATAGACTAGTGTAGTAAGCATTTCTTCTATCTCAGTTTATTTTCATTTGGAATCAAATCTTAATCAACCTTGGAAATTAGGTTGTTTTGAGTGGGTATTGTGCATAAAAAAATCAAAAAATATAGCAAGCATGTGTCCACATTAGAGATGGAAATATTTATTAACATATTTTTAAATACATATAGCCATGAGAAAGATTTATTTCAAAATATAGATTACAAATATATTCACATATACAAATGCCAAAATAAAAATAAATCACGCATATGACATAATGGCCATGGTATCAAATGGAACGTCCCATTCATTAGAACACATGTAATAATAATAATAATAATAATTAAATAATATAAATGTTAGGACTTGTGATGTGTATGACATACCTAATCCTAAAAAAAAAAACCACACATTTGACATCTAGAATAAGAAAACTATTAAGGATTGTATGAAATGAGTCCTATAAATATAAATATGCTAGAGGAATATATGCTAAAGTGGTTATAGTGAAAAAACATGGAATATACAAAATATGGATTTTCTATAGTTTTAATGGACTTGTCATCCTACATGGAGACTAGTTAATTTTAAGTGACCTTCAAACTAGTATATTGACCAATTTAAGATAAGTTTTCTTATCTTAGAACTAAGACTAATCTCTCAATTTTTAGATTTTTATTGGGTCATTAACTCACTAATTTTTTGTTCTAGTGCTTTTACGGGATTTTACTAACTTCCACTATGTTGTCACATAGGATTGTATGTGCATTGAATTAGGGGAAAAAAATAGACAAATTAGTGATTTTGGTTGTAACACAATTGCATTATTGAAAAATTAAAAATAATGCAATTACATTTTGTAGAGCACAAATTGCAATCATATTTTATGTTCTATAAAATAAGAGCACTTTTTATAAAGCTTAAATAAATAAAAAATCCTACCTCTCATACATAGTCATAACTAAGAGAGAAGAAGAATGTGATTTGCAAAATTCAATCATGTCCCAAGTTTTTTAGTAATTCCATGTCAAAGGAGAGTTATTAGGATATATTTTTCATCTTTATTAATCAAAACCATGTTTGCATTTTCTAAAATTTGACTATTTTGGAATACATTTCTTATATGTTGTTTTCAAATACTAGTCAGGTTATAAATCCTAACCCCAAAATTAATGTAGATGAAGAAATATCTTAAGATATCCTGGTATCACCCCGGTCTCCTCCTACGCTTCTAAAAACCCTAGGGAAATCAAGAAAAAGTATGAGAGTATTTGAAACAAAATAAAATTTAACTTGTAGAGTTACTTTTAGCATTGAATGCATCTATAGGAAACCTACACCATACATCACTTGCTCCACCATTGGAAGTGATGATGAAGCATGTTAAAGTTTGATCACAAATCAAATTGATCAATAAAAAACTCATAAATATTTATGTCACCAATTTTATGTGACAAATTTCTCTTATAATAAAGTAAAGAAAAAAGACATAATAAAAGTCAAAATTTGTTCTTTTAATTGATCCTGAAACTATGCATCCCTTCTAGTGAATTTGAAGAGAATTCCAATTCATTATTTGATCATTATTGATATTAAAAAAATAGAATAGGTGGTGGATGGTTGTTGACCAATCTTAATAGAATAAATATGAGGTGCCATTGTACTTTTTGAGAAAAAATTATTGTGAGCTTTTCCTTCATGAAATTCATAATTATTTTGATATAAAGGAGTTTGAGGGCAGAGGTGGAGGCTTTACCCAAGATAGAATAGGAGATTTTCAAATAACAAACCTTCAATGAAGACCACTAATTAAAAATTATATACATCATGTGAAGATACCATTAGGACCAAGGAGACTATGAAGGTGTAGACTGTCTATACAATTTCTAGCCTCATGGAAAACCTTATATAGCATGGGATCATCCCACAATAATGGGTTACACTTTTTGGACAAGAAAATTTTAGAAGGAAGTTACAATTTTAAAACTACCCTCAAATGTTCAAAGGTTTTTGTTCGAATGAAGGTACCTTCAAGTGAAGGTATGTCAAAATGTACCTTCACTCAAAGGTGGATATTTAATGGAAAACATTCAAGGAGATAAGAGAAAAAGGAAAGAGAACTTCAAAGGGAATAGAGGAGTGAAGTTTAGGGTCATCGATTGGCATTGAGGCATTTTGGAGAAGGGGCATATAGTGTGTGTCCAACTCAGTCTACAACTTGTACACTCAAGAGTCTCTTGGCCAAGCTTGTGTTATTTATGTCGTGAAGGCAAGTTGGTTTTTATGTAAGAATTGGCTTCCTCTAAGGGTTCTTCCTTGTTGTGGAGAGCTAGGACCCATAGCTATTCCTTTGAGTGTTGGATAGTAACCTCTCCATGATTTACATATATGTGTTAATAGATTGCATTTGTATTCTTTTAGATGGAGACTTGAAGAAAATAACCCACAAACAGAGAATAATTTTATTATTTAGAAAATGGAGTTTCTTACATGCGGAGGATTTCAAATCCCAAGTTCTACAATACATGCAAGCTACTAAAATAACCCTTTCACAATATGTGAGCTTGTCCCCAAAAAGTTACCCAAAATATTAGAAACCCGCCCATAAATAGAGCTCCTCTTTACTTTGGAGCCAAAACAACATTAAAATTTGAGTTTAGGGTTTGGCGCCAAAAATTACAACTTGAAGTTCAAATTTCAAAAGAACATTTGCAATTGTATCTTCTAGAAAGTGCGCCAACTTCAGGGGCCATAACTTTTGATCTGGGGCTCCGATTAAGTGAACCTTGAAGCCGTTGGAAAGGTCTCAAAGTCAAAACAGCTCAAAATTTGCTATGCTGATTTGGAAAATTTTGGGGCCATTCTGAAGCTCTAAGTGCCTCAAATCCAACTTGAAAGATTTTCAGGTGCAAATCTGGGAAACTAAAACTGCAATATCTTTCAACCCAGGAATAGAAAATAAAAACCGTAAATTGGGAATTTCATTATGGCCGAAAAGGGTATCCAAAAATGTAAAAACATCTAAAAAAGAAACTTGAAATTTAACTATTTTGGGTGATGCAAGATTACCATACACCATTGGATGCTCCTACATCACTTTCTTTAATGTTTAATGATATATTTATTTACACTACACATGTTAATTCTTATTATTTTAATAAATAATATATCTTTATTTATTGAGTAAATTAGAGATGTATTTAAATTTATCTATTTGGGAAATAGTTAGATCACAGATTCAAGCTATAGAGGCTTCTTTACTAAGAGAATATTCTCCTAATGGGTGGAAACATATGTCATCAAAAACTCCAAGATAATAATTTTTTGGTAAAATTTCTTGGGCCAAGTTACACAGAAGAGAGAAAGAGAGAACAAAAATATATGTTCCAAATATCTTGTTGAAAATTTAGGACTTCTAGTAAAAATATATTTGGTGAGTGTAAGGCCAACACACATCCTTTACTTAACATCCTCCATGATAGCTTTCCATGCAAATTGTGTAAGCATTGACAAGGCACACGGAGGAAGTTATATTTTATTTTTATTTTGGTTTTATTTCTTTTGTTCAGATAAACATATTCAATGGAAATGGCTATACCACATATGCACTACACAAACCATAGCTTAAAACTTTTCCCTATGTCAATATACACAGATTTTAAGGAACCTACACAAACATTTATCAATATAAACACATATAAAATGTTTTTTTTTTCCAAAATAGAAAGGTGCAAGTTTGTTCCATAGAGTATGGGGTGAACATTCCATTAAAATTATCTAGAGTGAATATGCCACTCCATATAATACGTTCTACAACAAATTTGAGTAACTTTAAGTAGTATATATATATATATATATATATATATATATATGATTATAATGATGAATTTTGCATTATCATGTCAATTCCCATTTAGTTTGGGTGTATTTTGATAGAATTTCAAAGTAAAACTATATATCAACTAGTAGCACACTCTTGTGCTAAGTTTTTCTCATGACCTAGAATAATAACACGAGATCACTAGATTATTTAGTTAACCTAAATTTATATAAAGAGATTTTATTCTCAAAAAAATATATAAATAAAGGAATATATATACACACACACACACACATCATTCACAAGGTAATGCAATTATTCAAATACGAGAATTCAAAATTTGTAATCTTAATCACACAAATGCAACCTAACTAATGAGTCTAAGTGAGAGTGTGTATTGATTCCATCATGACAGGTTACCTCCACTAGATAGAACTTTTTCCTCAATGATACTCTCTCTCTGGCCTAAGAGAGTGTCATTAGTTCCTATCAAATTAGATTAATTAGTAATCAACATCATAATCATTCTTAATTATTCTTTAGAAGGAACTTAACATAATCAAACTGTCTTGCCTAATTGTTTGTTATTTAACAATTAACACATAATAATTAAATAATTTAGGCTAAATAAAGATGATGTGATAGGTGTCCTCATGAAAGGGAAAAATAATTTTACAATAGATCACACAAAACAAATTCAATTAGTTTGAAATTTTGGTGCAAATTATCAAAGCCTAGATCTCACTTCCAAGAATAAATATCCAAAAAAAAATTGATTTGTAGCCTTAGGAACAAATTTGGTAGAAACACTAATTTTGTAATAAATTGTAAAATAAATAACAAATTTTTTTTAAAATTATTGTACCTTACAAGGAATTAGATCTAACTTCCCAAATAAAAATCAAGGGTAAAAGTACAAAGTTGTGTCACACCTTTTTAAAGGAAACAACCAACACTAATCTAATTTTTTAACTTCAATCACTAGAAAGTGACATATATGTTTTGAATTTTGAAATGATGTAGACTAATGAAAAGTATATTTTTAGTGTATTTTATGTTTGTAATTTTAAAAAAAATTGAATATAGGTTATCTATAAAATAGACACTATAATTTATGTCGGCATATCCTATTAAACAAGCCCGAGCTAGTTTGGCGATCAACGGTTGGAGGTCTGCCAACGATTGAAACCATTCGTCCGTTGATTGCCGATCTGAAAAAATATGACTGGTTTTCTCTTTCTCACACGAAATCATACACCGGGATAAATGCATGAGTGGTCTGAATCTCCAAAGGCAATGGCACCAACCTGCTTCCATTCTGAAGCATTTAACGTCACCAGCGGACGGAAGGATAGAGCCCAAGAAACTTGTTTTTACTCCTGTTCTGGATGCACTCTTACGACTGGTTACATTCCTACACCCACATCAAACCTCAACGCGCTCATCTTATCTTTTAGCGGTCAGGGTCTTTCTACCAGGGACATGATTGTGCTATCTGGTAACTTATTTTTCTAATCTGCTAATTGCTGTAAGATAATTAGTACCTACAAACTATGGCATCTCACTTTTTATTCTTTCTCCTTTTCACATTCAGGTGTCATACTATCGGTCAAGCTCGATGCACTAATTTCAGAGCTCACATCTACAATGAACTAACATAGAATCTACATTCGCCACTTCTCTGAAATCAAACTATCCAACCAGCAGTGGGAATAACAACCTGTCACCTTTAGTTCTTCAGATGCCCACAACCTTTGACAACAACTACTACAAAAATATGAGGAGCCAGAAAGGACTTTTGCACTCTGATCAACAATTTTTTAATGGAGGTTCTGTTGATTCTCAGGTGACTACATATAGTACGAATCAGAACACCTTCTTCACAGATTTCGTTGCTGCCATGGTGAAAATGGGAAACATCAGTCCTCTAATTGGCAGTAATGGACAGATCAATAAAAATTGCAGGAAGCCCAATTGATAGCCATAACAAAAAAATGAACATTTTTGGCATATATACTACATATATTGGGCATATTGTGCGATCATAGAATTCCACGAGAACATATCTTGAGGCATTTTGTCAACCAGTTGATGTGTTGTGTATGCTTCCACATTTTGGATGCATGTCTACAAGAGTACTTGCGATTACAACATCGGACGACAATGCGCTTTCAATTATGTTTTGATGGACGTCCATACTCTGCTGTAAAGCTTCCCAATTTCACACAGGCTGGGAGGATGCTGGCAAAGGTTGTGGAGTTAGGCTTTACAACTGCCAATTGCATTTGCTTAAAGTTTCCAAGGCCTTCTCAATAAACCCATTTCGTGAATATCCATCCTCCTAGAATCATTTCCGTCAGTTTTTAGCTTCATACAAGCCCTTCTACTAATTTTTTGGGACATTCTATAACTTGCAGCGGTTGTAATGTAAACAACCTTGTAATTATAAGAAGCAAGTCTTCTGCCGGCTGCGTTCAGTCAATCTACACTGAGATTGATGTTAGCTCGTTGTTAAATTAAGTATATATGCATGGAGGTGTTCACAATTGAAATTAATTATAGCCTCACCTCATAATTTGCATCCTCACATTGACAATAGGAATGCTCCTCCTCCCTAGTGGAAGACAAGTTGATGCAGGTTCAAACCAGGAACCGCCTCGTAGTTGAGCCCTACAACTTCAGTCCAACTCTTCCGTTTATTTCATAATTATTATTGAGAGGATGGAATGAGGAGAGGGTGGTGGCGATTCGAGCCCGTGATTCTTTGTCTTGCCCCCTCTCTCTATTACTCTATCGATCTCCCTTTTATCTCCATCTCTCCCTCTTTATCTCCCTCTTTCTAAATTTCTCTCTACATCTTTTTTCTCTCTTTTCTCTCACCTCCCTCTCTCTAACTCTTTTATCTCCCTCTCCAATGCTCTATCTTTATTTTGATATTGCCCTCTATGCTGTATGTATTTTAATAAAAACAAACCAAACAAAAATAATATGTGACATTTTCATTAAAGAGACACTTTCTTTTCAAAATAAAAACTTAGATTTACTTTTATGGCCACTACTTCCATAAGAGTTACTTTGATATCATGTATATCATGTTTATTTTGATACATAATATTGTTTCCACAACATCTCTAAGACACTAATGAACTAGAATTTAGAATACTACAAACTTTGAACATTTCATGTTATTACAAAATAAAGGTCCATTTTGACCATTACAAAATTGTATCAGCATCAAGCGAAATGTATGATGTAAAATAGCTTAACACTAAAAATGCTTTGGTAAAATCAAGTCTATGTTATGTATGTTATCCACCATAACTACATATCAACCTATTTTGAGGTCCTTATCAATGCATTAGCTACAAAGGACTTCATCTAACACTTTTTCTCACAAAAAAAAATGAAGTTTTTTAACATGAAACATGCACTATTTAAAGTGCAATCAAATCATCTGAGCTCTATGAAATTGAATCCGATAGGTGGCACTTGGAGTTGGTTAATTGGTCTTGCAATTCATTCTACTAATCTATACAAACAATAAAAATTATTTAATAGTAACTCTTGTTGAAACCTATCAATCTACTTTATAGACATGTCTACAAATTTATTTAATATTATCTTTTGTATTATTTTTAAATGTTTGTTTAATTTGTATGAAATAAAAAATAGAAAGGACAAACAATGGTGAAGAGAAAGAACAAAGAATAAACAATTGATTCCTAAAAGGTACAACAGTATTATTGTGGTTTCCAAGCAAAAATAACCAAATAACTTGTTTTGTGCCACCAATTGTATTTTGTAGCTACTTGGTATTTATCGAAAATGTCTCTCGCTAGGAATTAATGATCCTTGTAAAAGAAACATTACCAAGCATGTAGAAAAGGTTTCGTCATTTTTAGTAACTCACCAACAACCTCCATTTTCAATCCTACCAGCATAGTTACCAAATATTTCCCTTCTCTTGCCCAGATACTCGTATCCCCATAACCGTATTCCATAAGCCAAGATACTATGTTTGGATTTATTTTCATAGGAATCCATATCTAAGCCATACCTAAACACCTAGGGGAGAGGACCCAGTAGTTGAGCATATTTCAATAGTTGTGAGGGTACTTGTCATAATGTGTTCAATAATAGAACATATTCTCACACCAAGACACCATTTCTGCTATTATTTTTCTTCAATTATCATTAACTATCAGATTTGACAACTATAGTAGTATTAAATATTTTTAATTTGCAGTATACATGCATCCATAGAAGACACAACTACACAAACACCTTAGTTAAATGGCGGTGACACCCAGATACCTAAATTTTAAAAGATAGAATGTATCTTTAGACCCATATAGAATGGAAGAAAGAGCTTCACCCCCTAGATAACTGTATTAATATTGGTATCCCTCTTCACTTTTAGTTGAGCTATAGAGCCAATGGGGAATCCTCCTTAGAGCTCTCTTTTGTTATTAATCCTCTAGATTTCTCCTAAGTTCTCTTCCTTTAAGATTTGTGGTTAAGTTCTTATTCTGATATATGAAGAAGGATTGTTTGTGAAAAGAAGGTTTGAAATAAGTTTGAATTTCTTCTATTTACTTCTCACCAGTGCTTTTATCTATCAGTCAAATTATATCTATCATCTTACTAACATACTATTTTCTTTGAGAAATTATCATTTCATTTAATGTTTTAATCCCTCACTTGAGAAGGATAAGAGAATAAAATAACTAAAGGATAGTGCATATGTGAATCTAAAAAAAAAATCATGGCATACATCTTTATTACAAGGAATTCAATATTCCATTAAAAACTATTATCATTGGTCCAAGATTTATCAAAGATATAGCCACCATACTAGGTGTCAACATCCTTCTTCATGTAAGGACTACTAATTGGTCCACACATCTCCACATGGATATACTACTGTTCTTACAAGCTTTGAATGTCATACACTATAGACTTTTCTCATCATCAGGATAAAGCCCTCCAAATCGACCCCCTCAAAACACTCACAAAAATCCCTTTGAATATTCTTACATAGAATCAAATGATGATTGGGTTTAGAAAAATTCTAAAAGTTACAGAAAAATCCCCTTTTTGCAGCATGTGAACTCCTTCCTCCAAAAAGCCCCTCAAAAATCCAAAACTAGCCCATAAATAACCCCTTTTTGGTTTGGAGCCAAAAACAACATTTGAGATATGATTTTTGGCAGTTGGGCACCAAAATTACAATTTGAAATTCAAATTTAATTTCACATTCGAAAATTAGTACATTTCTAAAATATGCACCAACTTTCGGGAGCCATAACTTTTAATCCGACTGTTAGATCTTCAATGATAATACCTTTTCGGAAAGGTCTCGAAAAGACAATATTCTATAAATTAGGGCCTATGGCCAAGAATTTGATCCAAGGCATAACTCCAAAGAGTCTAGTAGAGGGCTATTTAAATCTATCTCAACACAATCATGATCATAAATAATTACCTTTTGATCCAAGGTCTATTGAGCTAAGCCTACTGACTTTCCAAGAAGCAAAGTAATCATGTGTAGGGTGTCACTCCTCTAGAACTCCAGCCAAAGACGTGGAAGTTGAACCCAAAAGGGGACTCACATACGAAGCTCCTCAACTAAATTAAACCCCAAATGCTAGGGTTTCATGAAGACACCAACTTGGTTAAAAATGTATGACCCACCTTCGAAATCCCTAATGCGATCTAACATGCACATGAACACAACAATAAAGTAATTGTTTTCCGCTAGCTTTATCTCCATATCCCCCTTGGGATTCTAAACCTTCTAAGCCCAAGACTCCAAGATTGGAAATGAAAGACAGATCCCCATGAATTTTCAAATCAAAGCATGACTGCACCAATAAGCCACATCCTCCACAACAGATTCAGATAGGATTACCAAAACTAGGCACTCACTACATCATTCCAAACATCCATTCACTTTCTTGATTCAAGGAAACCTATTCTCCAAAGCAGAACCCTTTCCCAACAAATCTTTATGCACAGAATCCATGTGCTTTGAATGCATGAAAGAAAAAGGATCTACATGATCCATGCTTTCAAAAACCCCACGAAACAATATAGCATTTTCCAAGCAGGAGAAAAGCAACCAAAAACCCCATCCAACCAAGCAGGAAATAAAACAAACACAGAAAACAATTGCTAAGGAGAATTAAAAAAAGGTCAAAAAGGCCCACACTAGGCGCATATGCCAACCCCCCATGGACACCACTCCCCAATATGCCCCCCAAACCATGAACATAGGTAGCCCAATTTTTGAGAAATGTGACTCAAATTTATTGTCTTGATCGAATTCCTGGAGCAGTGTGTGTTTCCTCCTTCATCGACCTGAGTTAAGTTGTTGGTTTTCAAGTTTGTATAACTGAATTTGCGGGGTTCTAAAGTTTCATGACCTCTTGACTTAGTGAATTTGAAGTGAAGGTTGCGTCTCTCTGTTGATGGCATGTCACGGGTTTTGTGGACTTCATAACCTCTAACATGAGGTTCAAAAGTTTGGGTTTTGCGTGACAGAGTGATCCCTTTGTTGTCAATGAGTTGTGGGGTCTAGGAACTTCACAACATCTGACATGAGGTTTTGAAGTTCAGTTTTTTCAGAAAAATAGCAACATGGAAGCCAATGGATGTGGGGACCACTTGGAGTGGTAATGTGAACATCAGTTAGATAGTTCTTTATTGGCAGGACCTTGTTCTTTGTCCCATCAATGGCTCGATGACATTCAATGTGGTGTGTTCTATCGACAAGAGTTGGTCACTTCAGCGGGACTCTCTATGTTGTCTCCCTAATGCTCTGATGTGATTATTTCAGTGGGACTTCCTTATATCAGTGGGAGACAAATTGGTGTCCCCATGATATGGTTATGGGTGACCTAGTAGCCTATGATGGGCGTCTTGGTGGGACCCAATAGGATGGTGACAATGGTGGATTGCGTGAAGACCGACAGGTGACGATGACATGGAGGAAAGATGGCATGTGAGCCCATGTGCTCGGTGAACTTTGATGAGATGAAAATGAATGTCTCTTCAATTGGGGTTAGGTGGATAACCCTAAGTTTGACATTGGAGATTTGTTCGACTACTTATCTAACGGCCAGAGTTGAATGAGCTAGATGATGGTATGTGGCTCGAAGTGTAACCCTAAAAGGGTGAGATAGTTGAATAATCAGTTTGTGAGATGGAAATACTCTCTTGAAGCAAAGGTTACCTAAGTGGTGAGCCATGTAGGCTGAGAGCCTGGGTGCAGGTTGGGTTGTCAAACTGGCTGAGAGGCTAGGTAGTCGAGAGAGAGAGAAGAAGGTGATCTCGATGCTGAGAGATGGAGCTCATAGAAGGTGAAGGTCTAGCAGCTATGTGACAGAGAGGCTAAGAGGCCAATGGTTGAGTCATGAGGCTATGTAGCCAAATGAGATGTCTCTCGCTGAGGGAGGTGGTTGTGATAGGTTATGTTGTTACATATTCTTTAGAATGAAACAAGATGTAAACTATGTAAATTTCATGAGTCTAATATTGTATTGTAACTGTATTTTGTTGTTGAATAATGCAATGGCAATCTAGGCTTTTGGAGTATGGGGATTTTTACCCAAAAGGGTTTTCCCCATGTATATCTGCATGTTCATGTCTTATGTTTCATCTTTCATGTTTAATGGTGTTGTTGAAACTAGTTAAGCATGATTTTCTTTCAAAAGGATTAATGTGGGAAATGAACTATGTCCGATTTCACTTTATGGCATAGTAGTACATGTCTTTGAGGCAATCTAATGGCATAAGGTCACTGATGGCACTATTGATCTTAGATTTTCTTTCTAAGATGACCATTATTTTCCCAAAAAGTGGTATTAAAGCCATCTTCTAGGATGTGTTTCTTCCTAGTGTACTAGTTCTGGGTATTCCTTTTGTAAAGATTTCTTGGCCTGGAAAGCTTGAGGAGATCTGAAGGAGTCGGTTGATGATTGATCCTTTAGTGAGTAAGAGTCCTTGCTCTTTTGAGGCAACACACAACATGGAATACATTGAAGATGGAGAAACTAGAGTTGATCATATATTTGTAATGATGTGGCTTGAGGCTCCTAGTTGGAAGTGAATGATCTTGATGAAATGGGTGTGATTTTATGCTTATGCTTGCGTTGCAGCAGAGTGTGGTTCATACTGGGTGTCTGTGTGAGAGGCTCCCTGATGGCATGGAGATGCTTGGGTTTTTATTCAACCATGGATTACTATGCTTGTGTTGGGTACTTTGACCTGATATTGAAGGCATTTTTCTCTATTACCCTGATTGCATGTAGGCTATGAAGTTGATCTTTGGGTGGTCTAAAAACATTTGAATAGCCTACCTCTCTCATATGCATGTGCATGCTAGTGGTTTTGGAGTTGGCCTGAAATGGGCATGGAGTTCCTAAACTATTGTTTCCTTTTAAGGATGGTTTGTACTTGCATGGCTTTATGATTTTGTAGGTTTTACACGGTCAAGCAAAACTTGTGGTTATGTGGAACTATTAATCTATTTTCTAGACCTTGGCTTTTGGGATATGACTAGATGAGATAGTTGTAGTTCGGCCTGGTTTGAGGAGGTGTGATGGCATGGGAGTATTGGTACATTATTTTTCACTTAAAATTCTTGTGGCGTTGTTAGTCAAGATCCTAGACTATGGTGCTCATTGTGGACATGATTGGTGAATTGGATCTGAGCTTGATCTGGTGTTTGAGTCATGTTGTTTATGTTGCTATTCTCTTTGAGATCTTAGTTTTGCAATTTCTAGTGAGATGATGGATTTGCATGCTTCATTGATTGAATCGATGGGTTGAGCAATTTTGTGGGCTATCTTTACCTACATGTTTGTTGTGGGACAACTCAAAAGTGGACTATCAATATCCACGAGGTTTTATTTTATGTTGGTGCAGATTTGTTAGTTGGCCTTGTCTCTGGTCACTTGTGCATTGGGGTGGTTGCTTCTAGATGTGAGGAAGGGTGGCGTTGAGTACCTAAATAGTCGACTATGGGGACCTATAGCATGTGTATCACGATGTCATGAAGAGCTTGATACATGTTTTAGTGTAAGTTTTTGACAATGATGGTGTTGTCTACTTGGTTTGGAGATCTTGGTGTTGCTTGGCATTGTTGTTAGATGGAAATGTTGTTGATTGGACCTAGAGGTTTTTTAGATCAACAAATGTTTGGTCATGATGCTTGGAAATCACAAGTGTCACGGTTCAGTGGGAGCTTTCAAATAGTGACTATGGATTTATCACTTGGTGATGAATGGTCTTCTCTAGTGTTGCAGATGTTACTAGGAGAAATTCTTAGATCCTGTTGCTATAGAAGGGTTATTCTGTATTTGCATGGTCACTATGTTGGCGATGCTTGATAGGTGATGTGGTTTAGAGCATGCTTTTTTTATGTCATGGTATACTCTTGATTATGTGTTAGAGTTTTGGCATGATGCATTGCTCTTGAGACCATGGTATATTCACTTCAAGCATGGGATCTCCTAAGGGGGATGGTAAGATCATGATGTCATGATAAGTTCCTGATTCAGACGATTGGATTTTTGATAGTGGTCTAGTAGTTCTCTTTGTTTTGGGTGTGTTGGTCATATTCTTGAGAACTTCATGATAGTGTAGTGATGCATTTGGATTTTAGCACGAGATGATCAGTTGCAAGTGCTCATGGATACATGGAGAATACGATGAAGCTACATTTCTCTTATGATAGAAGTGTTGTTGATGGTTACTCTTGGTGAGATTTCAGTAGAAATTCCAAGGAGCCTACACCTTGGTTGGACGTGAGTTCAACAAAGGCCAATGAGTAGTTTTCTCTTGGATGATTCATGGTGGCTTGTATATCTTGGAGGATAATTCTCATTCCCCACTCTTGGTCTACTCAGCAATGAAGTCTATCTAAGAGGTATTTTCCCATTATATCTGCCAGGCGTGCTTTATGCTTTCTTTCATGATATGGATCTTAAACTATTGTTTAATGGTTCTAGAGGATTCATAGTGGAATATCAACAACATGCTTGTCTCCTTGTGAATTTGAGTTGATAAGAAAAATTAGGAGATGCTTTATGGGTGTGTTTTCTTGAGATAGAAAATGTAGTTTGATCTTCTTTGAGAGGCTTACCTCTATATGTTGTGTTTGATCTCTTGAGGTTGAATGGGTTTGGATGTTGTTATAGCTTTTCTCTTGGGGTTGTGAAGGAGATCATACTTGACACAATTGGATTTTAGAGGTGTATGTAGAAGGATGTGCAGACTTTTCTCTCTATGGTCTTGGTTATGGATACTTGTGGTGAGGATTGTATAGGTTGTGCATATCATTGTGGATGTTTCCTTGGTACTACATGGTTACACTTTCTACAGTTTTCATTGGTAGACTTGCTATTCCCTTGATCTTTTGTATTTTTCATTACCCATGCAGTGGGAGTTTCTATTTGTGCTTTGTCTTCTTTGACTAATTGGTACATGGAGCTTCCTTTTGTAGTTGATGGGTTGGCTATGAAGGTGGCATGAGTTTTTTGATGTAGATACCTTGGAGGAATGTGTGATTGGATGGATTAGCACTTGTTGTGTGTGCTATTTTTCAATCATGTGGGTTGATCAGTTGGATGGGAGCAATCAATTTTCTAGTTGTTGTTCTAACTGGTGTTCTATCTTGTTTCTAGAGAATGAATTCATGATTGTGTTCATGATTGAGGGATTTGAAGCTGATGTTGTGTTGCTTCTATATAGCTTGTGAGAACAATGTAGTGGTGGAAGTGTTGTAGCCTTTTCTATTTGTAGGATATGATGCTTGTGTTCTTGAGACTGGTGCATATATGCCTTGGCTCATTCCTTTTTCCTATGATGGATGGTTGGAACTATTGCCTAAGTTGGTGAACATCTTGGATGTCATTTCAGGTGTCTTGGTTGGAGTGTGGAAGCATTGTTTAAGATTCTTGAGTTTTCTTTTGAAGGAGCTAATAATTTCTTCATCAAGTGGGAGAATGTTGAGAAATGTGACTCAAATTTACTGGATTGATTGACTTCTTGGAGTAGTGTGTTTTTCCTCCTTCATCGACATGAGTTCAGTCGCTGGTTTTCAAGTTTGTATAACTGAAGTTGTGGGGTTCTAAATTTCCATAACCTTCCAACTTAGCAACTTTGAAGTGAAGGCTATGTCTCTCTATTGATAGCATATCACAGGTTTTGTGAACTTTGTAACCTCCAACATGAGGTTTGAAAGGTTGGATTTTGAGCCATAGAGTGATCCCTTTGTTGTCGGTGAGTCACAGGTTCTGGGAACTTCACAACCTCTAACATGAGGTTTTGAAATTTGGTTTTTTCAGTGATATAGCAACTTGGAAGCCCACAGATGTGGGGACCACTTAGAGCAGTAACGTGAACTTTGGTCAAACAATTCCTTATTGGTGGGACCTTGTCATTTGTTCCATCAATGGTCCAATGACATTCAATGTAGTGTGTTCTATCGACAAGAGTTGGTCACTTCGGCGATACTCTCTATGTTGTCTACCTAATGCTCTGATGTGACTATTTTGATAGGACTTCCTTATATCGGTGGGAGATGAATTGGTGTCCCCCCGATATGGTGATGGGCGACCCAGTAGCATGTGATGGATGTCTTGGTGGGACCCAATAGGATGGTGATGATGGTAGATCACATTAAGGCTGAAAAGTGGTGATAACATGGAGGACAGATGGCATGTGGGCCCATGTGCTCAGTGAAATTTGATGAGATGAAAATGAATCTCTTCAACTAGGTGGCATGGTGTTAGGTGGACAACCCTAAGTTCAACACTGGAGATTTGTTTGACTGCTTATCTGATGCCTAGAGTTGAATGTTGGATGATGGCATGTGGCTCGAGGTGTAACCCTAAAATGGTGTAGTAGTTGAATAGTCAATTTGTGAGAGGGAAAGTATTTCTCATAGTAGAGGTTACCTGAGTGATGAGTCATGCAGGTCGAGAGGCTAGGTGTAGGATGGGCTGTTGGACTGGTTGAGAGGTTGGGTAGTCGAGAGAGAGAGAAGAAGGTCATCTCGATGTTGAGAGATGGATCTCGTAGAAGGTGAAGGCTAAGCGGCTATGTGACAAAGAGGCTAAGAGGCCAGTGATCGAGCCATGAGGCTATGTAGCCGAATGATATGTCTCTCGCTGAGGGAGTTGGTCGTGATGGGTTATGCTGCCACATATTCTTCAGAATGAAACAAGATGTAAAATTTGTAAAGGTTGTGAGCCTAATATTATATTGTAACTATATTTTGTTGTTGAATAATACAACGGTGATCCATGCTTTTGGAGTGTGGGGTTTTTTACCCGAAAGGGTTTTCCCTAGGTATATTTGTGTGTTCATGTCTTACATTTCATCTTTCATGTTTAATGGTTTTGCATGATTGAATCTATTTAATGGTGTTGTTGAAATTGGTTAAGCATGAGTTTCTCTCAAAAGGATTAATGTGGGAAATGAACTATGTATGATTCCACTTTATGGCATAGTAGTACATGTCTTTGAGGAAATCTAATGACATATCATTATTTTCCCAACACCAATTAGGAAAAAATGATGGTTAGGGTTGTAGCCCTAGCCTGCGCAACAAAAAAATGTTCTCGCCTTTGCCATCTATCAACTCACGCTTTTCTTGGAATTTCTATCACACTATAGGATTAAGGTTGTAACAATCTAAGTATTTTCTCTTGTATGTTTGCATATTTGTGCTTGTATTAAATTTCCATGGTCTTCACCAAAAAAAATTGCATGCATCCATTAACATGATATTACACAAGACTTCATAATAATACATTTCTAACATTGTTCATTTACCATCACCTTATATTTCTATTGTAACCAAGCAATCTTTTATGGATTTGGATGTTATAACATCTTCATCTTTATTTTATCAACAATTTATTTAGATACTAGATTATATGTACTAATATTATCAATATCAACTTTACAACACTTACCTCCTTTTCATCTTGTCTTGAACAAGCTATTCATTTGTATTAGCACATCTTCACCATCTCAGATCTCAATAAGGCTCTCCTCATAAGTGATTATGTATTTTCTCTTGTCTGTCTTTTGAATTATATGATCTCTAAGGTTCTTCATCTACATATGTAGTTCTTGCACTACCTTCAAGTATCTCTCTCATGCTGCCTTGACTTTGGCAACTTTCAAATGATTTGTGACCTTAATATTTGAAATAAGTACCTTTTAAAGATCTTCCATCGCTTCTCCCATATTTTACTCTACCTCCTTAATGTCCATCAACTCTAGATCATTACGATATTAATTACCACTTTCTCTACTATTACAATGAGAACTACCATCATTCATTTCTATATGGGAGGTATTATTCCTTCCTCTTTTACTATGGTATTTATTAATTTTACTCTGGAATGTACTATTATTCTTCCTTTTCTACCTATGGTTTCCTATCATTACATTGTCATATATCTCTAGAATATTCCTACATATTTGTCAATTTTGTCTACTCATTTAAATATTTTTCTTCTCTTCCACCTTGATTGCAGATTTATATTCTTCCTCTATTGTCATTAATATCACCCAAAATAAATATTCCTAAATACTTCCTCTTGATCCATTGATATAACTTGCAATCTTTGTTTTACTTGATTTATTATGTGTAATCCTAATGGTCATCTTGTAAAATTATTTGGTATATTCCTTCACAATCCTAACTTTTTTTCTTAGTTGATGAAATGTGTAGTTATCCAAACACGTAGATAGAATCTTCCAAATTAAGGGTGCTGGCAAGAAGTTGAGTCCACTTTTTGGCCAAAAAGTGGAAGTGTTTTCCCTAATTTTCAGCATTTGACATTAAAATTTGAAGCACTTAGAGATGGAATCTTCAAAAAAGTCACTAATCATAAAATGTAGTACTCGGAGTCTAGTTTCAAAATATGTAATTTATTTCAATACCCAGATTGTACAAATTGAGTTTCAATAAGCGTTTCTAAAAACCACTGTTTAAAAGTCACTTTTTTTATACGATACCATGCACGTGTACAACATCTGTATTTTGACCTAAATTATTTTACTTTTCTAAATCATTTGGGGAAAAGATTTGTGACTCACTGAAGCTTGTTCTCTATATTTTTTTGTTCATTTTTTATTAGGCATATTTGTTGTTCTAAAAAATCATGTACGACACACATAAGATGACTTGAACTTATCATTTTTTGAATTTTTTTAAATTGAAAAGAATTGTCTGAAATTTGTTCTCGTGCAATCTGTTCGTCAAAATTTTATGTTGATCAAAAGTTATTAAAATATTAAAAAACCTTGATATTTAAAGTTTATGAACCTATTTCATCATAAATTAATTGAAAAATAGAAAAAATAATCTAATTGTAAAAAAAATACATATTTGGAATATGCATTGTCTCATCTAAAATGGGTTTTAATTTCATCAAAAAAACTTGCAAAAAAAGTCGTTAGCCATATGTCCAAACTCGGTATTTTTCTCTGACATTGTTAGGACCTTCAACTTGCAGGTCAAGCCAAGTTGAAGGCCTAGGTTTGGATTCCCAATGCTTTTCCCAAACCAAAATACAAAGCAAAAACCCAACCACAAAGCAAATTCGAATTCAATTTTTTAGAAACGGGATCCCGTTTTAGAAACGGGATCCCATTTTATAAACGAGATCTTGTTTCCCGCTATTAAATTGTGTGACCATTGACAAGGAAACGAGATCTCTTCTTATAAACGGGATCTCATTTCTTTGTCAATAGTCCCCACATTAAATATTAGGAATGGGATCCCGATTATAAGATGGGATCTCGTTTATTTTTTAATCGTTTTATTTAAATTTATTGTCAAAAATTACTGTGAAGTCTACAAATTCACATGTACGGCCGAGAGTAGTAAAATTGGGCTATTTTTCATCAACTATTGTTTTTACAAGTGGTGAATTTGGATTTTTTATTAATTTTTTCAAAGGAGGCATCATGTATACCATTTTTGAATTGGAATTTTGTTAGTTTTGTACTTGTTTTGAGGAACAAAAGGTCTTCAACTTGCAATATGGATTGATTTTTTCAAATGAGGCATGAAGAAAACATTTTTTAAAGTGAAATTGTGCTAGTTTTCTACTTTTTTTGAGGAACACAAGAGGAAAATTTTTGTCCTTATAGGTCTTCAACTTCTAATTTGGATTGAATTTTTTGAAGAATTTCACTATTGACATTCATTTGTGCTTGAGAATTTTATAATCATGGGAAATAATGCTCGTAATAAGAGGAGGAAGACATTGACCCCTGAAGAAATTGAAGCAAGAAAAGAGAAGGAGAGACAAATACAAAGAGAAATAAGAATGAGAACTAAATCAATGAATGGTGGGGGAGCATCCAATTCCACAACTATTGAAGATGAAAACATTGAGGAGACCATGGTTGTAGATGAAGCTAATTTGAAAGAAGTCAATTTGGAGAAGAATATGATTATACAAGCAAGCCCTACTATGTCTTCAAATCCCTCTTTCAATGCTATGGAGAATGTTTCAATATGCACAAATCCAGGTACGTCTTCAAATCCACATGTTAGTGAAATGGAAAATTTGTATTTAGAAGTTTTACAAGATGTTGGACTTAACGATGTTGACATTAATAATATTCAGAGAGATGAAAATTTTATAGAATTTTTTGAAAATGAAAATTAGAATGATCCTTTTGTTGATGTAAATGAAAATGAAATTTGTTTTGTTGATGAAAATGAAAATTGTTTTTTTGATGAAAATGAAAATTGTTTTGTTGATGAAAATGAAGAAGAAAATGTAAATCATTTTGAAGTTGAAAATGGTAATGATAATGAAGATGAAGATAAAAATATAGAGTGTGATGTTGAATTTAATGAAAATACCTTTTTTTTAAATTGAAAGTGGTGTTTTTGATAATCTTCCTAGTCAAATTTCTTGGAGGCAAATAAGAACACATGCGAATAAAATATACAACAAATTATTTTATTGTAAAAAAATTGCAATTCAATGTCAACTAATGATGCAATTGATGAGAATGCAAAAAATGAGGAAAATGATGAAAAGGTTAGGATTTTTGTTAAACCAAAAAGAAAAGATCAATCATGAAAAAATGTTATGTCTACTGTTGCTAGTGCCATTCAATCGATTGGGAAAAATAGTCTATCTAAAGATAAAAATGCAGCAAGAAGAGCTATAACAACTGCTATTGTTAATAAAGCAACTTTGAATAAAATAATGGTAAACAATATTAGTGAAGTTTTAAAAATACATCCTAAAACAATGCTAAGAGTGGCAAAAAAAATAGAAAGTATAGAAAATGATCCTATCAACCAATGTTGGAGTTTCAATGGTTGCCTCCCCAGGTCTGATATGAAATTGAATGTTGAAATTAAATCTTTGATTGAAAAATATTGGCATGATAATACTACCTAGGTTTCATCTAATGCTAGAGATGTTTTAAAATTAAGGGTGGGGTCCAAAGTTTGCAATCCTCACCCAAAACACCTATTAGATACAACACAAACTGAATTTTATAGAAAATTTTGTAGTGATTCAGTGTTACCTAGTAATCTTAAAATAAGTCAAAGATCTTTTGAAAAATTGGTGTGTAAAAATTAACAAGCAACGAATATCTTATTTTTGTAAAACACATGTTTAATTTCGTTATTTTTATGATTTTTTTCGATATATACATTGTACCTTGCATACTAACATGATTATATAGGAGTGTGGTATTGATATGCCACCTGAAGCAATAAGAGAGTTTATTTCAAGTTTGTTTTGTGAAAGATCTAATGATAAATTGTTTTATTTAAGTTCTTGTATTTCTGGACAATGCATTAACTATGAAAATCTTTCATTTTTAAGAATTTGTATGCATGAAAGTGCTGATAATGAGTTTGGACAACAATTAGTAGATGTTAAAAGATTTAAGAATGTTCACTATTCTTTAAAAGATGGAAAAATAGGAAAGTGTTGTGATTTAGTTACAGAAAAAGTTAGTGTCCATGCATTCATGAGTGAATTTACGAATAAAATTGTACCAAAATATGTCATGCACTCTGAACATGCTCGATGGCTTGATGGCCAATTTCACACATGTAAACACATTTCCAATTGGTTCTATACTTTCAATGTTGATTTTGTAGAGAATTATACTCTTGCTCCGCAAGAGGAAATTCAATCACAGTATTATAATTCAGTGCAAGTAGCTATGTTTTTCCATATTGTTTATAGACATGCAAATGATAGCACTAAGGATGATAGAAAATTTTTGAGGGAGTGTCATTTCTATTTGAGTGACAATTGGTTACACTCGTCAGAGTTTGTTTAATATTGTTTTAGTATATTTTTTAGAAATTTAAGAGAAAGAGGAATCCAAATGAACGAATGCCTCATATGGTTAGATAATTGTACAGGGCAGTTCAAGAATGCTTGAATATGTGCTTTGTTTTAACCAATAACTATGCTAATGTGTGTTTTAGGTTTTTAGCAATTTGCAGATTTCACCATCTACAGAAAGTATAGAAAATGATCCTATCAACCAATGTTGGAGTTTCAGTGGTTGACTCTTGAGGTCTAATATGAAATTGAATGTTGAAATTAAATCTTTGATCAAAAAATATTGGCATGATAATACTAGGGTTTCATCTAATGCTAGAGATGTTTTAAAATTAAGGGTGGGGTCCAAAGTTCGCGATCCTCACCCAAAACTCCTATTAGATACAACACAAACTGAATTTTATAGAAAATTTTGTGGTGATTTAGTGTTACCTGGTAATATTAAAATAAGTCAAAGGTCTTTTGAAAAATGTAAACCGTGGTATGTAAAAATTAATAAGCAACGAATATCTTGTTGTTGTAAAACGCATGTTCAATTTCATTATTTTTATGATTTTTTCGATATATATGTTTTACCTTGCATACTAACATGATTATACATGAATGTGGTATTAATATGCCACCTGAAGCAATAAGGGAGTTTATTTTAGGTTTGTTTTGTGAAAGATCTAATGGTAAATTGTTTTATTTAAGTTCTTGTATTTCTAGACAATGCATTAATTGTGGAAATATTTCATTCTTAAGAATTTGTATGCATGAAAGTGTTGATAACAATTTTGGACAACAATTAGTAGATGTTAAAATATTTAAGAATGTTCACTATTCATTAAAATATGGAAAAATAGGAAAGTGTTGTGATTTAGTTACAAAAAAAGTTAGGGTATGTGCGGGATCATGGTGGGCCAAAAGTGGCAATGAGGAAAAACACGTCTTTCACCGACCAAAAAACGCAAAAGAATGTGTTGAATTTTTTTAGGCTCGGGTGTCACCATACCAAACACCAAACCTACTTTTACAAATCAGATATCCGATTTGTAAAAAGCATATATAAAGAAAGTTAGTTGTTGTTTTGGAGCATTTGACAGTGATGAACCTGTGGGAGCACAGTGCATTGCTTCTTCACGTAATGGATATCAATTTGGGAAAAATCCATGATTTGGAAAGGTAATTTTTTTTATTATTTGATTTGATTCAATTTTATTTAGATTTGAATAATTTCATATGGCTTTTTGTGGATTTTTTTTAAAAATAGGGTTTTTGATTGAATTTTTGTGAAAAAATTGAGTTTAGAATGGATTTTGATAATAAAATGAATGTTTTTTGTGGATTTTTTTTCACAATAGGGTTTTTGATTGAATTTTTATGAAAAATTTTGAATTTAGAATGGATTTTGATAAAAAAATGAATGTTTTTTGTAGATTTTTTCAAAATAGGGTTTTTGATTGAATTTTTATGAAACAATTGAGTTTAGAATGGATTTTGATATAAAAAAATGAATTTTTTTAATGGATTTTGATTTAAAAGTAGTGTTTCATTTATATTGTCAAATTTTAGATTATTATTTTTAACTTTAATCAAGCATTATGGCTCTAGAATGAGAATGCACAAATTGGACAATTGAAAATAATGTATGTTTATATGCATACATATGTATGTATATATATGCATACATATGTATGTATATATATACATATATACATATGTCATGTACATGTGTGTACATGTATGTATATATACATAAATATGTATGCATAAATATATATATGTACACATGCACGTGTGTACATATACATACATATATTTATGCATACATACTCAAGTACATACATACATACACATGTACATTCATACACATGTACATGTACATATATGTACATAGATACATACACACATACACTTATATGCAAATGTTATACATACACACATACACATATATAAATGTACATACATACACACATACATGTATGTATGTATGTATATATATACATATATGCATACATGTACATGTGCATACGCATGTACACATACATATATTATACATACATACATGCATACACACATACACATATGTATATAATACATACATACAATGTACACATTTACACATAAAAGAATTTTAACTTCAATTTACTAAAACAAATAATATTGTAGAAATAGAACATGTCAAGTAAATTTTGAATGCGTCTAAATTGAATCTAAAAACACTAGAGGACTAAGTTACAAAAATTATTGAAATGGATATTGAAATTTGATGATTCATGGGAAAAAGCTACCAAAAATAAATAAAATAGGCTTAAGCCAAATTGATAAAATCATAAATATAACTATTGCAACTAAAATTCTATATGATTATTAAAAAAAATTACCAAAGACATATCATCAAAATATGCCAAAGACATAAAGGAAGAATCGCTCAATGGAAGGATTAACATTAGTGTGTAGGCTACAAAATTTGTATCATTTAAGACATATCATACTTAACATTTTATATGTTGCATTTGTAGATGTTGATGCTACTAGCATACTTATCTTAGAAAAATCTATGCAAAAGATTTCAAGAGATATCATTTTCGAGTTGCTTATTTTCTACTTGATCTGTGATTTAAGCTGAATAGGTGTCTTTAGAATGATATTTTTTTGCATCTTTTACATAAATTTTTCCAAAGATATGGTGTATTGATTCAGTAGATAAGACATTTATTAGATGTTGTAAACTAACATGGGTAGGTCATATAAAGTAATATATAGTTTGTAATAAATAGTTTGTTTTCTTTTTTACATTTTTTCATTTTTTTGGTGCTTTGAAGTCAGATCTTATGAGCTTAATGAACATATGAAGTTAGCCCTCTCTAACCTAAAGAGTATATTGTATCTACTTAAAGGCAGATCTTTAGAAATAAAGGGATTTTACCAAATACTTGAAGTTGTTCATTATATCCTATGTACATAGTTGTCTTGGCCAAGTATATTCTCATTGTCATCTAAATATTGAAGACTTCACAAAGTTATGTTTCAAGATCATTCTATCTTCCTTCTACATTAGAAATTAAGACTGACGATGTTTTCTTTTGGAGTGGTAAATAGTTGCCTTGGCCAAGTCTACTCTCATTTTCATCTAAATATTGAACACTTCAAAAAGTTATGTTTCAGGATCATTCTATCTTCCTTCTACGTTAGAAGTCAAGACTAATGATGTTTTCTTCTAGGGTGGTCCATAATTGCATTTAGGTGATTCCACAAATGGTTGTGTTTTACCGTTTGGTTGGATTATGAGGGTCCTTCAAATGAAAACTAAAATTTGTAAGTCCTATGCCATTAATCTGAAAAATATTTATGAATATAATATGTGTTCAAGTAACATCTAAGTAATCTATGTTATAAAGTACAAGGCTTGTTGTCTGCCATAGATAAATTTCTCATTAAAATAATAATAATTTCTTGAGTGAAAGGAGGTCCAACTCTACTTTGACCTATCTTGAATGATTTCAAATCTACCAAATTTTGAAGGCTTCCAACTTGTAGTGGATATAGCCTGCCCTCAGTCTGGATGAGTCACACACTATTTTGATTAGTTCAAGTTTGGACATATGCTTGTTATAAATGAGATTTATGAGAAAAACCCAACAACAATCAAAACTATGGTATTTGGTTGCATTACTAGAGTAGGACTGGTTATCATAACATGTACAAAGAATATTGGGACACCACTTTAAATGGTGTTGTTGAACAAATGTATGATGAGATGGCTTCTTGCCACAGAGTGTGGCAACCTTGCATCTAGATTATCAAGACAGCTGTTATTCCTACCAAGCTTTGCAAATGTGAGAATACCAAGAAATTCCATGATCCAAACATCAAATTTCCTTTGGTGTATGGTAAAGTCAGGCCACCAACAAGGACGTTGAAAACTACCTTTAAGACATCCAAACCTAACTTATTTATGTAAGAGGGTCATTTGGATGAACAATTGGTTTCTAGCTATTTAGCAGAGCGGGTTTTTGTCATGATATTTCAAGATGAAGATTAAACTGCCAGAGTATCTCAAGGTTACCTTTACTTTAGGTTAGGGTTACAGTTACTTTAGGTTTTTTTTGTGAACGTGTTTGGGTAATCTTTTATTTCATTAATGAGGTTCTTAAACAGTTAAATCAGATGATTGGAAGCTAAGGTTCTTAAACATTTACTGTTGTGTATGGATTGGAAGCTTCAATCCTAAACATTTCCTTGATGCCCTAAATTTTAAATGCCCTAATGTTTATGCAGTAAAATGATAATGAATAAAACATGCAGAGTGAAATAACTGGCATAAATCAAACATAGAGTGAAATATTTGAAAGAACACGATATATATATCGGAGTCGTTGATCTTGATCAACCGACAAGCTCTCACACCAGACCATTTCGCCTAAGCATGCAAAATGGTTGGGCTCTATTTTTTTTATTTCAAGCATTTCGGTCGATACACTTTTGGTCAAGTAACATTCAGCTGAAAGTTACTCAGCCAAAAAGGTACCACCACATAGGCTCCATGTCACTACCCCATGGCTTTGGTCGAAACCTCTTGGCCAAAAACTTACCGGCTGAAAGTATTTCGCTCGGATTTACTTTTTTGGCCAAAAATGTGACACAAGTTTGTGCTTTTACCCTACAGTATGTCTTTGCATAAGTGTTTTACAAAGAGGTCCTAAAGCTCAAACTCCTAGGAGGAAGGTACAACTTCACAACTAAAAGCTATTTACATCTTTGACATAGATTATAACCTACATTAACATACTTTTTTCTTAAAGGTGTTGAACATGAGACAAAGCTATAAGGAAATGAATGATACTTCGCAAATAACTTGATCAAATCAATTGAGTGCATACTGTAATAAATCAAAGAACAAGAAGGAAAAACTCCAAATCACGGATATCCAAGGTCTTCACTATTATTCATGTCCAAAAAAAGTTACAATACTACAAGTTGCTGAAAAATAACTCCAAAAATGAGTTACAACACTATTGGAAAGAAAGAACTAACTTCAAAAACTCAATTTGAAGTTACTTATGCAAATTTTGAAACAACTATCCCACACATGTCCTAGAAACTCTAGTCAGATGCAGCAGAAAGGCCAAAAAAGAAGCCTCCAAAACTCCTCCAAAATGCCATCCAAATGAAGAAAAGTCAAACCAAGACCCAAGTCACACCAAAAGCATGACAAACATACCTCCAAATGGTCTCATTCCCTCCAAAACTTAGTCAAAAAATAACCCACACACCTTCCCCATTTTGGTCAATCATCATTATGTCTCCAAGCTACTTTTACTCATGTGTTTTTTGTGTTTGCAGAAGCATAAGATTCAACTCCACCTTGTATATTCAAAAACAAAATAAAGTGACTTATAATAACATCACTTTAATAATATTTTTTATATTTTAGTTACTAATTTGCAAGGATGAAGGAACATTTGACTAAGCTTTGAAAAGTCATACTTTGAAAATCAAACATAACACTTGATTAAGTGATTTATAGCCACATCACTTAGCCAAATGTTTTACATTTTCAAACAAATAAAAAGGCATTGACTTACACCTGATTTTCTTCAAAAACTAGAAAATAACTAAGCATAAAGCCTAAGTTAACAAAATATATGGGGAGCCAATAATTATATGATTTCTTCAAAATCATAAGCAAAGCTAAAAGCAAATAATCACATGATTTCATCAAAAATCATAAAAGGTATCTAAGGCACATTAATTGTTTTGATTTTTTTTTCCAAAGGCTATGAAAATAAATCAAGGGCACAACTAAATGATTTTTCTTAAAAAAAATCATAAAAGAAAGTTATAAGGCATAAAGCCTAGTCATGAAAACATGCAAGGAAAACATAGAAATTACAAAGGGTATTAGTTCAGCCTTTGATTTTTTTAAATTAATGTGATAAAAATACTAAGCTCAAATTAGGGCACATGAGAAAACCCTAGCCACAAAATAAGGAAAAATTTTCCAAAAAATCATTTCATTTTTACCATCAAGCTTCTAGAGAACTCTTCTCAATAGCTATAGGGTTTGTCCAAGCTTTGTAAACACTTTCATGGAAAATTTTGAGTGGTTTTTTGAAGATTCATAACTAAAAAATCAAGGTAAGTGTCATTCCTAGTCATAAATCTGGCTTTTCTTTCCATTTGAACACCATTTGAACCTTCAAGGCCATGGCCATGTAAATTTTTCTAATGCATTCTTCTCTTGCTTTCATCTATGGATGCTTTGCTTGCCTTTGGCCACCATTAGATAGCTTGTTCATAAGTCTTTTGGAGGAAGGAAAAAAGGAAAAAACCCACTGCTTTTCGTGTATCTTCCTTTCAACAATCAAAAGAGGGTAAGCTTTTCCATCGAACCTCTGCATTATTACTTTATTTTCTAAGACTATAAGAATGATTCGAGCTCTGTAACTGTAAAAAAATGAATACATTTTTATATTTGATTCCTTTCCAGTTGTTTCTAGCATTTTCTTAAGCTCAAATCCCCTTATCTCCTGTATTTGTGATTTCAAGACAAACCTCAGATGGGTTTTTGTAATTTTTGTGAAGAAAATTACTTCTTCAGGTTGCGGCCATGAAAACAAAAACTATTTTTTTATTCCTTTACAAAATTTCATGGGTTTCATCATTCCTTGCTTGGTTGAGAGTTTCTTGTATTCCTCTTGAAAAAGATATGGGCTTTTCTCACGGTTGTAGAAAAAGTGTTCTATTTAAGCTCCATCTCTACTATTTTGGGTTTGTTTCCATTTGCATATATGAGGGTTTGATTTTTGCTTCAAAACCCTAGCTCGAGGGCCCTCTAGGTTAACTCCATATATAATTATGAAGGTTTTTTTTTTGTAGATCTATACAATCTGGGTTCTCAAACTTTATTTTGTGCCTTATGCTTTTTTGGGTATACAAAACCCGTGTTCCATTTCATGAAGAAACTCTACATTTTTCTTTGTATTCAAACCCATATGGAAAAAAGAAATCATCTCCAGGTTTTCATAAAGAAAATGTTTCATTTCTTGTCTCTGTATAACCCTAACTCAAGGGTTTCATTTCCATCTCAACCTGATTTTATTCCTATTTGGCTTGAACCCTAGGTTCTCAATTTTATGCTTTCCATAAATTTTGAAGGTGCAAAAGCAAAGCACTGTAGCCTGCTCCATTTCCTGCTTCTACATTTGTCACTTTACATTCACAGAGAATGCATCAAAACTACCATTGTAAGTTGCATAAGTGATTTTCCCTTGTTACAGCAAACTCCATTATAAATAACTTATATTTCACATACAGGTACCATTAGCCATGAATTGGTGAAATTGAATCACCCTTTACTTGAAAACAATACCAATATATTTCGAAAATGAAACTCTGCTCTCACTTATTGAAACTTGGCAACAGCTTACTTGACAATTTGAAATGCAAACATATGAAAAGAACGACACTCATCCTAGATACAAAACAAAATACATATGTTCAATACCTTTACTTGCAATTCCTGAATAAGCATTTCTCACTGTTTGATCCTTGTAAAAGCATAATAGCTTTCCACTTCAATGTGCATTGTGATTTCCCACTATTTAGTTTAGTTGACTACTTCCATTAGGCAATTTATGCATTACTTTTCTGAAATTGTAGATACAAGCAATTACCAATTTGCATCATATTTGTAGCATGATTTTGATTTTGCACTTCTAGAAAGAAAGGAGAATACTATATTTCCAAGTGATGACTATTGTGTAAGCATTAAGTCTACATGACTATCTCTCATGTTCAATTCTTGTGACTATTATGATGCTTGGTGTTTCTTACTTTCATGGTGACTTTTATTGTATCATTTCAAGATCATTGCATCCTCTTTTAAAATCTTCTTGTGACAAGAAAGATTCAAATGAATTTATTCACAAACTATAACATGAACTACAATCTTAACCAAACCCTTGCAATTGAGGTGCCATATTTCAATGAATAGACAACAACCATCATAATGTAGCTCTCAGGATTGAACTTACTGAATTTTGACCATGATAGCCAATTTTGTTCGTTCTTGGCCTCTAGACTACATTATAGGCTTTATGATGATTATGATTGTCTTTTTCAACTCAAGGTGAACTATGGCTTTATCATTTCAAGGTTACTAGTACCTTCACCAAATTTGTTGTCATTTGTGATCATTTATTGACTGTGACCCTCTTCTGGTGACATACGATTTTGCATGATGACAGTCATGGAGTAGTGAACAAAATGAAGCTTCCTTCTGTCACTGAAACTCAAAGTTTTGATTGCATTCAACAAGTGCATGGCACTAATCACTCATTTTTTATTAAATTTCCCTAGACTATCAAGTGACTTCCCACATATAAGATAAACACCCAAAGCTGAAACATAACTATTGTCCTGAATGGAATGCTTGGTCCATGGCAAAATAATGTGACTATCAGTGGAATAATAAGTCTCTCTATAGGAACTACCTTCTACACCCAATGATCATGATGTAATTCATACAAGTTCAAAGCATTACATTTACTTAAAACAACATACTCCTCCATTTCTTGCACATGTTCAAGAACTGCCTCTCTATAGGAACTACCTATAGAGAGGTAGTTCTTACTAATCACTCATTTTTTATTAACTTTCCCTAGACTATCAAGTGACTTCCCACAGATAAGATAAACACCCAAAGTTGAAACATCACTATTGTCCTGAATGGAATGCTTGGTCCATGGTAGAATAATGTGACTATCATTGGAATAATAAGCCTCTGTATAGGAACTACCTTCTTCACCCAATGATTATGATGTAATGCATACAAGTTCAAAGCATTGCATTTACTTAAAACAACATACTCATTTTTTATTAACTTCCCCTAGACTATCAAGTGACTTCCCACAGATAAGATAAACACCCAAAGCTAAAACATAACTATTGTCCTGAATGGAATGCTTGGTCCATGGAAAAATAATGTGACTATCATTGGAATAATAAGCCTCTCTATAGGAACTACCTTCTGCACCCAATGATCATGATGTAATGCATACAAGTTCAAAGCATTGCATTTACTTAAAACAACATACTCCTCCATTTCTTGCACATGTTTCTTTCTTACTCTATTATAGCTCAGTACTACTCATGATGCATAACACTTGTCTCTTAAATGCATTTCAATAGCATTGTCTTTGATTTACATTTGCTCTTATCAATTGACTAGCCATGAACCTTTAGCTACTCCATGTAGCTTATGGCAGCTCCTAATAGAACTTGATAGCTCCTTGCAAGCTAAGCCAACTCATTGACCTACATAATGATTATCCATATAATTGAACTTGATGCATTTGTACTTCAGTCTTCATATTTCTCCTCTCAAAGCAATGAAATTCTACACCATTTGATTTTTGCTCTATGTCTATTTTATTGGGTTCCATGTGCCAATTTTGTTGTGTATTTTCACCATTATGACACAAATCATCTGTTTCTTGGGAAGAGACAAACTATTTTCCTCCTTGAATTCTTGTTGTCCTTGTGCCTCTATCCCATCAATCATTTAAAAGTATTGTCATACTTTATTAGCAAATCTCTGCTCATTGGAGTAATGTGTTAATTTTGAAGTCTGGCAAACTAAGGTAAAATGGGTTCATTAAGAAGATTGAAAGACATATCCAATAGAGTAATATTTCCAAGAAGAAATGATTTCCCCCTTTGATCAACATGATGGCAGCATACTATTCGGTTCATTGTGAAAAGATGAGTAATCTTTCTTGATAATTCACACAGTTTTTGTTGCATCTTTTGAATTTGATAATGAAATTTGATCAACTGGTATGATTCCATATTGATTTAATGCATCAAGAATAGGTTCATCATTAATTTGATCAAGTTTCTCAATTTGCTTACATTCCTACCACTCTTAAAACACAAGAGGGCAGCATATTGGGCTCAACCCTCATGGGAGCTACATTTTACTCCACATGTTGTAATCAGTTGAATCAAAACAGTAACAAAGATTTGACTTATATTTGCACAAGGATCAAACATGTTAGAAAAAACAAAGCATGTGATAGATGTGTTTGATAACTCTTGTTTTCTTGGACATCTATGATATGGTAGCTATTTTAATGTTTATAAGGATCAGATTATATGTTTATGAATGCTTTCCTATGTATTGATTGGTGATCCTTCATTGCTCTAACCAAACCTTTTCTCACAAATGCACGAAACCTTGGAACAGTAGGGGAAAACAACAACTGGAGGCTAGATGGGTAGGAGGACTGAAGTTGATGCAGGGAAACTCGACTAGGATTCATCATTCAGGCAATGACAGGTCCCCCTTCTTTACATAAGCATTTCTTTTTATTTGTAAATGTAAAGTTTTTTCCTTTATATGCATTAAAATAGTCAGTCCCTCGACTTATGAGGGACACTATACACTTATCATTATCAATAAAGACTACATTTTTGGAAAGATTGTGCACTTTTCCTATGTTATATGCATCTGCATAATGCAATATAGTATTGTAGTCTTCTGGTATTTCTTTATGCACATGAATGTGACATGGAAGAGTTAAAATATACCTTATTTTCACTTGTAAAATATAAACACCACTACCTGTTTGGGCTAGTAGCAAAAATAGGTAACAAAGACATTAGACACGATGTTCCCTAAGAAGATACCTTGCACGAACTAAGAAAAATCCCTTTGAACAAAGTCCCTTACACTATTTTTCATTTATAATGTCTATGAGTTTCAAGCATACAAAGTTTTGCTTGCCTCATGGAGCTCAAAGATCATTTTTGCATGGAGCCTTATCAAAGTTATCAGGAGGTGTAACTTTAGTATGGTTTGAGTGGGAAGCCCAACCAAGGCATGAATTTCCCCATAGCCACTTGCTTGTGTGTGTGAGTACATACCAGCCATGAGTGTATGTTGCTCACCTTTTTGGACTTCTCACCCAACAGACAGCCAAGAGTTTTGTTGCCTCAGAGTGAGTGCATTTTTTGGACAAACAACCTAGATCTGATCCACATCGCTTTGGACAAATGATCAAAGCTTGATCCACCTTTTTATCTTTACTTATTTTTGTTCTTCTTTCTTCTAGTCATTGACATTGCATGTTTGTGAATCTTGTTTTACTACCAAAAACACACCTTGTGTATGTCTTTTTGTGCTTATGTTGGTTTGACTTAGGATCTTGGATCTTGGGGGCTTGGTTACCTCCTCGATCTCTGTTATCCTAGACCATCTACATCAGTACACTTAGGCCCCTCTTCAATCTCTACTTTAGTGTGAGTTTGAAGCAAGTTCATCCTCTCACTAAAGTGGTCGGGATAAATGGTACATAGTGTAGAAAAATGTATCCCCTACTTAATTTGGGAATAATTAATAATAAATTGGACTTGATATCACCTTGATCTAGTGTTGTGAGGTTTTTTACACATCCACATTAGGTCTTGGGCCCTTTTTAAGCTAAATTAACTTAACATTGCCTTAATTTAATGTTGTAAAATGTATTTATTTACACTTTCACATTAAATTCAGGAGGCTTGTAAACTAAAGTGGACCTAATCTAGTGTTGTAATGTGTTTTACACATTCACATGGGATTTAGGGCCCTTCTAAGCTAAATAGACCCATTTTTCCTTAATTTAGTGTTGTAAAGTGTATTTATTTACACTTTCACATTGGATTTTGAGCCTTATTGCATTTATAACCTTAATATCATCATTAATAGGCCCCTATGGCCCCATATTGTGCATCTAAAGGCGTGTTTTGATTAAAAACCTAACAATATCAACATATAAACTTAATTTTTTCACTCACTGACACTTTAGGACTAAAAATAGCCCCTATGGGACCCATTTGCCACCTTGGGCGAATGAGTCTCATCCAAGTGGGACTCATTCACCTAGAATGGTGAATGAGTCCCATTTGGCCTATTTTTAAGGTTTTGAGTAGGAAAAGTGTGTTTTTAATTCAAATTTCTCCTATGTCAACCTTGGGGACCAAATAAACGGTTATTTGAGTGGATTACCTATATAAGAAAGCTTTCAAATCCTCATTTCACATAAGAAACATCAAGCAATCATGTCATCAAGTCAAATACTCAAGAGTTAAGCACTCCAAGTCTTCACAAGGTCATCAAGATAGCTTTCAAGATCATTTCTAAGGCATTCAAGGGAAGATTCTTCATCAATTGTTGTAGCAATTCAAGATCCATCATCATGGAAAGGTTTAATTGGGTGATCCCACAAAGCTGGTTTACAATTTCTGGGAGATTTTTATTTTTGCTGAAATCACATATTTTTAGAAAATATAATGATTTAAGCATTTAAAAGTTCCATTTAAATCATTCGAATTGAAGAGGGTTTGATCAAACTACCTTAGATCAAACCCCCTTGGATAGAACCCCACTAGTTTTAAACCATACCTATAATAGAGTCTCCTTTACACCTATCAAAAATGCTAATAAAAAACCACTTTTGATTTACCTTTTGGGGGATCAAATAAATTCATTTAAAATTTATTTTTTGTATGTAGTCCTTATTATAAGCTTCCCAAAAAGCATAATTTTAAATAAATTTAATTTTATTATTATATTTATTTTTTATTTCTTGTAAATGTAGGTTTTTCACTAAAAATCAAGCTCTTTGTTCTGCACATGTGGAAAAATAGAATATTATCAAAAAAAATTGAAAAATATGACTGCATCAGGTATTGAAGTCCTTGATCGAACAAAAAAAAAGAAAATTGAATTTCAATACATACAAAAAAAGTTATGTGTTATATAGTCCACCTATGTCTGAATTGTAATCGGTTTGACTTTGAAACTTGATTAAGGAAAAAATATTTAATAGAACACTATGAAACCAGTTGGAAGCACTAGATATCATAGTTATAAATCTAAATTTGAAAAGAATAGAATTTTATTCTTCATGGAAAAAAATTTATGTATTATATGGTGAGCGACACTCCTTAAAAATGGTGTTTACTGAAAAAATAGTTTTCAAATGAGATGGAAAAAGAAGTGCAATCTAATTCCAAAAAATTTTTAAAATGTATATTTAGAATCTACAGAAAAAATTTCACAAATCACTAAGTACGCATCATCTTCAAATTCCTCACGGTTTAGATGCTATAGGTGCCCAAATGTGAAGATTTAGTTAGAAAAAATCATTTCAATGTACAGTTTGGCCAAAAATTGTAAACTAGTATTGTGGGATCATCCAATTACATTATTTCATGTTCATACTTCATTATCTTATTTCATCATTCAGTTTAATTACCTAAACAAGGTTTGACCAAGGCAAACCCCTATTCCCTAACAATCAACACTTTTTTTCTCTCTTTGTGTGATTGCAAATTTAGGTGCTTTGAGGACTTGAAAGATCATTGAAGATTAGGTTGCAAGATTGTTGTAGTTGTCTGGTACTTTCAAGGTCATAATTTCCACTAAATGGTCATCTACAACCCCAAAATCAAAGTTTCAAATATGGAAACCTAGAGGAACAGATTGAGCAAACCGAGAAGTGCAAATTAGAACTTTGAATTTACAGAAAATCCAAAATGGAATCATTTGCCACAAGTGGCAAATGGGTCCCACTGTAGGTGTTTTTCGAAGATCTTTGCATATTTGAATACCCATTTTCCCAAACCTACTTCGATGTAGAAATCTAGAACTAGGATTCACAAAATTTAAATGAGTCTCTGTAAGCCAAAAAAACAGGATTCACAAAATTTCCATTCTCCATTCAAGTATCTACAAGTTTCCAGGTGTACATATTCTATTTTGCAATTTTTTGTTTTGTTTTACATACTTTTCGAGGTTATTTTGTAGGTCATTTCATCAAACTAGGGTTTAGTGTTGTACATCTTGCATGTCACTGTCTTTTCCAAGTCTTAACTTAGTGGTGAACCCCTCTTGTAATATGAATTCATATCCTTAGATACCCTATTGTTATCTCTTCCTTCATTCTTCATTGGGTTGAGGTCTCTAGGGCATCCTTGAATGCTAGTTGGAGAAAAGTGGTGTTCTATGTCTTAAATCATAAATCATCCATTTTTCAACTAATCAACACTCTCTAATTTATTGTGATCTCTACAAACACCTTAGAGATTGATGGACCACTAGGGACAAGTTCTCAATCAATTCCTTGAATGATTGTCTTTATGACCTTGGATGGGTGTTTATCTTACAGAAAGCAAGAAATGTAATTTCAGGTGATAATGTTGATGCAAGTAATGATTCCTTATAAGCTTTAACTTGAAATGTTCTTATAAGTAATGTTCATTTAAGCGTGCTAGAATTATAAATCATCATAAGTTAATTGAAGATGATGAATCAATGCTCAAATGAATATCTTCAAATATTAAGACATAATAAATTGTGGCACAAACATGTGCCAAGTTGGCTCCCAATGCCTAATGGAAATGGCAAGAGTAATACATTATTGAGTTTAAAAAGATTAAATTTCAAATTAGATCCACATTGTGAAAAATCTCTTCTACATGTTACAAAAATGCCCTAGGACATGGAACGGGTAATGTCAATGTAGGAAAAACATATACTAAGATTTGTGTTTATGATAAAGCATTTGAGGGTATAATTGTAGGTAAGGTAAGGGTATAGTCAATATCATGTAAATGTGTATATATTGAAGTAAATGAGGGTAGAAATGAATAAAAAATGGAACAAAACATAAAAGTGTGCCTCATTTCACTATGTAATCATATTATAACTACTCTCAAAATAAATGTTAAACTAAATAAAAGAAACAAGCCTTTTACCTTTACAAATATTGAAAATGTAATCATATTTAAGTAAATGTTTGTCCAAAATAAATGTTTAATATTAATATTGATGATATATGTAAGATATATGTAGGAATAGTCTTAGATGAAGAAAAGATTAAATTAAATATGGAGAAAGAGTTACAAATAAGATTGGAAAGGGTTTCCAAAAGATTTTTTTTAATGTTGAGCAAAGCATTTACAAGAATACAAGCTACAAATAGGTCATTGGAAGGGATATCTAGACTACTAAGAATTATAATGTAGTGACCAGAGGACTGAAATAGATATACAATATGAATTCCACTCCATAAATTGAAAAACTACTTGACTTTGACCAAACTTGTTATCCAACTGAAATGGAAAAATTTACCAAATGTGACAATATAATCATATTAAAAATTATTTCATTATAAAGCCAAAACTAAATGAAAAATGGCATGCATATGCAAATTTCACTTAAAACTTATAAATTAAATAATTGCATCATCATTGCAGGTGAATAACAAAATTGAGATATTGGAATATTAATTCAATTAGGTTTACAATACAATGCAATGGACTTTTAAAGCCTTTGAGTTTCCCATGAATAACCAATAACTAACTTCTTCTAGAAGAAAAAATAATTATTTATTTATTTATTATTTACTAACTTTTTTTTAAACTGTAGGAATCAAGTAGCATGACCCTCTATAAATTGCAATGCGCCTAGTAAAGTTTTTAACGTGACCAGCGGTGCTGGCGCAACACGCCCTCCGGTACCACAGGGGTGGGGGAGACTAGACCTCATGACCAACCTCCTACAACAGGAAAGGTTTAGCCAATCGAGCTAGGGCCTCAACCCCATTATTTACTAACTATTAACTAACCTATATATTAACATTTAAATGTTAATTTATTTATTATCCAATATATAAATTATATAAAAAAATGTAATAATCCAACATTCCCCCTTTATTAAATAAATTTGAACAAAGGATGGAATATTGTGAGAGTTTATTACAACCCTTTTGGAGACTTTGATGAAGTGCCTTCACCAATTCTCCTCGCTCACCCAAGAACACCGGATTGACTCCAACAATGGATCTTCTAACTATAGAACCTACAAAACCCTACACAACATGATGTGTCAAATTCCTCCTCAATGTTGCACATGAGGGAACAACTCTCCTCTAAAAGTCGACATATCCTTTGAGTGTCAAATCCCTTCTCCAATGTCGTGGAAACAATCCCTCCTCTGTTGTACCAAAGAACCCCAACCAAAAGTGAATACACCAATTGCACTCACAAGAAATGTCAAATAAAGTCAAGCCCCCCTTGTTCCATGAAGGGAAACAAATATGAAAGGGTACTTCTCATGCAATGAATCATCCTTGGGTGAGAAGCTAACTTGGGATGATAAAATACTTCATGTCTCCAGTGTCTCCAACCTCCAATGTATATCAATTAGATCTTAATCACCAAATACAACATTTATGGTTCTAAATGCATCATTAGTAAATGCATAAAAGTATGCATACATAAGGATGTCAGATTCAATTGATAATGTATCCATTACAATTATTAAAAAAAAAAAACATTAATATATTTTGGAATGATCATTCTCTTTATCAAATGAGGAATTCCTACATACCCCTGATTCCCCTTGCTTTATCTTGTATGGAATCATTCTTCTAATTATTTTCCTTATTTCGAAAAAATCCCACTACACCCTTATTTCTTCATTTGTAAAATAAATAACATTAGCAAATATTTAGAAATGCAAAACTACACCAGTGAATAAGAAATCACCTATCCATGCCCACGCCTTTATTGGATTCAAACTCTTAGCAAAGATATATGCCAAAAATTTCCGACAACTCTTTAATTTTGTTTGTAGCCACCTCAGTCATTTTAAATCAAATAGTGAAAACTTCTACCTCCACGCCTTCTGTTAGTGTAACAGGCCTATGAATGCAACAAGGAATAGACAATTCCAATGTTCTATTTGTAGATTGAAATAGTGATGGCAACTTTTAGAGCTTCTGGTAACATTCAGATATCCTTGGTTCAAATCTACACCCTCTCCACGCACAAGAAGTGCATTCAAATTACTTCAAACTTCCACTCGTTCAAATCTAAACTTTCTCCATGCATCCTGGGAGGTGAATGAGCAAGCAAATGGAAACACCGAAGTGCAATGGCCCGCTTCACACCACACGTTTCAATAACAGCAACCAGAGCAACTGTTTTGTTTTGTATTGCAGAGCAAGTCTTGCGGATCCGCCAGGTTGAGTCACTTTTCTTCTATCCGCCTGCCATTGTAGACTCTTATCATTTTCTCATTCCTTGGTTTCTTCTTATGACTTTTCCCTAACAAACTTCAATGAACTCCAAACAGATTATTCTATTGTTGGCTCAAAGAGCTTTCTTTCTTCTCCAATTTGAACGCGGCCTTAAACTACAGATTTTAGGCCTAGAAATTTAAAATAAATCTCTTCAATTGTCTGCACAGTAGATTTTTAGGCACAAATTTCCTTTACAATTATTCAATTAGCATATACAAATCTCTGGTTTCCTTTTCACATTTAATAACAACGATGCCAAGTTTCTCCTCCACACGAACTTCTCACACTGGTCTGCACACAAATATTCACTGCCAATCTACGCACCCACACACAAACCAATTCATGGATTATGGATTGCTCTCATGGCACAAGATCACGAAGATGCTCTGATATCAACTTAAAATTCAATCGGATCTTACAATACAATGGAAGGGTTTTTCAAAGCCTTTGAGTTTCTCATGAATAAAATAACTAATTAACTTTTTTTATGAAAAAACAATTAATTATTTATTTATTATTTACTAACTATTAACTAATTTATAAATTAACAGGAACAAAAATGACATTGTCTTTTATGACAACAAAAGATTGGTACGAGTTGAAAAGACAATTTACAACAAATAGAAGAATTAACAATATTTCAAGGGCACAATGAAAGGAGCAAAGCAAGGTGTGAATAAAACTTTGAGCGATGGTGGCGATGGGCTTGGTTCCTTTGTAGACGACGGCGATGGCGAGGGAGGCTTCGATGATAGCGAAGGAGTGGATATCGTTTTGGAGTTGGTCCTTGGTGTTGGCGCCCTCTCCCTTGTGGTGGTGGCGATAAGACTCTAGCTATGCTCGCACCAGTTTTGGTGGTGCTCCTGCGCCTTTTGATGGCATGAATCCTTTTGAGGCTATGGGATATGAGGATGTTATTTTTGATGAAATGGCTAGTGGGGGGAGGAAGAATATTTTCCTTCTTTTCTGTTTACCTTCGATTTTTCGTCTTGTGATGGAGATGTCTCAAGTAAAAAGGATGAATTTCTCATGAGTATCCTTTTAGATGTCTGTTTGAAGAATAAGCTCGTTGAGGTCTTGTGGTTGAGGCCACTGATGGTGACTGATTTTTTTATCTAAGAAAAGGGTTTCTTTTCCCTTCTAGGGGTCTTTTGTCCTCCGCAACGAAACACAAGGATATAGTTCTGCCAAAGCACATATATTCTGCTTTGGAATATAGGGGTTTTCATTCGAAGGTTGATGAAGTAGTTGTTCCTATTGTTGTTTCATCTCATGATGACGTTCTTGAGGTTGTTGTTTCTTCTCTTTGGATTGCTACCAATATTCTTTACCAATCTTACCCCTAGGGGTGTGGAGGAAGGCTATTATGTTGGGTGTGTTATGGGCATTTCTCTTGAGGTTAACAAGGATGTACATATTATTATTGATGTATCAAAATCTCTTTTTGATGAGATGTCTGATTGGCTTAGGAGTTCACTTGTTAGGAAGTTTTGTGGTAATCGTTCTAATATTGATACTATTAGAAGATGGAGATCCTTCAAATTTAGAAGCTTTGTGGCAAAGTTGAGGTATCTACAATGTTGAATGTTTTTTCTTTTCCTATTCCTATCAAGAGGATACATCTAGGGTCCTTCTTGATGGCCCTTGGTTTCTAGATTTAAATGATCTAAGTCTTCTAGTCATCTAGTTTCAACCCTATGTTGGAAACTTTCAAGTCCCTATTCGGGTCCATTTGCAAGGGCTACCCTTGGAATTTTGGAATGAAAATATTTTCATGTCTATTATCAATACTATTGGACAATATTGTGCTACTTATATGATCACTAAATTTATGAAGTGTTTTTTATTCACGAGATTTTATGTGTTTGTGAAGAAAAATCAAAATCTCTCCACTAAGATTACCTTGTCTTCAATATTTGAAATGTGGGTGCAGCAATTTGACTATGAAAACTCTCTAATTATTTGTTATTCTTGTGGTAAAGTGAGTCATACCTCCACTACTTGTTTAAAGAATAAGAATTAACACTTTTGTTTGGAAGAAAAAGGTAGGTTATAAGGAGGATTCCATTACTCCTTTCTTTCAAGAAGTTCAAAAAGAAAAATTTAAAGGATATTCCCCTATGGATTGTTCATTGATGGGCTCGTTGTTTAATGCCCTCGGGATGGGTAAGGTTTTGTTAGTGATTGTATGACTCCTCTTTGTCCCAAAAAAAAGAGTTTTTGGGAGAAGGATCCTCGCTTTGAGATAAAGCAAAGTTCATTGGAACAATTTTTTAAACCATCCTCACTTTGGGTGGGTTGGATAGTCTTTTAATTTTGTTGTCTTTTGTTGTCCTTTTTCACATCTTAATTGTTGCTTGGTTGTGCTTCAAGCTCTATCTTTTTATTGTACAAGATTCAAAACCATTTCAAAACCCTACTTAAAAAAAATATTTACATGCCAATTTATTTATTATCTAATAGATATAAACTATATATAAAATATAATAATCCAAATATTTCACCATTATAAATATTGTAACTTAAATTCGAGGCATACACAAAATTCACTGCACGAAAATTACCGCCATGACAATTCACCGTGTGAAAAATTAATTGCATAAATTTTTGGCTAATTTTCCATAGTGATGAATTGCTGATGACAGTGAAAAAATTTCCATGATGAATTGTTAAGAGTGAATTTTCAGTTGGTGAATTGTTGACGATGAATTTTGCTAGAACCTAAATTCACATTTCATTTTACTCTTTGTCGACATTTACATGAAACTTGTACCACTGTTGTTTATAATAGTCCAATCAACTTTACATCTCCACTCAACTTTACCATCTTAACATAATATTGCCTACCATATTCTTATGTACACCTATATTCTTAGGCCCATCAAAATATAGCTGTACATATGAATATAGTAAATATTTCGACAGTAGATACAATTAGTTAACACTGACAGACTAGTGAAATCTATATAGTAAACGAAACAGATCTGAACTTTCTAAGCCCGGGCTATAGAACATATTAACCTTAAAAAAAACCATTTGAAAACAATGGAGATATGCACTAATCAACTAAAAATCACATACTGAAAGCCAGATAAAAAAATGTTATAGAAGTACGAAGTATATATATTCTAAAAACCTTAAAATAGTTATAAATTCATCTAACCCATACATACTAGACAAACTCTGGACTGATAAAACAAATACTTACACAACAAAATCTAACCCAAGAGTCCAAGACGCATATGCTCTGTGGAACTGAACTATACAAAAGCGAAACCTAAGTTATGTATGTTATAGAAACTTCTGGTCTTTAAAATACATTAGAGATAGATGGACCGTTAGGATCAAGTTCAAGTCTTCAATCAATCTTTTGAATAATTGTCTTTATAATCTTGGGCAGGTCTATGGAAAACAAGCTATTCAATGTTTCGAGTGATAAAATTGATGTAGGTAATGAATTCTTATAAATTTCAAATTGAAATGTTCATTGTTCATTTAAATGTTATAATTATAAATCATTATCAGAAGATGATGAATGAATGTTCAAATGAATATCTTTAAATATCAAGACGTAATAAATTGTGGCACAAACCAAACATTTTAATGTCTTAAATGATAAATGTTGATGCAAGTAATGGTTCATTATGAGCTCCAACTTGAAATATTCACATAATGAATGTTCATTTAAGTGCTAGAATTATACATCATTATCTAATGATCAAAGATGATGAACCAACACTCAAATCATGAATGTCTTTAAATACCAAGACATAATAAGGTATGGTACAAGCATGTGTCAAGTTGTCTTCTAATACCTAAATAAAAAAAGGCAAGAGTAATAAATTGTGTTTAAAATTTTAAATTTCAAATTAGATCCACATTGTGCAAGATTTCATTTATGTGTCAAAAAAAACACCTTAGGGCATAGAACAAGTAATGCCAATGTAGAAAAAATACATACTAAGAATTGTGTTGGTGTTATTGCATATACATGGGTATAGTTGTAGGTAAGGCAAGGATATAGTCTATATTATAAAAAAGTGTATAAAAAGGAGTAAATGAGAGTGGATTGGAGAAGGAAATAAATATAACACAGCAATGTGTCCCATGTAGTTATATAATTATACTAAGATTACTCTAAAAAAAACCTAAAACTAAATAAAATAAGCAAGATTTACCTTTAAAAATAGTAAACATGTAATCTCACTTAAACAAAAAAATATCATAACTACCTTTCATAATAAAATTTATGAGTAGGAATATATAAAAATGAAACAAAAATTAAATTAAATAGAAACATAAAAGACTTCCAAAATATTTGTATTTAATTTTTAATATTCATCAAAGCAATTACAAGTATAAAAATTAACAATAGAAAGCTGGAAGGAAAATCTAAACTACAAAATTTCATTACATAAACTGAACTACTTCACTTTAACCAAACTTAATTATCAAACTAAAGCAGAAAAATATAAGTTGTGCATGACCATATTAAATATTATTTAATAATGAACCCGAAACATATGTATGCAAATCTCACCATTATAAGTTTTAAACGTTTCTTCACATTTCATTTTACTTTTTTTCATCATTTACATGAAACTTGAACTATTACTCTTTATAATTGTCCGATCAGCTTTACATCTCTTCACCATCTAAAGATAATATTGCCTACCATATTTATATGTACAGCTATACTCTGAAACCCATCAAAATATAGTTGTACATATGAATATAGTAAATATTTCGCCAGTTAACATAATCATTTAACACTAAGAGACCAGTCAAATCTATTTAGTAAATGAAAACAGCTTGTGAGATCTGAAACTCTCTGAAGCCCACTAGGCTATGCAACATATTAACGTAGACAAAACTTTTAACTTTTAAGAAGAATAGTAATATGCACTCATCAACTGAAAATCACATGCTGAGTCGGATAATAATTTTATTCATAGAAGTGCGAAGCATATACAATCTAAAAATCCTAAAACAGCTATAAGTTCATCCAACCCATACATATCAGACAATTTCTTAACTACTACAGCATATACTATCACAGCGAATACTCACTCAAGAGTCCAATACCCATATGCCCAGTACAACTGAACTATACAAAACATGTAACCTTAGTTATATAGGCCAGAGCAAAGGCCATAGTGATAGAACAGTATATGACTTCTGTTGATCTAATCTATAACCTACAACCTTGATCTAGCAAGATGTACACTTCTACTCTCCCAATTTGTTGTGATCTCTACTTCTCATTGACTATTAAAAACTTATGGTCTTTAAAATACCTTAGAGATTGATGGATCATTAGGGACAAGTTTTTCTCAATCTATTTCTTGAATGATTATTTTTATGACCTTGGCCAAGTGTTTGATTGTAGTAAGCAAGAAACGAAATGTTTTAGGTGATAATATTTAGGAAGTAATGATTCCTTATCAGCTTTAACTTAAAATGTTTCTGTAATGAATGTTCATTTAAGTGTTATAATTATAAATCAATCTAAAATGATTGAAGATGATGAATGAATGTTCAAATGAATATATTTAATACTAAAAACATAATAAATTGTGGTACAAACCAAGTAATGTTTCTTTATGAGCTTCAACTTGAAATGTTCTTATAATAGATGTTCATAAAGTGCTATAATTATAAATCACTATTGAGGATAAAAAATGTTGAATCAATGTTCAATTGAATATCTTTAAATACCAAGACATAATAAATCGTCGTACAAATGTGTGTTAAATTGTCTCCTATAAAAGACAAGAATAATAAATTGAACTTAAAAAAATTAATTTCAAATTAGATCCACATTGTGTAAGATCTTATTAATGTGTTGCAAAAATAACCTAAACATGGAATGAGTAATGTCAATGTAGAGAGTATATACTAATATTTGTGTTGATGATCAATTATATGCACAAGTATAGTTGTAAGAAAGGCAAGTGTATCGTTAATATTATGTAAAAGTGTATAGAAAAGAGTAAACGAGAGTGGAAATGAATGGAGAAGGAAAAAAATAATACAATAGCATGTCCCATGTCTACTCAATATAAATTCAAGACATAATAAATTGCGGTACAAATGTGTGCCAAGTTGTCTCTCAAAAAAGACAACTAATAAATTGAGCTTAAAAAAAATTAATTTCAAATTAGATCCACATTGTGCAAGATCTCATTTATGTGTTGCAAAAATAATCAATGTAGAAAAAATATATACTAAGATCTCATTTATGTGTATAGTTGTAAGAAAGGTAAAGATGTGGTTAATATTATGTAAAAATGTATAGAAAAGAATAAATGAAGGTGAAAATGAATAGTTGTAAGAAAGATAAAGATATGGTTAATAATATTATGTAAAAGTGTATAGAAAAGAATAAATGAGGGTGAAAATGAATGGAAAAGGATATCTATTCTCAATACAAATCTCAAACTAAATAAAATAAACAAATTTTACTTTCACAAATATTTCTCCAAATTAAATTTATCATTGACATTCAGGGTAAGATTTACAAATAGGAATATGTTCAGATAAAGCAAAGATTACATTAAATCTGTCAAAAGGAGTAAATAAGAGAGAGGGCTCGAACAAAGCAGTTAAAAGATTAATGGCTACCAATATGTAGCTATAGGGGAAATCTAGATTACCAATAATTACAGGGCTTAAAAGAGAGATACAATACAAATTCCATTAGATAAACTGTTCATGTACTATTTGACTTTGACAAAATTTATTATATGTGACAATATTAAAAAACAAATTTCACCATTGAAAATATTTAAACTGAATTCACATTTCATTTTAGTGTTTGTCGTCATTTACATGAAACTTGAACTACTACTAGTCCCATCAGCTTTATATCTCTACTCAGCTTTTAAGAAATATTGCCTACCATATTCTTCATATGTACAGCTATACTCTGAGATCCATCAAAATACAGCTGTACAAATGAATATAGCAAATATTTCGGGAGTTAGTATAATCATTTATACACTAACAGACCAGCCAAATCTATATAGTACATGAAAACAGCCGGTGAGATCTGCAACTCTCTGAAGCCCAGGCTATAAAACATATTAACCTAAAAAAAAATTGAAAGCATTGAGACATGCACTCATCAACTGAAAATCACATACTAAAGCCAGATGATTTTATTCATAAAAGTACGCAGTATATATAATCTATAAACCTTAAAACAGATATAAGTTCATCCGACCCATACATAACAGACAGTATCTGAACTGAGACAACATATACTACCACAGCAAAAACTCACTCAAGAGTCCAATACCCATAAGCCCAGTACAACTGAACTATACAAAACATGTAACCTAAACTATATAGGCCAGAGCAAAAGCCGTAGTAAAAGAACAGTATACAACTTCTTCAGCAATAAGCTCTGCACTTCTTCTTACAGTCCAGGGTGCATCCTCCACCACCGCCACCACCTCCGCCGCTAGAGCCCCATTTTCCACCAGATTTGAAGCACTTACTAGGGCAAGTCAGCTTCTTCTGATAACAGGGCCCCTTCTCACTACACACAATAGATGGCCTTGAAACACCACCTCCGCCAACTATTCCACCAACAACTGCTCCCCAGTTGCCCGGAATACCAGGCACACCATTTCCCACTCCAAACCCAAAGTTATTACCGCCTCCAGATGTGGGAGGGCCGCCAGAGTTAACAGGAGGTGACCTTGCACAGCCCACAAGAACAATTTCCAACAAAACAACCCATATAAAACACAGCAGATATGTATTCCTCTGTCCCATTTTGTTATCAATACCGTTTCTGAAATCTAGCTAAAGGCAAGGCTTTTAAATAGGCAGACCCAGAGCTCAACTATGTCGTTTCTGTATAATGCCATCCAGCCGGCATGGTTTTAAGCATTGTGGCAAGTCGTTGCACGGATTTATTAAAGATGATATTTTTACAGGGAAAAGATAGTAATTTGAGCCGTATTAAATCTCGTGCATTGAATGTTTCGTCTACTTTTACTGGTATATGTGTCATCATCTCAGAGATTTGGATATTTAGCTGTCAACAAAGTCAGATTTGCATTAATGGTGGTTATTGACTTTGGCCCAAGAAAGTTCTGTGGGTGGGTGACTTGGGTTTCACCTGTAAATTAGTTAGGAAAGGTGTTCCATTACAAAATTCTCTCCATACATGTAGGACAGAAGAATTGATAGTTTGTTTGACAGTATTAATGGAGGGGCAACGACTCCTATCTGTTAGCTGAAAATTTCACATGGAAGTAATAAATGGCTGCGCAAGCTAGACGTGTAATCCCCCGATTTGGCCTTCTCGACAAAAGAAGAAATCGACATTGATTGTTCTATCGGATTTATTGGTGATATTTAAGAATATACAGATAATCTTGGGCTTTACAGGAGAGTGTTGGTTCCAGTACTCCGTATGCACCTCTTTAACAGAAGGATTTTTTTCTTTGACGTGGACGTTTAACTTTTTAATTTGAAAGGGCCTGGATGGTGGAAGGATTAGTTTATACTAGCAATTGGGTTTTGTAAGTTCAATTTGCATGTGATCTTGTGGTTAGTTCGTCTTTGAAGGTTATGGATTTGATTCTTGATTTATCTACAGTGTGGTGGGTATATTGCATTTCGTTTGAGAGGTTATAAAGGGTTTTGTTTGGTATGTTGTATATCATTTGAGAGGTTATAAGGGGTTTTGTTCTTAAATAGTTAAACTTTGTTAGATTAATAATCTTTTTCTACTAGTTGATATTGGTATGGTGTGATGGTTTATATGTGGTGTTGTTCTTGTCATAAAGGTTCAAATCTCATTGAGATCATGTAATTGTAAATTATTACTTTGGTGATGAGGTCTCTTGTTTATCTCACACATTTTATGTAAAAAATAAATTTATTGTTTATTGTAAGTAGTAGAGGATTTATTGTTTATTGTTTATTATCTATCTACAATTAAGATTTGGAGGTGCGACTCATCATGTAACTCACCGCACCACTACACCTAGTAAGAAGTGTTCTTAAAATATTTTTTAATATTTGACCAAGACTTAATCATAGAAAAAAATACATATTCTTATTGCAAGTAGTAGAAGATTTATTGTTTATTGTATGTTATATATCTACAATTAAGGTTTGGATGTGTGACTCGCCATGCAACTCATCACATTAGCATGCCTAGTAAGAAGTGCTCTTAAAATAAAATTTTGAATATTTGACTAAAACTTAATCATGGAATCCCTAGTAGTTGAAAGAAAATATCATATTTTATTTAAAATATAGCTTATATGCGACTTAAATGATCTCTACACCTTTTGGTAACCATAAATCTCGTTATTTCTAACCTTTATATCCAATAGAAATGATTCGATAGTTGAACACAAAAGATTTACATATTGTTATCAAAACAACATATTATTATTTTAAATGCATCTTATAAATTCAACTTTAAATGATCACAAAACTTTTTGAAAACCTTTTACATTTCATTTATTGTTATAAAAACAACACAATATTACTTGAAATACAACTTTTATTCAACTTTAAATGATCATAAAACTTTATGGAAACCTTTCACATTTCATGATAAAATTCAAGTTTTTGTATTGAATCAATGCAAAAAATTACATATAGAAATAATAAATGGGCAGCCAACACGTTGCCACACAAGTAAACACAATTACAAACTAGCAAAACTATTCCATAACAATCAAGATATACCTCATACAACACAATACACACAATACAATAAATACAAGGTATTTATTGTGCTCACCTTTTATACCTGTGATAGGACAAACATATAATATGAAGTGGGTAGTAAGATATTTTATATGAATAAAAAGGGTATCTATTTCACTTGTTAACGAATGTTTTATGTTTTTTTAATATCATTCATAAGTTTGCATGTGTTCATGTGAGGGTCTCTTAACAAACAATTGGTCATTTGTTAATTTACAAGTTATAATGCCCACACTTTTGTATGCCTTCAGATGTTTGTTACTGGTATTGTATTTTTTATTATGTATCATGAGATACATAGGTCATGCTTGTGCATTTTGCACTGAGTATTTATCAATGTTTTAGCTTTATCATCTTCATTAATTATCATTGTTGTAATAATTTATTGTGTATTTATTGGCATGTTTGTCAATGAGTTATTATTTGTTCTTTTATGGCATATGTGTTAGATCCCTTGCATGTTTAGTATCAATGGTGTTTCTTTACATGTTGATTGTTGGTATTGATTGCATAGTGATGTGTATGGTGTTGTGACAAGTTCCTTGTAATGACTTAATGTTTATTTTATGTGTTATTTGTTGTGGTGAAGGTGTGAGAGGTCTTATGTATAGATGTGTTTGGTATCAAGATCATATTGTATATTTTGAGATGCATATGCTATTCTTTTTATGGCTAGATTATCATAATATTTTCTTTATTGTTATCATTATAGATATTTGGATCACAAATATATTTATTATAATGATCTTGACATCCTATATTTTACCTCTATAGATATGTACATTTTTCATAGATGGATGTTACTATTATTGTGTTGGCATTCTAGATGATTGCCCATTATTGTATTTTTTATGATTAGATGGTGTGCATTGATATTGAGTTATTGTGGATGCAATGATTATATGATGTATGAAACATTGTATCCCATTGGATGATTGTGTATTACCTCAACTATTATTTATGGTGCAGGTATATCTGACATGTGACTAGAGTGTATAGATACATGGTTACTTCTCTCTAATATGAAAATCTAGGTTATTTTCCCAACAGTGGTTATATCAAAGGTTTCACTATAGGTTAGTGTATTTGGTAAACTCTATCTCACTTGGTTCAAGTGCAAGATGAGCCATAATTAGCCCATTGAATCTATATATGAATTGGTAGTAATTTAAAATTTGTGTTAAGAAACTTGCAAATATGTGATTGCAATTGTGATTATTTATTTATCTTTGCATAATTGATTATATTTGAAAGGTAAATCATTGTGCTTTAATGATGTTTGATGCAAAAAAGAAATTGGGGAAGAAAAGGGGAAATTGCTAGTTTAATGCATTCAAAATTATATTTTAATTTATTTTAATTAGTTTATTTATAAATTAAAATCATTTCATCAATTGAAAAAAATCATGTCGAAATCATTGCATCATTAAATTTAAATTGGTAGATGCAAAATATTTTTTCTTGGAGAATTAATTTGAATTATTTGTTATCCTCAAAAATGAAAAAAAAAAAGATTTTTAGAATTTTAAGTTATTTACTAAATGTGATTTTGTGAAAGGAAAATTAATAAAAGGAAGAAAAAAAGTAAAATTGAAAATAAAGTGGAAAAGGAAATGAAAAATGAGAAAAGGGATAAAAAGGAAAAAGGTCACATTTTTATTCATTCTTCATTTTTGTAAAATGAAAATGCCCTCTCTCTACAAAAATGGAAAATGAATGAAATCTTTGTATGCAAAGATTGGTAGTATTGAAATTCTTGTAAGGAGATTACTTGGATTTGATTAGTGTGTGTTGTGTGTGGAAGAACTCTCCTCTCAACCTTTTTTCTCTCCCTTTTGGAAAATTATTAAAAGGTATTTCCTCCTTTGAATTGTTTAAATTTCTTGTTTGATTGACTTTTTTCCAAACCACATTAAGTGGTAGTATATGGCTCCATTGCAGGAAGCCGCTAAGAATATAATTTCATAAAAATTATAGATTCAATTTTAATCTAGAAAAAGTTTGTTTTTAGCCATGATTATGGAATTTTTTCTATGAATTCTTTAAATGTAAAATTTATTTGAAAAGAATGTTAAGTTCCATATCTAGATCAAAAGGGTATCCTTTGATTTTTTTTTAAATTATTAATTAAAAAGTTAGAAATGTCGAGGTTCATCAATGGTGGAATTGGAATTTTTTTGGTTTTGTAATGGAAAAGTTATTTACATTTTTTTAATTGGGAATAAATATGAATGAATTAGAATAAGAGAAAACATGACTCCTTAATATTTTCTGTTTAGAATTTTTGAGACTATATCCAAAAAAATTATTTCATTTTTGTTGCATTGACTTTTGTACCACACTCAAATAGTAATTTGGCATAAGGAACCTAATATTTGATGTATAAGATGTAGGAAAGGAGTGATTTTTTACGTTGTTCCAAATTTAAAAATGGTTTTGATGGGTAATGTTGGGAATCATATTTATAGTTGCCCTTTCTTCTTGAGTCCCTTTCTTTTGTGTCTTATTCATTTTTCCCAAGTCAATAACCTATCTAAGAAATACTTCATGGGTGGTGTCGAACCCTCAATCCAAATACCTGCAAAACACAACAAAAGAACACATTAAGAGATCATATGCCAGTAAGAACAAGGATTCCCTATGAAATCCATTAGCAAAGTTTCAAATAGGAAATAAAGCAAGAATGAAATGAAAGAACAAGAAAGCAAGCTAAATCCTATTGAAGACAATGCAAACTCTTGATCCCATGAGGGAATTGGTGCCAATTTGATGTGAAAATTGGCCCTTTCCCAACTCCAATGCTAGCTTTGATGGTGTGATGAAGAATATGATCCACTTTCATGAAGAGTGATGTGTGCTTCAAGACAAAAATTTGCATAACCTAGCTACAAATTCAAAAATATGGATGAAGATTGCTAAATATTTGAGCATACTAAGTTTACTCAAATTGTGGATGATCGAATGAGGAGATTAGCCTCTTATTTATAGAATGCCAAGTTGAGGAGATGTCCAAAATAGAGCAATGTGGGACTAAATTTCATCCAATGGCAAAGTGCCACTTGTCCAAATGTGAATGGGCCAAGGATGTGCAAGTTTTGATGATTGTGCCAATAAATGCATATATTTGAATTTTGAATTTGTTGAAATGACATGCAAGAAGGAAGGAAGAATGCATTGAATGCCACGTGGCTCAAGGAAAAGGACTTATAGGATGGAGTAAATTCCTTGTTGGAAGGACAAAGTCGACTTGGATTTTGAATTCAAACTTGAGGAATATTCCTTAAAAGATGCCTTGTTGAAAAAATAGAGATTTAATAAATCAAATAACTCTAGATATTTTCATGTGCAAGTGAGAAAAGCTAGAGGATGGGACATGAGAAGAGATTAAATTAATCAAGGTTAATTAATTAAATGAAGGGATTAAATGATGTGACCTATTTGACTTAAATTTGTGGATTTATTTAAATCAAATATCAGAAGAATATGATAAAGGCTTAATTAAATAAGGACTTTTGATTTATTTAATTAAAAGAGATGATGTTAGATTAAACTAAATAAGGTTTTAATTTATTTTATTTAATAGATAGACTTTCGAGATTTAATCAAATAAAATTAATTATTTAATTAAATGGGAACAGTTACACCAGACTAGTCAATTTAATTATCGAGAGAGGGTGACTTAATTAGATAACTGATTTTTTTAATTAAGATAAGAATATTCATGAATTTAATCAAATAAAGGCATTTGATTAAATGGTTAGACCGGAGGATGATTCAGGATGAAACGATGTTAGTGGTCAAGATCAGATGTCCAATATCAATCAGTACATTTTACGTGTCTACATTTTGCCCCTCTCTGAAGCAATGCACTTGTTGTGTTGGTTCAAAGAATAAACGGTCTTGATCAAAGCCAAAAAAAATTATTTTCAAAATCCTACCCCATTGTTGCCCGGCAAGATAAAACATGCTAATATACTGCCCCCTCAAGAGATTGGGCAGAAATTTTAATTTTTGGGGGATCTAACGAAAAAAGAGGACAAACTGCACCGCTTGGTAGGTCAAACTAACTTTTCATCGTAGAATGTGTCACGGTGGTGGAGTTTGGAGTTTGGAAACAAATTTCAAACTCTAAAACTCATGCCATCGCCAGTGGGGTCATTTAAAACTGACACGATGGTGCACTTTTGGATCGGAATCTTCCCAAACTGCGTCGCTTTTCAGAAAAGTGCACCGCAACGATGCTCTTTTAGAGTTTATCCCTCCAACATCATAGTTTGAAAACTTCAAACTACGATGCCTTCACAGATAGCAATGCTGGGTTGGTTTTTTGGATGCTCGAAATAAGATTTCTCAAAAATTTTAACATGGTGACCTTCCCTGATGCAAGACATGGCGAGGGAGCTCTATTCTCGGGAGCACAGATCATGGGATATTTTCAGTTACCTACGAGACCTTAGCAACAGGGAGCAAGATCAGCTACGGGACATGGGATTGTGGTATATTGCATATGCAGCGCCCGTGCGCACCCACCTTGGGATGATGTCAGCGCTTGTCGAGAGATGGCATAATGAGACCTCGTCCTTCCACCTTCCTACTGGTGAGGCCACTGTCACCTTAGAGGACATGTCGCGCATCCTCAAATTGTTGATTCATGGTTGGCGAGTTATTTTCGATATGGATGTCGGGCGGAACGCTTGTCATTCAGTCCTCGCCACAGATGAGGTCATGTTCTGCGAGGGCCAGATAGAGTTGGAGCGCCATAGGACACTCACATCACCATTTCGTCTAGTGGTTGCAGCGATTATCTCAGGTCTCGTTGCCCCGGATCGACGAGGTTGATACTTTAGTCCTGGCTGGGGACTTTGCTGGGAGCGGATGGTTCGCGACAGAACAGTTCATTTTTCTTGGGGGCCTGTTCTTCTAGCCTTCCTTTACAGGGACTTACACAAGTATGTCTACCTTAATGGTAGAGCACTTGGAGCAGGTGTTACACTTCTCCACGTATGGGCGTGGGATCACATCGTCGTTCTTCAACCATGAGTCATTGCAATACTGATGGGGCCTGATGATCCCCTAGTGTGGTGTTATAGAGGTGGCATGTCCTTTACACACACGAGCGAGCACGAGATTCCTCACTAGAGGAGGATCTTGGATGAGATGCAGGTTTTTGCATGGCGCCCATACCTTGGTCGCCCCGGATGGGCCGATAATGCAGCGCAGATCTTCTTTGCCCGTCAGGACCGCTTCATGTAGGGGCGAGAGCATACGATGGTGGAGAGATATCTGCTCGGGCGTGTCCAGCGTCAATTCAATGAGGCACAGGACCAGCTTGATGATGATTATGTGGCCATATTTTCCCACACTGTATCACAGGGTTCGTGGGGGCGATACATTCCTACCTCTGAGGTCGTAGACAATTCCAGACAGTTGGTGGCTCGGCCATGGGTTTATGATTAGGGACCTGCAGATCTAGGCCTTACTCAAGCCTACAGAGATTGGTTTAGGCCTCCCCTGAAGTTGACAGTTCCAAGAGCATCGGCTGCTCAGCAAAGATCGAGGGGCAGGGGGGAGGACAAGGACGGAGGGATGGGGATCGGCAGGATCAACCCAACAGAGTTCCAATTTAGTCGATTCAGGCCGATGTTCAAATGCAAGACCAGGAGTAGGTACCAGCCAGGTAGCAGGATCAGGCAGATGCACCACCACGAGCTGAGGGTGAGGGTCAGCCTCACATGCAGCCTGCACGAGCATAGCCAGCAGGGAAGCCAGATCCCCAAGATGCACTGATTACACAGCTACAAGCTCAGGTTCAGACCTTGACGGCGGAGAGGGATCAAGCCAAGGCCGAGAGAGACCAGGCCATCTTATAGAGACAGGCTGCAGAGCTACAAGCAGCCACAGAGATGGGCTGGAGACAGCAGTTGGAGAGCATGGCAACCTCCTCTCAGGGCATAATGTCCCTTCGCTCTTACAGGGAGGTCATTCGGGAGGAAAAATATTATCGTATGCATTATCATCAAGTTGTACCTAGAGCAGAGTGGGACCCAAATTACCCGCAGCGGACCAGCCATAGACCAGTAAAGGGTCATAATGACAGGGGCGAAGGTAGCAGACAAGACGGGTAGACCTCTCTTTGATCAAGATGATATTTTTCGTGTCACATGGGCTCGTTTTTTATAGCCCGATGGGCCTTTTTGTACTTATTGACATACATGTACAGTGATCCGATTATTTTGTACTATGACAGTTATCTGATGATGATATATATATGAGATGATGATGTTGATATGATGTGATGTGTATCATTTATTTATGCATTTATGGATGGTTCAACTTGTATATGCTATGTAATCATGTTATGATGTGATGCGATGTATATATGGATGCATTTCTTTCTGATAATGTATGCATTATGTATAGATCTTATATTATGATGTTTATTCATGATATGCAGATGGATTTATATGATATGTAATATGGGTGGATGATGATGTAATATATATGATGATTTGTTTATGTTGATGTAAATAATATGATATGTGATATGAAATGTAATATGCAAAATGATATGGAGATGATCTATGGTGTATATGCGAAATGATATGTGAATCATGCTTATATAAAATTATTATGGATGGATGTATGTTTTTAATGTAATGGATTTTTATGTTCCTATTATGCTTTGAATGTTTATAATGGTATGGAATGATTTATGCAATGAAATCCAAAAATGATTGTGATGTGGTTATTTATGAGGTGTTCTATATGATATAGATGACTGATGGATGATATGTATGTTTTTATGATTATGTATGATGCAATGTGAATGCAATGGTCATGTTTTATATGATATGTATTGATGATGTAAATGAGATGGTTTTACGATGCTAAGAATAACAAATATATATTATCCTAAACATGTTTAATGATTGTGAGATGTATGTGATGCATTTATTGTGATGTGATGTAATATGTGAAATGATCTGTTAATTCAAAGTGGTATGATGATGCTTTATGCAAAATGAACATAATGTGGGAGATGACTTTATGATGTTTATGTGAATATGTATACTTATAATGGATTATCTATAATGCTTTCGTACCTATTATGTTTATGCAATGGGTGGTAATATGAAATGGTTATGAAATTTTTCATGCAAATGAATGTTATGTGATGGTTTATGTGATGAATGCAATGGATTGAAAAAATGGATGTAATGTGATGAGAAATGGACGTGCTTATTTATAAAAAATGCTTATAATAATATATTTATATGGAGATGCAATGCATGTGTTTCCTATATGATATGTTTATGTAATATGCTAACGATTTGTGTATACAAGATCGATGATGATGATTGATGATAACTATGATAGTATCTTGTTAGTGTGATGAGCAAGAAGGGATGAAAGAGAAGAAGACATTTCAACAAGTCATAAGATGATGAATATGCAAATGATGATGACTACTTTCCAAGGAGTTAGGATTTTCAAAGGGCCAATTTCCTTATGTTTGATAACACACATGGTACAATGCATCAAGGTATAGAGAACCAGGATGGCATTGTACCTAGTGTGATGGACTTTGACTTGACAAACAAATAGGAGTATTTTTGTTCACACCTGACATACGAAAACTTTGCTAGGATGTACTTTAGAAGTTTCAAACATCTCGGACCAAAACACAGAAAGGTATAACCTATGAATGCAATAGTCAACAAGTTGTCCAAAACATCCTCCATACATTTCTAACAAAGCAAGTATTTGCCAAGTTATATTACAAGAATGTCCAACAAGCATAGCAGACAAAAGATAATGATCGTTGCTCCATTCCTATTTCTCTAAATCCTTTGGTCAGATATCATCAAGAAGTCCTTAGAATGAGCACAATAAGATAAGTCAAAATACAAAGATCAAGTAAACAAGCAAGCCGATGTTATTCAATACCGCTAACCAAAAGGGAATGTGTTTTCAAGGATAAGAACCGAAACTATTGCCAAAAGATAATTCCCATTGTAGGAAGGATACATCCTAGGACATGTTAGTGGATGGTGGCACGCCATTTCGTTTATCCTAAGTTTTCTTTCAAATGATTGATATGGGACCAATTGGATGATGGGCTATCAATAGGTCAAGAGTTGACCAACTTGCTTACGTACTGACTTAGACCTGAGACTTAATGTTTTGAGTTTTCACTTTTTATCAACTAGAGTTGTTTCTGATTGTTTCACCAAAGGTTGAGGATGACGATCGTTTATTATGAGTGGTGTTTATTGTGGGTACAAGCGAGATGAGACGGATGGATTTTTTCAAATATTTGGACGTTTTTGGAGTTTTGCAATGTTTTGAGGCTATTTTTGGTATTTTTGAGATTTTGCAAATGTTTTGATTTTCGGTTTTCGAATGTTTTGGGGTTTTCTAAGATTTTGACCAAGAGACTAACCTAAGGACCTATCCTAGGGGCCTCGGGGGTTGATCAACAAATTAGCCTTGCCTACATTATACACGCAGAGACCACGTAGTTTGACTGACGAGCTAACCGATTTACAAATGAAGATATGCATGATGAAATGTTAATTTATTATGATAGACTTCTAAGGGACTAACCTAAGTGTCTCGAGAGATGATCAAAGATCAACCTTTCCTAGGTTCAAGGCTCAAAGACCCGTAGTTCGACTGACGAGCTGAATGATTTACAGATGAAGATATACATGATGAAATGACAATTTATTATGACAGACTCCTAAGGGATTGACCTAAGTGTCTCGAGGGATGATCAAAGATCAACCTTACCTACGTTCAAGGCTCAGAAACTTGTAGTTCGACTGACGACTTTGTTTTTGACTTTTTGACTGTTTTGACCTGTTTTGGGATTTTGATATGTTTTGAATGTTTTTGGATTTTGATATGTTTTGATGTTTTTGGATTTTTTGATGTTTTGATGTTTTTGGATTTTTTGATTTTAAGACTTCAAAAATATACACGAATTTGATGAGAACATGCCCCCAGCTTGATGCAATAGACTACTCTGATAGAGGCAAGACAAACTAACCTTGAGAATGAGTCGAGTAGTACTAGGAGGGATCATGATACGAACACAGGACCAAGCTATGATGCCGATGTGGGTGGATGAGTGATGGATGGAGATTCGAATGCGATGAGTGATGGAAAGGTAATGGATGGGTGATGCAAAACAAGTCGTAAAGATCCTGGTGGATGGAAAGTGCTTATTTACACAAGGCACCTGTTTGCCAGGTTTTCACCAAGGTACTTGTCCAAAGTGTCACCGAAGTGGTGTTCACTAGAGGATGATTTTTCTCTTTATTTTTTAATCCTTTTTCTGATTTTTTTTGGATTTTTTGCTTTTTGAATTTTTTTTTGGTGTCACCAAGATGCTGTTTGCTAGGTTTTCCCCAAAGTAACCATTTTTTCAAGACATTTTTTGGATTTTTTTTGGATTTTTGGTTCTATACCTTGAAAGATAAGGCATAAAACTTTTTGAGATGAGAATTGTTCATGGGCTCTTGCAGAGGTTCCCCTTCAGGTGTTGATAACTGATATGCCCCTGACTTATAGCTTGTGATAACGAATGGTCCCAACCAATTGGGTTTAAATTTTCCTTTGTTGTTTGGGTTTGGGACATTCTTCTGATTCTCCTTTAATACCAATTCTCTGACTTGGAAAGTCCTGCTTCTGATTTTCTTATTATAACTCATCTTTAGTCTGTTCTGATAGACTTGCAAATGATTTAAAGTGTCTATATGCCACTCATCTAATAGCTCCAGCTCATTCAGTCTTGATACTCGGTACTCTTCATCCATGATGAGGTTTTGTAGTGATATTCTTAGTGACGGGAGCTTGATCTCAATGGGGAGTACTGCTTATGATTCGTAGACCAAGGAGAAGGGGGTGGCACCGGTGGGTGTGTGAATGCTAGTTTGATAGGCCTAGAGGGCGGGATTGAGTTGCAGATGCTAGTCACAACCTGCATCACTGACTATTTTCTTGAGGATTTTCAAAATGGTTTTATTAGTGGCTTCTTCTTGGCCATTGCCTTGGGGATAGTATGGGGTGGAGAAGCGATGTTGGATTTTGAATTTTTCACATAAGTCGCGGACTTCCTAATTCTTAAATGGTGTCCCATTATCTGAGATAATGGCTTGTGGAACACCATAATGGAAAATGAGATAGTTCAGGATGAACTTTGATATCTGCTTCCCAGTTGTATACGTCGTGGGTATGGCTTCCACCCACTTGGTAAAGTACTACGTGGCGGTTATGATGAACTTGTCGCCGTTAGATGAAATGGGAGTTATTTTTCCAATGAGATTGAGTCCCTATTGCGAAAAGGGCCATGGTGTGATGATGGGATGAAGTCCTTGAGTTGGAGCATGGATGAGGTCCCCATGTTTTTGACATTGTAGACACCTTCTGACATAGTCATGTGATTCTCTTTCCATTGTAGACCAATAATACCCCATCCTTAGCAGTTTCTTGGCTATAGTCATTCCACTCGAGTGTGAACCACAGATACCGTTATGTACTTCAGCTAAAGTGGTCAATGCCTCCTCAGCATTTAAGCAGCGTAGTAAGGTTCCTTCTATGCTCCTACAATACAAGGTATCTCCTAGGATGACGAATCGGGATGCCTTTTTTACAAAGGTTCATTTTAAGGTTGAGGGTAAGTCAGGAGGTATGACGCTTATTCGAAGGTAGGTATAAATGTCATGGTACCAGGGATCACTGGGACCAACGATTTCGCACACAATTTTTGATTCTGGTACCTTGAATGCAGGCATGAGAAGTTGCTCTACCAAGAATTCATATTTTGGGAAATTGTGAGGGATGTCTAGTAAGGATCCAATCGTTGCCATGGCATTTGTTGCTCTATTGTTGGCTCTGGGAATCTACTCAAATGTGATCTCAATAAAGGATTCCTTGAGAGTCTCCACCAATTTCTTGTATGGAGTGAGCTTATCATCCTTAGTCTGGTACTCATCATGTTCACTTGGTTTATTATTAATTGAGAGTCTTTGTATACAATGAGGGCTATGATGTGCCATTGCACTGCTATTTTGAGACCTATGGTTAAAGCCTTGTATTATGCAATGTTGTTGGTGCAAGGAAACACCAATTTGTAGGATTTTGGTATGCAGTCCCCTTGTGGGTTGATAAAGAATATGTCACTCCTTATCCATTTTGTGTGTATGAACCATCAAAATAAAGTTTCCAGTGATTGGCTATGTTGAGATTGAATATGGATTCATCTAGAAACTCTGAGATGAGAGGATTCTCTGACTGCAAGCTGATATGCGATGACTTGGCCTTTAATTGCTTTCTGCTCCACATATTCAATGTCATATTCTGATAGTATCATCACCCATTTAGCCATTCTTCCAGTGAGCATTGCCTTTGTTAGTAAGTACTTGAGAGGGTCAATTTTGGCAATGAGTTTTATTTTGTGTGCCAACATGTAATGTCTAAATTTATGTGATGCAAACACTACTGCTAGACATGCTTTCTCTATGAATGAGTAATTTAACTCATGCCCAGCCATTGTTCTGTTGATATAATAGATGGCCCTTTCTATTCCATTTTTGTTGTGCTGAGCTAGGAGAGCCCCAAGGGTTGTTGTTGTTGTTGGCACATAGAGAGTTAATGGCTTTATTGGGATTGGTGGCATTAGGACTGGTGGTGTAAGAAAATATTATTTGATCTTATTAAAGGCTTCTTCACACTCATTATCCCATTTGTACGCTACTCCCTTTTGAAGTAAGTGAGAGTATGGATTATGTTTATCTGTCAGTTGTGATATGAACCTTGGAATGGACTGAAGCTTGCCTTGGAGACCTCTCAATTGCTTCAATTTTTTGGGTAGCTCCATCAAAAGGATTTCTTTTACCTTTGTTGGATCTACCTCAATAACTCTCATTGACACTATGTATCCTAGCAACTTTCTTGATTGTACGTCGAAGATGCACTTCTTTGGGTTTAATCTAACCTTGTACTCCTCCAGCTTGTCAAAAATGGCACTTAAGGTTGCTATGTGATCCTTCCTCTTTTTGGATTTGGCTAGTATGTCATCGACATAATCTTCGACAGTTTTATGGATCATGTCATGGAAGATTAACATCATGGCTCTTTGGTATGTTGCTCTTGCATTCTTTAAGTCGAATGGCATCATATTCCAGCAGTAAGTCCCCCATGGACAAGTGAAGGCCGTTTTGTGTTGGTCTTCTTAAGCAATCATTATCTGGTTATAACCTGAGAAACCATCCATCAATGAAATAATTTTGTGTCCTGTCATCATGTCTATGATCATGTCAATATTGGACAACGAGAAATCATATTTTGGACATGCTTTGTTCAAGTCTCTGAAGTCTGTGTAGATTTTGATGCCCCCATCAGGTTTTGGGACAGGCACCAGGCTTGACACCCATTTTGGATAGTCAATTGGTTAGATGAATCTTTTGTCTAATAGCTTCTTGAATTCCATTTTGACTAGTAGGGCAATCTGAGGGTGCATTTTCCTGAGCTTTTTAACGGGCTTTGCTTCAGAGTGTACTGCTAGGTGATGAAGTACAATTTATGGATCAAGCCCTAGCATGCCAACATAGATCCATGAGAATTTTATTTGTCTCTCTCTTAGGAAGGCTGCTAGGAGCTCTTGTTCCTCTGATAGTAATGACTCCGCATAGAATGTGATGTGTAGGGTTTCCTCTATTCCTAGATTAAGCGGATTGCACCTTTCTGCCAGGACTATTGATTTTTCTTGATGCAGAGCTTTGAAAGGAAGATCGAATCCCCCATCCTTGGGTGCCTCAAAGAGGTTTTCACTGTTGGATGCATCCTTTCTTTTTACTTTTTTCTAGTCAGAGATTGCCATAGTGTGGTTTTCACTCAAGGACTTAGATATTATTCTCAATTTTTCACTTCTGCGACTAAGGGATTCAATTGTTTCCCCATAATAGGCCTGTGTATCTAGCTCAATGATGAACCCTACTTTATGATCCCCACATGTAATGTTATCTCGTAGTCCCATGAATTCTGAGAGTGCCTCAGCGTTTTCGAATGTATCAAGAATTGGTGCTCCTCATTGGTCATAATTGATGAGTTGGGGGTAAACTAGGCGGATTTCATGATTTTGATGGTCTGATTCAAAGGATAAGGTGCTAATCATGAGAAGGGTGGTATCCTCAAAGAGCCTAGGTAGGTTGGTTATGGGATCCTCATCATCACTACTACTACTACAGACATCGGTTATGTCAAACGTGAAGTTATCTAAGACACGAACTATAGATATGAGTAAGCGAAGTTCAACCTTAGATTACTGAGGAGGATTATTGACCTTTCTAACTGGAGGACCTCGGCCATGTATGGTTATACTCGGAGGAGTACATCCAAGGCCAAGACTTCTCATTCACGTCTCTAGAATGATAGGTATTATAAGCCCATTATAATTTTTCCCAAGTCTCTGGTTTCTATCATAGCCCATTGCGAGCATCATTTGCAGACCTTTACTTATGTCATCCATCGGTAAATCAATTTTTGGTCTATCATCTTGGTATAGGATATGAGATGGATCTACCTCTATGACTTCTCGGCGAAGATCTCCCCAACTTCTAAAGTTGGGATAGTCTTCAAGGGATGTTTGAGATGTGAAGGCTTCATTTGCTTGTGGAAGTCCTCATGATTTAGGAGATTGAGGTAACTCTCCTGCCACAAAATCATTTTTAGGAAGCATCTAGTTTCCACAACCGTTATCTTAGATGATGACTTTGATATCAAAGATGGTGGGAATGGTGAGATTGGTGGGTGTCTTTGTCGCAGAAGTGGAAGCGAGAGTGGCAGGATCAATGTATGGTGTAGATGGCCCCTCATCATTTTTGGGTACTTGAGGTATTTTGTAATATTTTTCCTCAAGGATTTTGCAATAGGACAATGGTTCAGGATCTCCATGAATGGTGACCTCTTGTCCTTCATATGTGAATTTGACACATTGATGGAAGGTTGATGCTACTTCTTGCATTGCATGAATCCATGGACGTCCTAGAAGGATGTTATCAGGTAAGTTGAGGTCCAGGACCTAACAAGTGGTTTCCATGATAACTGGACCTACCTGAATAGGGATTTTGATTGTGCCTTGGGACACTCTTTCTTGATCATCATATGCTCTTATTGTAATTCCCTTTCCTTTCTCAATGGAATCCTCTGATATTTTTAATTGTTTAATGAGCTTGAGGAAACAAATATTCAAGCCCGCACCTCCATCCACCAAGACTCGTTTGACTTTAATTTTTTGCACTAGGACCTCTAAATGGAGTGCACGGTTATGAGATGGTTGAGTGGGAAAATCTTGGTCAGAGAATGTGAGGAGATTCAGTGTGATGATGTTTTTGACCATACCTTGGAATTGTTCTGCATCAAGATTTGTAGGGACGGTGGATGAAGCCAATGCTTCCTCAAGTATTTTCTTGTGGGCAGATGATATTTTTAGTAGCTCCATGATGGAGATTTGTACTGGCATTCTTTTCAGATGATCAAGGACATTATAACCATTGGGGACAATTCTGGGTGCAGGTACTCTGTTTGGCTGGGATGATCCTACAATGGTAACTTTGTCACCTCTTTTGGTGACTCCACAATTGGCATAGGCTCCTTTGATGGTGATGGTAGTTCAGTATTCATCCAGGGATGCAACGACATAATCATGCACATCATTTACACTATTGAAGGTTTCTTTCCCCTTATCCGTGTTATTATTCCCTTTATTGCCATGGTTAGGCTTCAAATTCATGTATATCTTAAGGTTTTGGTTTCCTGTTGGTTGTTCCATGTTTATAATTTTTTGATCAATGAGATCTTGGACTATGTTTTTTAATCTCATGCAACTATATGTGGTATTCCCTTTGATTTTATGGAAGTCACAGAGTTGATTTTCATTATACCAAGGAGGTTTCACATCTTATTCTTGGTAATTCTCATAGGTGGGAGCTTTGATAAGGTTTTCGTTTATTAGCTTCCTCATGATGACTTCAAGTGGTTCCCCTAGAGCAATGTACTTTCGATTGGGGTAATTCTTGTTCCTTTGGGGTGGTCCCCTTTGGTCATTGACATTGTTAATTGCATGTTTGTTGTTTGGTTGTTGTGTTGCTTGATGATTGTTTTGGTGATGGGTTTGGATTTTTGGTGTGGGTGTATTTTTCCGAGGGGCACTGATGACAACTTTGGCATCGACGACACCATCATTGGTAACATTTTTGTTTCTTTCCCATGTGCAAAGTTTTTTATTGTAATTGGTGGGCGAGCGATTGTTTTGTTGTTCAAGGTATGAAGTTGATCCTGCAGGTTGTGTCATAAGGGCTCGTTCGATGCTGAGCGCCTTGGAAATAAACTGGTCATACGTGGTGATCCCTTGGACCTTGAGATGGAATTCCAAGAGGCCATCAAGGTTGGATATGATAGTGCATACTTGTTGTTCCTTGGGCATGACCCATTTACTCTGATTGGCCTTGGATCGCCATCATTGTAGGAATGAAGCAAATGATTCACTCTTACCTTGTTTTAGAGCCAATAGTTCTTCAAGACTAGCATCCATGACGATATTGCATGCATAGTTTTTGATGAATGCGTCTATGATTTCTTGGAATGTCTTGATTCCTATAGGTAGGTGAGAGAACCATTCCATAGCTTGGCCAACCAAACTCCTAGGAAATAACTGCATCAAATAGGTATCGTCATACGTGACTTCCATGCAATGAACCTAGAATTCCCTGATGTGATCTTTAGGGTTTCTCGTCCCATGATACTTATCAAATTTGGGGATATCAAATCCCTTCGGGAATGGTTTCATTACAAGGCTTCTATCAAATGGATAAGGACACTTTAAGTTGCTTGGTGTTTTTGTGGTTCGCCCTGATTAAAGATCGAGCACTTGTTGCGAAAGCAACCTGATTTGTGTCATTACATCATTTTGCAGGTCAAGGGGTGGGATGAAGGTGTTCTAGGGTGTTTCAATTATTGGTTGGATGGGTAGGTTGTTTGATGCGTTGATTGGTGGTATTTACACATTCTATTGAGCCATGTATGCCTGCACTTGTTGTTGGTCTTGTTGTTGAGCTAAGATTGTCTATTGCTAAGCCTACTATTGTGCTTGTTGTTGGGCTGCTAATTGGGCTACTTCTTCCTGCTCTTGGTATTTTTTTATTGCTTGTTGATATGCTTGTAGTTGTGCTACTTGTTTTTGTGCAAGAAACTGCATTTGTGCTTGTGCTTGTTGTGCTTGATATTGAGCTTTGGCTTGAGCATACACTTGAGCTTGTGCTTTTTCTTGAGCTTGTGTGGCTTGTGCGGATTATGTAGCTTGAGCATCTTCTTCTTGTTGTTGTAAGAAGGCTTGGGCTTGTGCAGCCTACTGTGCTTGTTGTGCGATTTCGGCAGCTTGAGCTGCATGTGCCGCTTGAGCGGCTTGCTGAGTAGCTAGTTGCACGACTTATTTTTGTACTTGTAGAAAGGATTTTTGATATGCATCTTGTTGAGCGGCTTGTAGTGCAATGTTATATTGGCTTGATAAATTGGAGCTTGGTGGTGGTGGAGGTGGTGGTGGTGGATTCAAAATGGTGCTCATTGTGGTGGTGGGGGGTGTCGTCGTTTTGATGATTAGGGTTTGAATGGTAGATGGTGTGATCGATGTGATTGGTCTTTGAGAGACCATGTTTTGAGATATTATGGGGGTGGTTGATGATGTTGTGATTGCTTGTGTAGTTATCATTTGTTGTTGCGATATTGATGACAAGTTTTGAGAGTTTGGCAAGAATTTTTTGATTGATGTTTGGGATGTTAGTTTGATTTTGATTGATATTTGGTAAAGGTGGGAGTCCAAAGCCAAGCAGTGGTGTGGATAATGGTGGAAATGGTGGAAGAAGTGAAAATGTGAGGGATGTGATCTCTTGAGGAAATGATGTGGTGTCAAAAATTCCCACAGTTCTAAACATGTCACCTTCTCCTTGCAAAGTTATGGGTAGAGAAGTTTGGGGTGTTGCGTGGAAGGATGATGATGATGGATCATTAGGATCATGGAAAGTGAGAGGGGTATACTTATGTAATGGATTTTGGGGTATGTTTTGTTCCAAAATGGTGTTTGCATCCAAGTCTTGATTATTGACAAGCAGGTGTGTTTGAATGGCATTAAGGAATGCATTTCCCTTATTAACATTAGGTTTAGTTGGAGCCAAAGATGCTGTGATTTGTGAGATGTTTTGGAATGGAGGTGTAGATGAGATGGGGAGTGTGGATGAAATTGGAGGCATGGCCTCCAAATATGGTTCCACTATAGAGCTCACATCGAAATTAGAAGGTAATTTGGCCCCTTGTTTTGTTAGTTCAAGCATGTATAGTGAAGGGTTAAGCCTCATCATGATATTGATGATCTTATGGTTCTTCGGATTTTGGATCATTTCAGTGATTTCTTCATGTGACATCCCAAAGGTAAGATCTTCTTCTTGGCTTTCCTCTTGTGGATTTTGTGATGATGAGAGAAAGTTAGTCAAAGGATTGCTTGATCCAACAGGATTTATTTCGGAGTTTGTTTGGCTTAGGTCACTTGAAGCAGGTGTTTCTTTGTCAGCTTCCATGTTCTTCTTGTGTTGAGATCTAGTCTGCACAATAAAATAGGGATCAATTTTTAAGAATATGGGAGATGTATCTCTAATTCTTTGGATTGATATATCTTTAGGCACAAAAGAGAAAAATTTAGGATTACTTCCAAGATCAAAGGATGATAATGATATGGATGTTAGATGGATGTTTGATGGAAGATTGAAACTCTTGAGAAAATCTTGAAAGGTATATTAAACTTTAGGAATTTGATTTAGGATTGATTTGTTTTGGATTTGGATTTTGGTGAATTCATGAACTCTAAGAGGTTGGATGTTGTCCTAGAGTTAAATCGTTCACAAGATGCTAATTTTTCTAGGTGTGAGAAGAAGGATTCACCTAAAAACTCCTATCCAAACAAGATGATTTTGATAATAAACTCTTAAATCCCTAGATGTTGGATGTTATCAAGGGATGAATTTGTTCACAAGTTTTGATAATTTGATCAAATATGTGGAGAAGGATGCATCTACACACATTCAATCAAACAAGGTGATTTTGGATTGATTTCAAATGATTTGCCCAAAGTTCAACATGAGGGATTTTATCAAGACTTTCGAAGAGTTAATGATGAGATGATCTTGATTTTTTGATGTTCACAGATGGATGAAGTTTTTATTTTGATCCTAGGATTTACCTAAAAAGAGACTTTGTTTACTAGACCTCGGTATTGAAGAACATATGATACTTCTAAGGACCTTTTAACCAAGAAGTGGTTCAAACTGAGCATACTTTTTTGGATTGTTCAAAGGAATGAATCTATAGAACCTCGTGAATTTTTTTCTTATTTTGATATGTTGCTTTTGATTGCACTTCCTTTTGTATTTCTTGATGACCTTTCGAGTGTGGCTCCTAAATTTTGAACTTTGATTCAAGGACTTTCACTTTGGGATTTTGACTTTCTTGGAAATCATGACATTTCAACACATGTGAGAGCCAATTTTGTTATCTTTGCTTAGTGACTTAATTTTACCACAAACACTTCTTTGATTAGTTTTCCAAACTAGATGTCCAATGTCTCAATTTCTTCGAATCCCACAAAGTATGTTATGTGGAAATTTGATGAAGTTGAGGCAAGGGTTACCTATTGTTTAACTTTAGTGGGAAAATTGAGATGTAAATCCAAGTGTTTAGAAACCTCTAAGGATGAAATCCCAAGGGCAAGCAATAACACGTGAATTTGGTCAATTATATTTTCCTCCTAAAGGGTTTGAAATTTTGATAATGATGTTAAATGTTTATTTCCAAATGTTTTCGAACAAGCAAAGTGTTTTGTAACCAAGAGAAAGTACAACCTTATGGCTATGGAAGACAATATTTGTTGAGTCCCCACTTGGACAAGTCTAGCTACGCTTATCTTTAGCGAATGGTTAGATGCTTGACCCCACTAGCTCCCCTCCACGACACTCACTTATAAGGGGTATCCAAGCATCAACACCCATGAAACTCCCATGGCATGCTTTCCATTTCTACTAAAAGACCATAAAAGTGTGGGGCGGCTTCAAAACAACCGTTCTTGCACCAACAAATAGATCAAGGATTTTGGCAATTCTAAAACAAGGGCTTTAATTCGGACTTTCTATTTGTAGAAGTTGACCCAACCTGGCGAGAGACCATTGTTTCCCTTCTCATCAGATCCAACCACGTGATATTGGCATTTATTCCAATACCCACATTTATATCCCAGCTGGAAATAATCTTGGGTTTAGAGTGTTACCGGTTGAGTCATTCCTTTGGGTGAGTACTTTTTCCCCAAGGTAGGCCCTCTAAGATAAACAATAGTGAGTAAATGTAGTCATAGTTCGATCAACCTTTGTTTAGAAACAAAGGGAGAACACATGCAATAGATTTACTCACACTCGCACTATTTTTTTTAATTTTAAACCAAAATTGAAGTGTGTATGGGAAATTATTTACACCACTTAATGTCACCAAAATCCTTTTGATTCTCAAGATCGTCATGAGGCACAAGAGAAGTGCATATGTCTTTTGATGATATTACTTTATGTACGTAATTGCAAAACAATGCAAACACTTGTTTATTTTAAATCCTCAAAGCAAAAGTGAGTTCGTTTTAAAAGCACCAAAGTAAGTGTGACAATTTTCCTTGTTCAAATTTTAATACCAAAACAAACTTTAGTAAATTTGAGTCCTAATGTTCTTTTTAAGCCCTTTTGTAACAAGAATTCAAAAGTTATTTTTAAAACCCAAACGAAATTAGTAAATCCTAAGCATAAAAAGCTGACAATTTTTTCCTTAAGAGGAGTAATGAATCCTTTAAGAGTGTTAAACAAACACTAGAGTGTTTAAAAACACTTGTTTTTTGTGAAATGACATCATCATGCTTCTCTTCCTCTTCATCTTTGATCAATCCAACCTACAAGAAAAATCAGTTATATTCTATAAAATAGAGGTCAAAAAGGAAAAAATGGACAGAAGAACCATAATTTAAAAAGAAGCACATGCTGCCGCTATTGGCATGGTGTGATGGTTTATAGGTGGCATTGTTGTTCTTGCCACCAAGGTTCAAACCCCATTGGGGTGTTATTGTTGAATGGTTGTATCCGGTTCATAGCTCCGGTCAAAAGCGTTTACCCCTTGAATAAAAAAAAAAAAGCACATGCTATAAATAAAATTTCACTTCATACTCCCCTCCAGTGGTGCAATCCACGAAGGCATCGCAGTTTGATCTCCCTAGCGGTGCTATATAGTGTCACTTGCCAATCAGCATCACTCTGCAGCCAGGCCAATGAGCATGAATGCATCGCACTTTTTTCCAGTGGTGCAGTTTGCTTTTTTGAAAGATTCTTGTGGGTCAAACAGGTTCAATGACACAGTTTGGAATTCAAATTTCTAGGCGAGAAGACTGAGGCATCACAATTTGAATTGTCAGCGATTCCATATAGCGGCGCTGGAGAACTAACGACGCTGAGCTTCCAGTGGCAGAGTTTTCCTATAGACAAAGAAAAATGCAGAATTTTGACAAAAAATGTGATTAAAATGTGAGATTTCCCTCCTTCTAGTGCCAAAATGTTGAACCCCCAATCCAAATACCTACAAAACACAACAAAAGAACACATTAAGAGATCATATGCAAGTAAGAACAAGGATTCCCCATGAAATCCATTAGCAAAGTTTCAAATAGGAAATAAAGCAAGAATGAGATGAAAGAACAAGAAAGAACTTTAGCTAAATCTTATTGAAGACAATGCAAACTCTTGATCCCATGGGGGAATTGGTGCCAATTTGATGTGAAAATTGGCCCTTTCCCAACTCCAATGCTAGTTTTGATGGTGTGATGAAGAATGTGATCCACTTTGATAAAGAGTGATGTGTGCTTCAAGACAAAGATTTGCATAACCTAGCTACAAATTCAAAAATATAAATGAAGATTGCTAAATATTTGAGCATACTAAGTTTACTCAAATTACGGATGATCGAATGAGGAGATTAGCCTCTTATTTATAGAATGCCAAGTTGAGGAGATGTCCAAAATAAAGCAATGTGGGACTAAATTTCATCCAATGGCAAAGTGTCACTTGTCCAAATGTGAATGGGCCAAGGATATGCAAGTTTTGATGATTGTGCCAATAAATGCATATATTTGAATTTTGAATTTGTTGAAATGACATGCAAGAGGGAAGGAAGAATGCATTGAATGCCACTTGGCTCAAGGCAAAGGACTTGTAAGATGGAGTAAATGCCTTGTTGTAAGGACAAAGTCCACTTGGATTTTGAATTCAAACTTGAGGAATATTCCTTAAAAGATGCCTCAAGTGTTGAAGAAAATAGAGATTTAATAAATCAAATAACTCTATTTTCATGTGCAAGTGGGAAAAACTAGAGGATGGGACATGAGAAGAGATTAAATTAATCAAGGTTAATTAATTAAATGAAGGGATTAAATGATGTGACCTATTTGACTTAAATTTGTGGATTCATTTAAACCAAATATGAGAAGAATATGATAAAGGCTTCATTAAATAAGGACTTTTGATTTATTTAATTAAAAGAGATGATTTTAGATTAAACTAAATAAGGTTTTAATTTATTTTATTTAATAGATAGACTTTAGAGATTTAATAATACATCATATTCAAAATGCAAACAAATGACAAAAGATCTAAAGCAAAAGCATAAGAAAACATGATGCAAACTATCTCATATTGGATTGGTGTCACATGTGCTAGTGACCCTTTCCCAATCCTTGATTGATAAGCTTAGATGATGATGATGCAATGGAAATGATGAGCAAAATTAGTTCTCAAGGAGAGTAACTTTGCATATGCTTTTTGGATGAAATTGTGGAGAGATGGTGAAGATATTGTGAAGGATTTGATAAGAGATGAAGCCTCTATTTTATAGATTTTCAAAATGCTAAGTGTTGAAAATGGACCAATGTGGGACAAAGATCAAGCCAATAAGATAAGGCCACTTGTCAAGTGATGATAGGCCAATGGATGTGCAAGATTTGGGAAGAGTGCCCATGAGAGGGAAAATTTGAATTCAAATTTGCAATGAATGTTGAGTTTGACTTTGGAAGGGGACATGTAAGAGGCATGTAAGGCCTCATAAATGCTCTATTGGGTGTACATGTCCACTTGGGGGGAGATTCAAACTTGGAGAATATAAAGATTTTGATAAATCAAATAAATGCAATTTCATGTGCAAGTGGCCAAATCTAGAGAATGCAAGTGGGATGAGATTAGCATTAGATTTAATCAAGATTAATTAGCTAGGATGATGATTAGGCTGATTTGACCAATTTGACTTGATTTAGGGATTTAAATCAAATCAAAGGGAGATGAATGATGATTTGAGATTTAATTAAATAAATGATTGATTTATTTAATCAGAGAGATGATGATAGGATCAAGTTTGATTTATTTGATTTAAACTGGTGACTTTAGGAGATTGATAAATAAACTTGATTTATTTATTTGATGAGCGAATGTGATGAATAATGTCAATTTGATGTGTCTACATTTTGCCCCTCTTTGAAGCAATGTACTTGTTGCATTGGTTCAAAGAATAAACTTGCCGCTATCAAAATTTAAAATTTTTTTGATTTTTCAGATGCCCCAGTAGAAAGTACACTGGTACATTGCCCCCTTGAGAGATTGAGCGAAAAGATTCGATTTGAGGGTCGATCTCGCGATACAGAGGTTCAAAATGGATGGTTATGGATGACGATGCAAATGAGATGATGTTAAGATGCTTAGAATAACAAATCTATATTATCCTAAACAACTTAAATAATGATATGATAAGAGATGGATGAGATGGATGATGTGATATGTTGTGATTATGCAATGGATGATTTATGAGATGCTTAGACTAACAGATCTATATTATGATGATTATGCATGTGAAATGATCGATGTTTCCTATGATGTATGATATGAATGATATGTGGTATGCTGACGGTTTGTAGATGCAGGATGGATGCATGATGGATGCATGACGAATGCATGATGTTAGCGTGGAAATCAGATATGACAAGAGGATCCCACAAGTCCATTATTGGTCGAGACTTTATTAGAGATGATGATGATAGATGATGATGATGATAAATGATGATGATGATTTGCTTATCAAGGATTGGGATTTTCAAAGGGTCACTTACTTTATGTTTGATTACATGCTGGTGCACCTAAGTACGATGCATCAAGGTATAAAGGACCAGGATGACGTTGTACCTAGTGTGATGGAATTTGACTCGACAAATAAATAGGAGTATTCTTGTTCACACTTGACATACGGAAACCTTGCTAGGGCGTACCTAACAAAGCAAGTATTTTCCAAGTTATTTTACAAGAATGTCTAACAAGCACAGCAAACAAAAGAATAATGATCGTTACCCCATTCCTATCTCTCTAAATCATTCGCTCGGATATCATCGAGAGGTCCTTGGAATGAGCGCAATAAGATAAATCAAAAGAAAAGACCAAGTACACAAATAAGCCAATGTTCTTCATACCTTCAGCCAAAGGGATGTGTTTTGATAGGATAAGAATCCAAGGTGATATCCAAAATGATGCCCATTGTCGGAACGATATATCCTAGGACATGCATTGTATAGGATGATGATGGTTTGATAAGTTGATTGATAGGCTGTTGATATAAGGTCGTGACATGTTTGCGACTAATCAAGAGTTTGATTTTGTGTTCAATGGTTGTTCGTTGTTTGATTTTGATTTTACGATTGAAGCTTGATTTTGTTGCCTACTATGATTGTTTATGTTTGTGTTGCCAAAGGATGAAGATGGTGTCGGTTATTATGGATGATTGATTATTGCAGGTGCAAGCAGATGAGGCAGGATGGATTTTTTCAAATATTTGGATGTTTTTGACATTTTGAAATGTTTTGAGGTTGTTTTGGATTTTGGATTTTCAAATGTTTTTGATTTTTTTTTTTTTATGATGTTTGGGATTTTGATCGAATGTTTTGGATTTTGATATTTTTGAATGTTTTTGGATTTTGATGTCTCGGGGGCTAATCAAAGATGAGCCTTGCCTACGTTTAAGCTCAGAGACGACGTAGTTCAGATTTCAATGTTTTTGATGTTTTCTGCTTTTTGAGTGGTTTTTGGATTTTTGGTATGTTTTGGATGTTTTTTGCTTTTTGAGTGTTTTTTTGGATTTTTGATATGATTTGGATGTTTTTGGATTTTTTGATTTTCTGATGTTTTTGGATTTTCACATGATTTTGATGATTTTGATATGGATGTGTGTGATGATATCAGTGCTCCATTTGAGATTTTTGTTGAAAACCAAGCTAAGGTGGATTGATCAGATCGATGGATTTATGATGATGATAACATTGTTGAGGATACACAACAATGCAATGATAGTGTTATGCAACACAAGGATTTGATGGGATTGATGATGATAACAATATTGAGGATACACAACAATGCAAGGACTGGATTGATCAGGATTGATAATGATAACATTGTCGAGGATACACGACAATGCAAGGATAGTGTTAAGCAACACAAGGATATCCCGAGATGATGATTTTTTGATTGGATTTGATTGATCATGTTTGATGAAGCTTGATTTCGAACAAAAGATGTTTTGGATGATTTGATGTGATGTTGAAGGATGCGTTTAGATGCGACTGATAGTGATTGTTTTGATCGATTTTTGATGAAAGATGAAGCGTGACAAGGAACATGTTCTTGTCAAAATGTGCCATGGGCTAGTGACTTCGATTTTTTCTCAACAGTGGTTTCGACCAATTTGATTTCACGTTTGCCAATGTTCGGATCACCACATAAGTCAGAGGATACATATCAAGATTTACTCATGCAGCAAGATGTAGATATCTGCCCCCAATGTCTAGCAATGTATGGAATGTCATGGATGGATGCTCAGATAAGTGTATGGATGGAGGGACATGGATTATCTTGCGATAAGATAAGGTATTAGGATAACGAATGCTCATTTGGATAATGCTTCATGGCTCAAAATAACATAGGATAGGATAGGATCAATGAAAATGACCCATGTCAAGATGTTTACCGTAAGCAAGCATAAAGTGTGCTCCAAAATTTCATCAAGATCAAGCTAACTAAGATGATGGATGCAAATATATGCGAATGGATTGGATAAATGGTTCATGGATGGATGGATTTATTATGGATAAGATGGATGGAACGCTCGATTTATTACGGATGGGATGAGATGCTTCCTCCTAAAGTGGCACACATAGATGCTCGATTCCACACATGATGCCTGTTTGCCAGGTTTTCGTCATGGTCTTGCCCAAAGTGCCACCCATGCGGTTTTCACTAGAGGACGATTTTTATCTTTACTATTTTCAATCCTTTTTCTGATTTTTTTTTTGGACTTTCATATTTTTTGATTTTTTTGTATTTTTGTGTTTTTCTGAAAGATTCACGCTGAACCACCTGGTGGTGTTGACGTAGATGCCTCTATCATAATGTGCCATCGATATCCTACTTGAAGGAGTTGCTTTTCTAAGATACATGCATTTGAATGCAGCTTTTGGGATTCTTGATCTGCTTCGTCGATACCAGGGTTAACTCTGTCTCTGTGCGTACATCGCGATAAGTGCCTTCTGAATCTTTATGATGAAGGGTCGTTGCCAATACATGGTCAATATGAGAATTGGATATCATGTGTGGAAGCGTGGATGGAGTGCATTTAGGGATAAGAGATGGATTGGTTGACAGTTTGGAACCTTTGACTCTCCAAACTTGGGAAGATGAGCAATGATGGGTGGATACGGAAGTGTGCATGGAATTAGGACCAACTTGATATACTTTGTACGATGCTTGAAAAAGCCACTTTTGATTTGTGGACATCTTTGATGGATACCTTTCCCTCTTTTAGTTTGCCCCACAGTTTCTTTGACTGATGGAGTTTGATAGGGATGATCTTTCTTTGTATTCTTTGGTATCCATATGTATTTGATTTGTCCATTATGCTTCTCAGCTTCTCTTGATTTGATAACATTCTTTGTACTTTGATTCAGATCTTTCTTTTGACGTTGGTCCCAATTCATGGATGGGGTGATGGGTGGATGAAGATTCGTGACGTGACTGGTTGTAGTATTGACACTAGCTTCATCATAATTATTCTTCATGCTCCCTATGTTGACGTTTGCTTGAGATGAAGTTGCCCCTAGTATGGTGGTAGTAGTACCTTCATGCTTTGATTCTGCTTGTTCCAAGAGATTTTGTTTAGAATGAATTCTCTGATAAATGACCACCATAGGTGACGTTATTTCCATTTGCTGCTCTGCTAACTCTGGAATATCTTGTTCTATTTGACTTGTTTCCTTGAGTGGATAATGTTGGATATCCACATAGCTAATGTCCTCAGTTTGAATTTCGGATATATCAAATCCTGATGTTGACAACTCCGTTTGATTGTAGGAGTTAAGAATCTGCTCTTTTGTGTGACAAAATCTTGTTCTAGATGAAGATCATCTGTGTGTCCATCTGTAGAAAGCATCTCATGGTTAGATGGAGGAGTATGTGCTACATGGATATGATCATCGTGCATAGATAGGAGAGTGTCCATTAAACTATTGTAGTATCTTGAAGATACAAATTCTTGATCTTGAATGTTTTTGGCATGCTTTGGATCAAGTTCTTGACATGGGTCAGTCTCAAAGGATGGACTGCTTATAAATGGTTCTTGGATATTTTCATCATGCTTGGGAAGTGGCTTAATATCTTCGTGATCTTTAAGTGGACTTGGATTAGGTGTCGAGTTGAAGATTCCTTCAATATCGGAAACCATGAGGTCGAAGGATGTCAATATGTCTTGGAAAGGACCATTCCTAGACCTTGGTGAAAGATTTTGATCATGCTTTGGCATAAATTCTTGAGATATGTCCTCTACCTCATTAGGTGATGTAGATACATTTTCAACATGATCACTAGTCGATGCCTCATTGAATGAAGCGAAAATATCTTTATTGATGGATAGATCTTGAACATTGTTTTCAACAATTGCAGTACAGAGATTTCTAAGGTCTTCAACCATAGGGTCAAATGATGTTGACATTTGTGGAATTGGATCATTGTTGGGTATTTTTGGTGGATTTTGATCATGATTGAGAAGTGACTCTTGACATATGTTCATTTGATCATTGGATGGAATAGACAGAACTTCAAGGTATTCAATGATGGAGTGATCTTGATCTTTCTTCTCAATAGTTGTCATCTTTTGTGTTTGTGCTCGTGTTGGTTGGGTAGCTTGAGAGGCTTGGGCATCTTGAGAGGATTGTTGCATTTGTCGAGCTCATCGTGCTTGTTTCTTAGCTAGATATTGTTGGATAGCCTTTTGGTAGGCTTGGTGAGCCTTTAGTGCAATTTCATATTGTCTTGCTAAGTTTGGTTTTGGTGGTAGTGGTGGCGGATTTGGAATCGTGTTGGATGCGATGATGGGTGTGATAGGGGTGGATGAGATTAATGGAAATGGTGTCTCCACTATGGTACTCACATCAAAATCCGAAGGCAACTTGGCCCCTTTTTTTTCCAATTCAAGCATGTATAACGAAGGGTTGAGTCTCATCATGATGTTGATGATTCGATGATTATCCGGATTTAGGAGCATTTCAACTGTTTCTTCATGAGACATTCCAAAGGTAGGGTCCTCTCCTTGGTTTTCTCCTTGCATATTTTTCGATGATGAGAGGGTCAATGGATTGTTTGATTCTGCTGGATCATTTTTGCGTTGGTTTGGCTAAGATCGCTTGAAGCGGGTGTTTCTTTGTTGGCTTCCATACTCTTCTTGTATTGAGATCTAGTTAGAACCATAAAACGGGGATCAATCTTCGAGAATATGGGAGATGAGTCTCTTGATTCCTTGGATTAATCTCTATTTTATGTCCCAAAGTGAAAGTTTTAGGATGCTTTTTAGGATCAAATGTGATGGTGATGTGATGGTGATGTTCAAAGATAGATGTTATGGATGTTTTTGGTTTTTGATAAATCTTGAATGAAATGCTAGGACTTTGGATTTTTGATTGGTTTGATTTTTAGATTTTGAGATTTTGTCCTTGATCTTGATTTGGATTTGGTTTTGGATTTTGAACAAAAGGAAACCCTAAGATGTTTGATAATGATCTAAAGGATAGTTGTGTTCAAAGGATGATGATTTGGATATGTGTGAGGAGAAGGATGCATCTACCCACACCTATCCAAACAAGATGATTGTTTCACTAAGTATATGGAGAAGGATTCATCTACATACACTAAGCTAGACAAGATGATTTGGATGACTTTGACTAAGGATATGCAAAAGGATGCATTTACACATTCCTAGCCAAAGGTGTTTTGATAAATGTTTTCAAGGACTTGGTCTCAATGATTTTGGTGTTTGCTTGATTTTGTCATAAAGCCTAGCATTTCAAGGATGATTTCAAGGTTTTTTTCAAAAGATTATTTGTGAGATGGATTTGATGTTTTGAAAGATGTATGAGAGAGGTTTGATTTGTTTTGATCCCTAGATGAACCTAAAAAGACCACTTTGTATTTTCCTAGACCTAGGTATTGAAGAGCATGCATATGCTTCCTAAAGACCTTTGTTAACCAAGGAATGATTTGAACATTTTGGATTTCCAATCAATGATTTGTGCTTCTGGGATTTGGAGTCTTCAACGCACATGAAAGTTCATTTTTCTTAGCTTTGCTTAATGGATTTATTTTACCAAAAACACTCTCTTTGATTAAAGTTTCAAACTAAGAGGTTTGATTTGTTTTGATCCTTATTTTAGCAAATGAGTCCTCCTATTGGTGAAAAAGTGTCAAAAACTGGTTTCTGACTGTCGGGATCTGAAATCTAAAAAAAATTATATTTTCAGTCCTAAGGTGGGACTCATTCGCCAGTGGTGGTGAATCAGTCCTCTCCCAAAATTCTAAAAAATTAGGACACAACTCTGTAACACTAGATCTGGGAATCTCTTATTGTCGGGTTACCGAAGTCAATTATGCAAAAAATAGACAGAATGTCTTTTCCAAGCTTGAAATAGGATGTAGTTGACTTGAAACACTTTGTTGACTTCTTGTCCACTTTTCCACACCTAAATGCTTGTCAAATCTGTATCAAAATTCTGCAAACACACATGCAAAAGGGGGAAAATGGTTAAGGGCTAGGTTATAGGGATTTTCCTTGGTCAAATCCCACATTGGTAATCAAACCCTTAATAAAATAATGAAATGGAGAATGATAAACAAATAACATGCAAATGTTATCAACTTACCAAACCCTTGTTGAAGAAAATTAGAAGATATGTTAATGGATGCTCCAAAATGCTTGATTAATTGCTTGAATTGATGTTGTAAGATGCTTGAATGCTTGAGATTGCTTGAATATGATGTGTAAATTTTGGAGGATTGTAGGAGATGTAAAATGAGGTGAAAATCACTTATTTATACAATCTTGTGCCTTAGTTACCCGTTCATACCTCATCACAGGCCAACATCAAGTGTTTTTGAATAAAAACTTGAAAGGAAATTTAAAATATTTTCAATTTAGAGCCAAGGGGAACTCATTCGCCACCCATGGCGAATGGGTCCCAACTAGCAAGTGAAAATGGGTGTCGAGAATTATGTTGTATTTAATATTGTTTTTCAGGCTTACATTCAAAAATACACTTAATTAAAGCATATGAGGGCATAAAGGGACCAAATAAAGCATGAGAAAGGGATAAATAGTGAAGTTGTGCCTAGAAAAGTATGAAATCTTGTTACAAGACTTTACAACACTTCAAAATAGGACTTGTTTAATGATGAAAAGGTGATTTTTAGGTAAATTGTAATGAATAGTCTAGAAAAATGTAGAAATGTCTTACAACACCTTCACAAGATGTTGTTATTTGAATTTTAGTACTAAATATGCATGTTCAAACCATGTTACATCATAAAATCAAAGCAAAATAGATCAAACACCATGAAACAAAAACTAAAAGGCCATGAAAATGACAAGGGGCCATTTTTTCTATGGCACAAGGTCTTGTGGATCTCATAGAAGGCTTGTAATTGTGTTGTCTATGTTCTATCAAAGGTGTTTGTGGTTTGGTGCTTTGAAAGACTAAGTACAGAATTACTGTGTGTGTCTGTATAGTCCAGATGGACTAATGGAGAGTATTTTGTGTATAAAAGTTGTTGCATTAGCTTCGTGTGAATTTGAAGGCATCCAAGATGTGTTCCAGTGTATGATTAAGCATGTTATGTGGTCTGCATGTTATCTTCTTGTTGCGGAAACATGTACTTCAAAGTTCATTGGTGTTTTCATTAGGTTTGGATGACCTGGTGTTTACACGTCATGTAAAGGATAAGTGTCAATTGAGGAAGTGTGTGTTTGATCCAAGATGTTGTTTTGGGTCTTGGTTAAGTGTTGGTTTGGTCTACTCCCATTCTCTTCCACCGCGGGAATGTTGAGTTGCCAACCTGATTTGAATTTGTATAATGAAGAGTATGTAGCCAACCTTGGAGAAAGTTTATAAGGTTGAAGATTATATAAATGCAATTCAATATGTTAAGGATTGTAATGATGCCACAAGTGTGAGAAGCAAGAGTGTGCGAAAGTGAATTAAGGCAGCAGCACTTTAATGTGTTTGACTCCTGAAAGCAGTGAGTTGATGGTGTCTACAATTCTCTAATCAAGGTTGTGGATGTCTGCAAATTATTGTGGTGGATTTTCTATTATCTTTCTTTATCTGTAGGTAATGAGCCTCCCTTCTAGACAGTGAGTCATATTTGTAGGCAGTGAGCCTTATTTCCAAATAGTGATTCCTATCTTTGGCAGTGAGCCTCTTTGTAATCAATTTTGCAATTACTCTTATATTTTGAGTTAATCCTCACTAAGGTTTTTCCCTTATTGGGTTTTCCACATAAATCTGGTGTTTCTTGTGTTGATATTACTTTCTACTATTTTCACTTCATGCTCATACTTAATAACAAATTAAAGTGGATGTGGAGTTAATAATTGTTTGAGATTTGTGAATGTGATTGGTGATAACTGATTCACCCCCCTCTCAGTTGTCTTGTACATTTCAACAATTGGTATCAAAGCCTTGGTTCCTCAAAGAAGAGCTTAACCACTTGAGGTAAATCTGATGGTGCACAAATTTTCAATCCTTATTTTTAATGGATCTAACTACAGTGACTGGAAAGTGCATATAAGAGGTTACCTGATCTCTCCTGGCTTCAAGACTTGGAAAGCTGTTGAGACAAAATATGTTGAGCCGACAAGCGGTCCATCTTCTACAAATGATATTTTTGCCTATGAGGAAAATGAAAAAGCAAGGTATCCAATCCATAGTGCTTTATCTAAGATTGGGAAAACAAAAGTTATTTCATTAGGAACTGCTTTTGAAGTGTGGGAAAAGTTGAAAGATATCTATGAAGGAAATGATAGAGTCAAATTATCAAAGAAGCTAACAACAAAGCACAGATATGAGAAATTGAAAATGGAAGAAGGTGAAGACATTGCAAGCTACTTTCAGAGGGTTGATATTATAGAAAATGAAGTCAAAATTCAAGGTGGTACTCTGATGAAGATGTAATGGAGCAGATTTTGATGACCCTACCGAAGAGTTATAGTGACAAGGTCTCAACTATTGAGGAAGTGTATGATCCAAAGAAATTCACTAAAGAACAACTATTTGGCACCTTGATCGCATTTGAAATGTGGAAATTTGGAAAAGAAAAGGAGAAAATAGAAATAGCCTTCAAACCCACCAAGACAAAAGATGATTCAGATAGTGAAGGTTCAGAGGAGTTGGAAGCAAACTTTACAAGGAAATTGAAGAAAGGTATAAACAAGTACAACAGTATGTTACTTTTTAAATTCTTTAGTTGTGGAAATATTGGTCCATATGCTTCAAGATGTCCAAATAGAGTAGTTGTACACAAGAAGAGTAGAGACAATAAAGACAAAAGGGATAAAAAGTTCAAAAAATTGTATTATGTTAGAGAAGATGTTGGAATTTTTTATGATGAATCTGATTTTGAGGATGATAAAGATTAATTCTTGTTTCTATACTTGGAGAATAAATCAATGTCTACTAACCATGGAAGATGTGCAAGGGAAAGTAGTTCGGAGATCAAGAAGGAAGAGATGGAAGGTATTCTAGTTACTGCCTTTCATGCTAGAAAAGATGAGGATTATTGGGTAATTGGCAGTGGTTGTTCAAATCATATGACTAGAGACAAAAGTAAGTTTACTAAACTTGAAAATTATGATGGAGGATTAGTCATGTTTGGAGATGATTTTGGTGCAAAGATTGTTGGAAAAGGATCAATTAGTTTTAATGGAAAACATAGTACTTATGATGTCTATTATGTTAAGGGCTTAAGGCATAATCTTTTGAGTGTTGGACAAATGTGTAGCAAAGGATTTAAACTTGTGTTCCACGATAATACCTGTGAGATCATAAAAGGGTCCAGAACTATGGTAGCTGCAGGAAGAAGAACATATGGAAACATTTATCAGCTTAAGGGTGTTGATGGTCAGTGTTTTGTGTCTCAAGTTAATGAAAGTTGGCTATGGCATCGGAGGATGGGACATGTAAACTTTGACAATCTAATCAAGATTAATTCAAGAGAAATTGTCATAGATCTGCCTAAAATCACAAAGCCCATCAATATTGTTTGCAAAAGTTGTCAATTGGGAAAATAAACTAGATGCAGTTTTTAAGGAAAAGAACAATCAACCACCAGAATGCTGGAATTGATTCATACAGACCTATGTGGTCCCACAAGAACATGAAGTCTTATTGGTGACAGGTATTTTATGCTTTTGATTGATGATTATTCTAGAATGACATGGGTTACTTTTCTTAGGGAGAAATCTCAAGCTCTAGATAGATTCAAAGTGTTCAAGGCCAGGGTAGAGGATGAAGTGAAGGTGAGAATCAAATGTTTAAGGTCTAACAGAGGTGGAGAATTCACTTCCAATGAGTTTGATACATTTTTTGAAGAACATGGTATAAAGAGACATTTTTTTGCTCCTAGAAATCCTCGGCAAAGTGGAGTTGTAGAGAGGAAGAACCAGACTGTTCAAGAGGCTGCAAGGACTATGATGAAAGAGGAAAATGTACCTAATGTATACTGGAGAGAAGTAATCCACACTGTTGTTTATATTCTTAATAGAGTTCATATCATAAGTAACCGCACAAAGGCTCCTTATGAACTATGGACTGGAAAGATTCCTATTGTTAAATACTTTAAGATGTTTGGAAGAAAATGTTATATTAAAAGAGATGATGAGAACCTTGGAAAGTTTGATGCAAGATGTGACGAAGGTATTTTCCTTGGATATTCAACTAATTGCAAAGCTTATAGATGCTTCAATAAAAGATTGAGAAAGATAGTTGAAATTGCAAATGTAAAAGTTGATGAAGATATGCACAGACCAGTTGAAATAAGTGAAGTTGAACCAGATGAACCTATCTACAGACAAGTACATGAAGAGAATAAGGAAGAAGAAGAAAATATTGAAGAAGAAGAAGAAGCTCGGGAAGCTACTCCTAAGACTCCAAAATATGTACAGAAAAATCATCTGGAGGAACATATAATTGGAGACAAAAGTGAAGGTGTAAAGACAAGGAGCAAAGTGGTACTAGCTAAGGTAAATTTGTGTTTACTTTCCAAGATAGAACCAGAAACATTGTGTGAAGCATACAAAGATGAGAATTGGGTTAGATCAATGAAAGAGGAGTTGTAGCAAATAGAGAAAAATTAGACATGGGAACTGGTTCCTAGACCTATAAACAAGAATATAATTGGTTCAAAGGGGGTGTTCAGGAATAAGCTAAATGAGAATGGTGAAGTAGTAAGAAACAAAGCAAGACTTGTATGCAAAGGTTATTCACAGGTTGAAGGAATAGACTTTGAGGAGACATTTTCCTCGGTGGCAAGAATGGAGGCTATTCAATTTTTTTTTCCATTTTCTACTCACAAAGATTTCAAGGTATATCAGATGGATGTTAAGTTTGCATTCTTGAATGGAAAATTGGAAGAAGAGGTGTACATGGAACAACTAGAGAGATTTCAGTTATCAGATAAACTAGACATGGTATGTAAGTTGAAAAATGAACTATATGGACTTAAACAAGCTCCCAAAGCATGGTATGCAAGGTTGGATAGATATTTGACACAACAAAGGTTCAACAAAGGCTCCGCAGACAATAATCTCTATTTCAAAGTTGAAGGAAACAGAATGTTGACAATGATTGTGTATGTTGATATTATCTTCAGAGGAAATGAGGGTATGTGCAAGATATTTGTAGAGATACAAAAGGAGTTTGAGATGTCTATGATTAGTGAGTTGAACTTCTTTCTTAGACTTCAAGTGAATCAAAATGATAAGGGCATATTCATCTCACAATCAAAGTATGTTAAAGAATTGCTAAAGAAGTTTGGAATGGATGATTCCAATTTGGTTTGTACCCCCTGTGGTGACTGGATGCAAACTGAGTAAGGATGATGATTCTCCTAAAGTTGATCAGAGCATGTATAGATCTATGATTGGTGGACTATTATATCTTACTACTTCTAGACTGAATATCACGCATGCATTATGTTTGGTTGCCAGATTTCAAGCAAAACCTAAAGAAACACATGTTACAGTTGTGAAGAGGATATTCAAATATCTAAAAGGCACTTTGTATTATGGCCTATGGTATCCCAAGGATACTGATTTCACTTTGAGTGCTTACACTGATGAAGATTGGGCTAGTTGTGTGGATGACCAGAAGAGTACAACTTGTGGTGGTGCATTCTTTCTTGGAGGAAGATTAGTTTCATGGCTAAGCAAGAAACAAGATTTAGTCTCTTTATCCACTGCAGAGGCTAAGTACATTGTAGCAGCATCTTGTTGCACATAGGTTTTGTGGATGAAGTAAACATTGAAGGACATAGGAATGATGTGTAATGAGCCTATCCCTATCCTTTGTGATAATACAAGTGCAATAAATATTTCAAAGAATCTAGTAATGCATTCAAGGACAAAGCACATATCTATCAGATATCATTTCTTGAGAGAAAAGGTATTGGATAATGAAGTCAGGCTAGAATATGTGCCTACAAAGGATCAAATTGTCGATATGTTTACTAAGGCTCTTCCAAAGGATACTTTTGAGTATCTTTGGGAGAAGTTGGGGGTTGTTGCTCCTGGTGAACATGGAGGTGCATCAGTTCAATGGATCTACAGATTCTTCATTTATCTGGACTAATGTCTGGGATCTACTCCTCAGGGGGGGTAGGAAGTATCGTTTTGCAGTATGAGATGTCGGTCAAAGGGGGAGAGAGAGTCATGTGAAAAAGAAAAAGTTGAAAGGAGAGATAGAGAGAGAGAATATTGTAAGGAAAAGAGAGTGCAAGAATGTTATGTAGGTTGTCTAATCTAGAAAATAAAGGAAAGTGTGTATTGTATCTTTGGTGGTTTTTCACATCATGTGTTACCATCAATGACAAAGGGGAGAATTGTTGCAAGTATGAATGAGTATGGTGGTGTTGTCATTAATGTTGTCATTAATGTCAACACAGTATAGGTTGTTGCAAAGAAAGGAAACAAGTGATTACAGGTTGTGCATGTATAGTTGAGATACTGTAGAGATGTTGTGAGTACATGGAGCTATCTTTATGATGTTGCAAGTTTGTTGATATGATGAGTTACCAAGTGCTTTTGAGAAATAGTGAAGAAATAATTGTGTGTGTGTTCAGAATGTGCTTCATTTTATGCTTTGCATTTCTTTTGTTTTGATCCTATGCTTGTGCGGAGATGAAATGTTGTTTAATGGCATCTTTGGGTGATATATCCTGGATTAGAGCTTTTGGTTTGATGAAGAGTGAAAGTTATGTTCACCGGTGTGTGAACTAGTCTAGCAAAGTTGTTTGTCTGTGGACTGGGAGAAAAGTATCTGCTTTGCAATCCTCCATTGGTTTGTTTCAAGTCTTGCGGATCTCCTTAAAGGATTGTAATGGTGTTATCTATATTCTATCAAAGGTGTTCATAGTTTGGTGCTCTAGAAGACTAGGTTCAGAATTACCATGTGTCTGTACAGTCCAGATGGACTAATGGAGAGTATTATGTGTATAAAGGTTGTTGCATTAGCTGTGGATGAATCTGAAGGCATCCAAGATGTATTCCATTGTATGATGAAGCATGTTATGTGGTCTGCATGTTATAATCTTGTTGCAGAAATGTGTACTTCAAATTTCATTGGTGTTTTCATTAGGTTTGGTCGACCTGGTGTTTACACATCATGTGAAGGATAAGTGACAATAGAGGAAGCATGTGTTTGATCTAAGATGTTTTTTTGGGTCTTGGTTAAGTGTTGGTTTGGTCCACTCTTTTCCATCATGGGAATGTTGAGTTGCCAACTTAATTTGAATTTGTATAATGAAGAGTGTGCAGCCGACCTTGGAGAAAGTTTCTAAGGTTGAAGATTATATAAATTCAAGTAAAGACATTAATGATTGTAATGATTCCACAAGTGTGAGAAGCAAGAGTGTGCAAAAGTGAATTAAGGCAGTAGTACTTTAATGTGTTTGACTCTTGAAAGTAGTGAGTTGATGGTGTCTACAATTCTCTGATCAAGGTTGTGGATGTGTGCAAATTGTTGTGGTGGATTTTTTGTTATCTTTCTTTATTTGTAGGCAATGAGCCTCCCTTTTGGATAGTGAGTGGACTATTTGTAGGCAGTGAGCCTTGTATTTAGACAGTGAGTCCTATCTTTGGTAGTGAACCTCTTTGTAATCAATTTTGAAATTACTCTTATATTGTGAGTTAATCCTCACTATGGTTTTTCCCTTATTGGGTTTTCCACTTAAATCTGGTGTTTCTTGTGTTGATATTACTTTATGCTATTTTCACTTCATGCTCATACTTAATAATAGATTAAAGTAGATGTGGAGTTAATAAATGTTTGAGATTTGTGAATGTGATTGGTGACAACTGATTCACCCCCCCTCTCAATTGTCTTGTGCATTTCACCATTTTTATTATCTCATTTATTCACTCTTTATTTGGTGAAATAGTTATGCTTCTCTCTATTTCTTGAAGGTTATTTCTATAGATGGTGATCTTGGGCTGCACCAACAGGTTGCATTGGTCAATAATCAACATCATAAGGTCTGAACTAAAAAGACTTTTGAGAGTGTTTTCTCCTCATGAGATATACTTAAACATGCACCCGATGGTCCTCTTTAATAATCCCACTAATGGTATATTAATAGATATCGTTTGTGGTGAGAATGTGATCACCAAGGAATTATTACTTTTGCATGAACTCTATCAAGATATATATGATAAACTGAAAGCATAGATCAAGATGCATAATGGTTTCGCTTGCCCTACGATGGGATCGATCACCTTGTCTTTACAAATAGGATCAAAAATATTAGATATATCATTCTCCATCATCCCACAATCGGACCAATTTCATGTGAAGCTAGGCTATCCATGGCTTCGCTCCATGAATGTCATCCCATCAATCGTACATAAATGCTTAAATTTTCCCTTTGACAATGAAATTTTCACTATGCATCATAGTGACTTTAACCCTTTATCTTCCTGTGGAAACTTTTCATTAGATTTCTTTTGGCCGAAGCCTATAGAGCCTATCAAACCATGAGAAGACTTATTTTTTAAATCCTATCAAAATTTCAAGGCAAAGAAAATAGCAGAATTATCCCTCTAAAACATTCCTTCGTCCACCACTAAGCCTACCATCCTTGACGAAACCATGATTGAACCTAAAGAAATTCTAAATAACCAAGATGAACCTAAGACAGAACCTTCACAGGTACTTCCTACAAAAGACCAAGAGACAACGAAAACAATCCTATCACACCTCCTAGAATAAAACAAGTTTACAAAGTCAAAGAGAAAGTGGTAGAACAACCTCCCATGGTTCATTCCATTCCATCCCTTTGGGAAGAAAAGAAACCTATGGTTGATCAACCCACTCCTATACAAATGCAACTTGAAAACATAACTAAAAGAAATAGAGGTGTTAGAGAGCATAGGCATAGATGTCGTGCTCTTTCTCAAAGATTAAATGAATAAAACAACAAATAAAATCAACATCCAAACTTGAATGAAGCAATACATGATGAGTCTCCCTCTTTGTCGCAACAAAAAGATCCTATACAACAACTAAATCCCTCTTTGGAAAAATTATCATTCGACCTCCTATTGTGATTAATTTAGATGACGATGATGAGATTGCAAAGATTGATGAACAAGTGCATAATTAATTAAATACATGGTTTCCTCTCCCATGAGCTTACATAACAATTCTCCTAAGAAGAGTGTTGAACCTGGTGATGGACCTAGTTCAACACTTGCTATTATCCTTTTAGCTAGTTGTCTTCTTGAACTGTATACGATGAACACGATTGGGATGCAGATGACCTGCTCATAGGTTGACTCGCATGTGCCTTACTAGTCCTTTGCATTATTTGTTTTTCCTTTTGTGTGATTGCATGTGTGTTTTTTGATCCCCCATACTTTTTCTTTGATGTATCTCTCTCTTTGTGGCATTCCTCTATTTATACCTATATTATTCTCTATTTCCTAAATCTTTCAAAAATCTTTTCCTTTTTATGTTTTTCATTTGTCTTATGTTTTCCTTTTGGGGATGATGCAAGGCATCAAAACATTCATGTATCTTCCATGTTGACCCAAAATCTTTTCCCTTTATCTTTTTCATTTGTCTTGTGTTCTTTTGGGGATGATGCAAGGCATTGATACATTCATGTCTCTTCCATGTTGACCCAAAATCTTTTCCTTTTATCTTTTCTTTTGTCTTGTGTTTTCCTTTTGGGGATGATGCAAGGTTTCGAGATATTCATATCTCTTCCATGTTGACCTGAAAGGTTTTTCTTTGTTTTCACTCTCTTTGTGTCATTATTTTAAATTCTATGAGTATTTGGGGAATGATCATAGTTATGAGCTCTCTAAAAACATTGTAGCAAGAACATATTGACCCCAAATCCATAGATCCCTTATGTGTTTTGGGGGAAACCCCTTGTTATTTTACATGACATAGCTTTATTTGGAAACATATGACCTGGCATAGGGATTTCCAAGTTAGCTTTCATGTCTTCTTTATTGATAGCATTTATTATTTGCTACTTTAAAGTAATTGCTCATAGCATGGTGTTTAGCAATTTCTTTAAAGTGGGGGCATACATTGGCATTATTTTTTTGCATTTTTTTATTTTTCATGTTTCATGGTGTAGTATTTTTGCTTCATGCCATGCATTTTTTTTCTTTTTTGTGGCATTGGGTATGATGTCCTTCAAGAGCATGATCTATTAGCATATTACAGTCCTCTTAGTGGCTTGATGTGACACACTGCATCCCCTAAGTTATTAATCTTTTATTCTTTGATTGGTCCTCTCTGGGAGACATTAGGCACAATGTTCCCTAAGTTAAGACCTCATATGAATTAAGCAATAATCCTTTGAACATTCCTTATTGTTGCATTTTCATTTTTAGTTATATGGCCACCCTGCATAATACACTTTGCATGCCTGTGGAGCCATCTTGTTTGTTCATGAGTTCCAAGCATACGAAGCTTTTCTTGCCTCATGAAGCTCGAAGTTCATTGTTGATGAGCTCCAAGCATACAAATTTTTGCTTGCCTCATGAAGCTTGAAGATCATTTTTGTGTGGCGCCTTGTCAAAGTTATCAAGAGGTATAACTTGGGTATGGTTTGACGGGAAGCCCAACCAAAGCATGACTTTCCCATAGCCACTTGTGCATGAGTGTGGGTGCATACCGGTCATGTGTGTATGTGTCCCACCTCTTTTAGATCCTCACCCAGTGAACAACCTAAAGTTTCGTTGCCTCAAAGTGAGCATGCATTTTTTGGACAAACAACCTAGATCTGATCCACATCGCGATGGACAAATGGTCGAAGCTTGATCCACCCATTTCATTTTATTTTTATTTCCATCTTTGGCAGTGTATGCTTGTTCCTTTATGATGTTATTTATATCATTTTTATGTGTGTTCTTTTGTGCCTATGTTGGTTTTCCATGGGATCTTGATCCTGGAGGCTTGATCACCCCTCTTGATTGTTGTCATCCTATCCTACTGACATTGGTGCACATGGACCCCTCTTGAAATGAGTTTGTCTAATTTAGTGTGAGTTTGAAGCAATTTCATCCTCTCACTAAAGTGGGGGTTAAATGTAGTGTCAAAAAATGGACCGTTGGTGACACTTTCACACTTCTTTGGGCTCTACTTGTAAAATTGAGCTTAATGATGCCTTGACTTAGTGTTGTATTGTGTTTAACACATTCACATTAGGTCTTGGGCCCTTGTGAATTAAATAAACTTAATCATATTGTATTTAGAGTTTTGTAAAGTGTTGTAACACACTTTCACACTTTTCTAGGGTTTTCATAAATAGTTAGGCTTCTTTATGCTTTAATTGGCCTTATTTTGCATCTACAAGCCTCAATTAATGCATCTTTTCAAGGAAAATCCTAAAAAAAATCAATATCCAATCATAATTTAGGTGTTTTCAGGTTGTGTGGCCCAAATTTAGTGATCTAGGCCTCATAAGCCACCTTGGGCATATGAGTCCCACCTAGGATTTTATGTCCCAATCTAGATTTTACACCTTTCTAAGCATTTTTTAATTTGGTCCCATAAATTATGCCTAATGGGACTCATACGCCACCTTGGGTGTATGAGTCACGTGTGGCCCAAAATTAAAATTAATTCAAACTCTTGGCGGGATATCCTCCTCCTAGATCTAATGTCAACTTGTAGTGTTGTAATTTAGGGAATTTTTGCATAATTAAGTATAAATACAAGGTTCTTTCACTCATTTTTCACCTAGCAAGTTGAATGAGCATTCTTATAGCAAGTTTGAGTTCACAATAGCATTAAAGTGTCTTCAATGGAAGATTATCAAGCATTTTAGAGCATTATTCAAGCATCATGTCAAATTCTTCATGAATCATTTTTTTTTTTGAGCTAACAATTGTGATGTAGGGTTTCATGATTCAAGATAGCATTCAATTCAAGGTCCATCCTATTCAAGCAAGATTCAAGGTCTACATCCATTGGAGCCATCTCATACATGTTTGCAACCTCTTATTGCTAGGGTTTGGTGAGTTGCAACATCATATTTTGTTCATTCCTCATTCTCCATTCCTATTTCATTTCATTTCAAGGTTTGATTACCAAAATGAGGTTTGACCAAGGCAAACCCATTTTCACTAACAAAACAACATTTTTCCCTCTCTTTAGTGTGTGATTTGCAAGTTTAGGGAAAAGACACATTGGAGAACAAGTTTGGAAAAAGTTGTCAAATTGTTCAAATTTGTCAAAGTTGTTACCTTACATTAGAGATACTTGGAAGACTTCTACAAGTTGCAAATTAGGGTTTTGGATCTGAAAGTCAATTGGGTTCAAGACAGAGCAGACATTGAAGAGCATATTTAGAATTTGAAGCTTTAGAAAATCCTAACCAGATTGATACGCCAATTTTGGCATGAGTCCCAATTTAGGTCATTTTTTAGGTTTTTGCAATTTCAGACACCCATTTGCCAGATCCTTGTTTTTGCACAAAACCCCAGATCTGGGACTAAATCGCCCAGTCTAGTGTATGAGTCCTAATCAACATTAAAATTATAGTTTTCAACATTTCAAAGCCTCATCCAATCATCTTCAGATTTCCAGGTGAACAAATTTCATCTTACAGCTTTCTATTTTGTTTTACATGCATTTTTAAGTCATTTAGTGAAAGATTGCATCATACTAGGTTTAAGCATTTTGATTTGCATTGCATGTGTCTTTCCAATCCCTAGCTTGGTGGTGAACCCCTCCTTAGTTTACAATCATCCCCTAAGACAATGCTATTGCAAGATCGCTTTCTCCTTTGCATACTTGAGGTTGAGATCTCTAGGGTTATCCTTGAATGAGAGTGTTTGATTTTTTTTATTCTATCTCCCAAGCATAGAACCAAACGAAATTCTTCCTTTTAGTAGCAATAAAGGAAATTTTCATCGCAAAGCTCATCTGATTTCGTCAAACAAGATTTGATAATGTGTAGAATTTTCGCCATTGTCCCAACTATTTTTTGTCGTCTTTTGTTGCTTTCCCCGCCGCTATTGGTTTTCGTTCCTCCAAACTCTTCCTCATTGGTAAATTGGACTTTCACTTCTCTAATTTGGTGAGCAACATCCTAAAAATAAGGTTTCAACGAGGGTTTTATGGTATGTTTATCAAAATGAAAATTATGGCCAAGATCCTAACAGTGAGCACATTTAAGTTTTAAAATTACGGCATGTATATTTTATATAATAAAAAATAAATTATAAATAATATAATTATACTACCTATTCTTATTATATATTATATTCTTTAAAAAAATATTATAATTAATAATAAATATTTTTTATATTTTATATAATACAAAAAATATATAAATATAATACAAAATAGAAAAAATATTATAATTACTAATTAATGATTATTATATTTTTATATAATACAAAAATATATATAAATATAACACAAAATATAATTAATTTATTATATATATTTTATATAACACAGATTAAATCATATATAATATAATTATATTTATTATTATATATAATAGTATATATAGGTTATATTATTATTATTAAATATATTATATTCTATAATAAAAATTGTTTAAATATAAATATGAAATTATTATATTTAATAATTAATATATTTTTATATAGAACAAAAGAAATTAGTATAAAAAGAAAAATTGATAGTTTAATTGATCTTTGGATAGATTGGAAAAAAGAAAGAGATAGAGGGGGAGACAATTTTATATAGAGAGAGGTATATATACTAGCACTTGCACCTAAAGGAGGTTCAAGGATTACACTTATAGAAAACTATAGTATGTTAATATGTTAGAGAGTATGTATTTATGCATGGATGCATTGCAAATTCTAGTTGCATGTGGCTAGATTAAATAATTAACAATAAGTGTTAAATAATGGAATGAAATAAATTTAGACAAATCTATATATTTTTTTAAAGAAATTAAGTATTATCTAATTATGAAATATTTGCATACAAATTTAAAACATAAACCAATGCAAATGAAAAAAGAAAGTTGTCATCAACTTGACAAAAAATACTACAAATGGAAATAGAATGTTCCCATCCAGTTGTCAAATCAATATTTATCTGGCTTTTATGTGCTAAGTGAGATTTTGGATGCTTTTACTTGATATTTTAGAGGATTTTACCATTACACCATAGTTGGTTTACCATTAAATGGTAACTAAAACTAGTTTTCCAACGACTCAATAGTGGTTTGTAGGTGTGAGACTTGTTTTAGGCTCAAATCTCACACTATATGTAGCCTATCGGCTAATATAAAGAGAGAAACTCAAAAGATAGAGAATGAGAGAAAGAGACGAATTTAGATAGATAGATATCGAGAGAGAGAGAGAGAGGGAGAGAGAGAGAGGAATAGACAAAGACAGATAGAGTGCATGAGAGAAATATAAGAGATACAAAGGAAAGGAGAGAGAAAATAGAAACTAAATTTTGATTGATTGTTTCATGTCAATAGTTCAAGGATGACATGTGTACTTGGGGAGTTATGCTCAAGGTAGCATGTCATTTGATTAAAGATATGATAATTCACCTTTAAGACCTCTTCAATGTACCCATTGCATACTTAAGGAGACAAACATATCCCCCTCTCTATCTCTCCCCATCTCTCCCTCCCTCACTTTCCATATCCCTCTATCTATCTCTTTATCTCTACCTCTCTCTCTTTCTCTTCACATATATCTCTATCTCTCTCTTTCTCTTCCCATATATCTCTATCTCCCCCTACTTCTTTCTCCCTTTCTCTATCTAGATCCTTATTTCTCTCTCCCTCCCTATCTCTATTTACCTATCTCTAATTCTCTTTGTTTGTCTATCTCTTTTTCTCTCTCTCCATCTCCTCCCCTCTCTATATCTCCTTATATCTATATCACTCTATCTCACCATCTATGTTTCTCCCTCTCCCTCTTCCTCTACATCTCTCTACCTTGTCCTCTCTATCTCTCCATCTCTATCTCCCTATCTCTCTCTATATTTATCTCCCTCTACCTATACCTCTCTATCTATTTCTCTCCCTATAACTCTCTTGTTCTATCTTCATCTCTACCTCTCTTTCCTCTCCCCCCCCTTTATCTCTAGACATATCTCCCTCTCTCTATTCATCCATCTATCTTCCTCTCTATCCCTCTATATATCTATCTCTTCCATCTCTATCTATCCCTCTCTCAGGCTCTCTCTCTTTATCTCTCCATCTCCTTCTCTCCTCTCCATATCCCTCTCCTTCTCGATTTCCATCTCTATCTCTATCTCCTTACTCCTCTTATCTCTCACTCTTCCCCCCTCTATCTCTCCCTCTTTCTATCCCTACCCCTCCCTCTCTCTCTCCCTCTCTCCTTATTGCAAACATAACATGAACTTTTTGGTAATGGAACCTGATTATCTTCCTAATTCAGAGGTTTTATTTCAATCATGTTTGGATCCCTGTAATTGGATGCATAATTTATTTGAAGCTATCACTTCTTCATTGAGACCTTTGTTGCACAAACATCATTTGCTAAATGCAAAAAAATATACCAAAATTTATCTTAATTGACCTTCCACACTTCTTCAGCATACCCATTGCACACTAAGGTGTGATTGCTAGTGGTATGACTATTTAAAAACTAATTTGAATGTCACATTCTTATCTGGAAAATGTGGACTTCCATGCAGACCATAGCCTCTTAGGAAAACTCTTTACAAATAGGTGATATTAAACTAGATATTGAAACAGAAATATACCCACTAAACTAAACCGTAGAAACACGGTGCACTCACATTCAGGCGAAAGAAATGCTCCTTTAATAGGATACTACATTCAGCAATAAGATCTGCACTTTTTCCTCCAGCCAATGATGCATCCTCCTCCGCCACCCACAAACAAAACCTTCATCAAAACAAACCATATCTATCTTTACCATCTGGTTACCAATATTGCTTTTTTATGCAGGCCCTGCGAAATTAAATGCAGGTCTCCTAAATGGGAACAGCGCACCATACGGTTTTTTATTTCATTTTGCTGCCATCCAACTGAGCTGTATTACAGGTCGACGTACGTGTTTATTCAGAGATTTGTTGAATTAAATAAGCTGAAGAAGAGTGAGAATGAATTGTACTGCATTGAATTCTTAGTTTAAATTCATTGAAGAATCAGTTGTGATCTTGAAGATCAGGATAAATGTCAGGTTGCATTTGATGAGGTGTTTTCAAATGTATACTTGCTGGACAATGTATGGGATAACTGAAGTTACTTATGGAAGTACAAATACTCTATCTGTTAATAGATATACCTCACATGAAAGTAATGAATGGCAGTGCACATTGACATGGACTTTCTCCTGAGAGAAAATTCACGTTGATTGTGCCTCTACGATTGTCTCCCACCCTTGTAGCATATCTACTTAGCGAATATTTGTATTTGTTTCTATGTTTTTATGTTCGGAGTTTTAGTTTTTATGAATTTTAACAGTCTGATTTTTTCTCACTTATTTTTTAATATATAAAATATTTTTATAAATGATAATCTAGACATTTATTTATGAAAAAGAAAAATAACAGCACCGTTGCCCATATAATTAATATGGCCTATTAAATTTTATATCATAGATTTCTAAAAGACTCTAGAGAATGATATAACACATAGATTCATTTCATAGAACTTGGAATGCATGTAAATTGTTTTGTACAACACTTATTTGATCCTTTTTAGGGAACTTTATTGATCCATTTAAAGGTTAATCATAAATGAAGTTATGAAGATTATAGAAAGTTGGCCATCAAACAATATCTATCTCTACTATATATATGATCTTAGTATTTGGAGGGTTTTTTTAATAATGAAATATATTTATATAAATTAGGGAAGGAAAGAATCTAATAGTTGTGCATTTTAAGCTTTAAAATGGTCTACTGATTTATTATGAAAATATTAGTATGTATTCATATTTGAGTTAATAATGTAAAGCTATTGTTTGAGGATTTGGGTAGGTATCAATAATGTAGTTCAATCGGCTACTACTTTAGTGAGTTGTTCAAAAATACATTTTTAAAAAGTTAGACCAAAACATGTACACCAATGTACAAATTATCTATGTGCATGAAATGTGTTTTCTAGGCAAGTGATTTAGCAATAAAACAAAAACACAAAACAAACAAACACTTGAATTAGGTGAAAAGAGGTTTGAATGTGCATAGAATTTTACGAAATCAAGTTATGCTAAACCTCCTATTGTGTAAAGTTGTCTGTGATATTTGAGACAATGTGTGCTCATGTAGAAAATTTAGTAGCATAACGATGCCCCATTTGAAAATGAGTGAGATTCTAAAAATGGCTAAGCGTTGTGATATATAGTTTTGAACGTGAAAAAGATGGATAGCTAGGATTAGATCATCATATCAAAGGCTAAGATGAGAGATGATCTCTCAATTCATGAGATTGTGCCAAATGGCACAAGGAGGATGAGTGAGAGGAAAGATGCTACTTTGGAATGTAAGAGATCTTACCATAAAGGAAAAGTGAGTCCTCACACTCCAAAGGGGAGGGAGTGATGATAATAAATAAATTTTTAATTCTTGTTTGGTACTTTTGGAAGAAAGACTCATGTGCCCAAGGACATGGGTACTTTTCAAAAAGGAAAAATTAATAAGAAATTAAATAAAAAGTGATGGAGGATGAGACATGTGAGAGGAATTAAATAAATAAGAAATTATTTATTTATTTGTTTTTAAGAGAAAGGGAATATGGATGGGTAAATAATTAAAAATAATTATTTACCTAAAGTTGGACTTTAGAGGAAGTAGAGAATGATTTTAGACAAATATTGATATTGTGAATATTAATTAAATAATAATGGTATTATTTAATTAATATAAGTATTAGTGATAAGAAAAATTATGGTGGGTGAGGGAAGATTTAAGTGAAGATTTGACATCACCTGATTTGTTATTTTGTAAATCTAATGAATACAATTCATTCAATAATGAGTACTCATGATCAACACTAAAAACTTTAAAGTCATAACTACTAATACTATACTCTTAAAAATAATAGACATAGATGACCAAATGCTATCACAACTACTAAAACATGTTCAACTGATAAATCCTTTTGTAACTCTTCTTTTAATTTGACCATTGTCTTATAGAAAGAGTAAAAGCTAATTTGAATGTCACATTTTTATCTCGAAAATTGGACTTCCATGCAGACCATAGCCTCTTATTAAGTTGAGTCATTTTATGACCACCAAGGAGGACCATGGCTGGTTCTAAAATCAGGACTTTTTATGGAACCATATGGTCAATCTTTGTAACAGGCACAAAAATCAATGCAAGAGAACGTTACTGAAAATTGTAGATAAGGATTTCAAAATGAAACCAGAACCTATTTAAGTATATGATTTGGAAAACTCTTTAAAGGAATAGGTATTATAACTAGATATTGAAACATAAATATATTCACAAATCTATTATAATTTTTTTCTCTGCTCTCATTATGATAATAGATCAAGGAGTGTGATCCGAAATGTTGATGCAAAAAAATCACACACTATCGAATTTAGAAATCACTTAACAATTAACATTATGAATTGCGAAAACTTGATATCATTAAAAAAATATACCCACTAAACTAAACTGTAAACTGTAGAAACACAGTGCATTAACATTAAGGTAAAGAAATACTCCTTTAATAGGATACATCCTCCTCCGCCACCCACAAACACAACCTTCATTAAAACAACCCATATTTATCTTTACCATCTGGCTACCAATATTGTTTTCTTACTGTGAAATTAAATGCAGGTCCCCTACATGGGCAGAGCACGCCGTACGGTTTTTTATTTCATTTTGCTGCCATCCAACTGAGCTTTTTTGCAGGTCGACGTACGTGTATTTTCAGAGATTTGTTGAATTAAAAAAGCTGAAAAAGAGAGAATGAATTGTACTGCATTGAATGCTAGGTTTAAATTCATTGAAGAAACAGTTGTAATCTTAAAAATCAGGATAAATGTCAAGTTGCGTTTGATGAAGTGTTTTCAAATGTATACTTGCTGGACTATATATGGGATAATTTAATGAACCATTTGAAGTTATTTATGGAAGTACAACTACTCTGTCTGTTGATAGATATATAGCTCACATGAAAGTAATGAATGGCAGTGCACACCGTCATGGACTTTTTCCTGAGACAAAATTCACGTTGATTGTACCTCTACAATTGTCTCTCACTCTTGTAGCATATCTATTTAGCCAATATTGTATTTGTTTAGGGAGTCTCATTTATTTTATAAATAATAATCTAGACATTTATTTATGAAAAAATAATAACAACACTTTTGTCATAAAATATTTGCCTTCAGTAATATAATTAATGTGGTCTATTAAATTTTATATCATAGATTTCTAAAAGATTTTAGATTAGAGAGTAATATAATGTGTGGATTCATTCCACAGAGCTTGGAATGCATGTAAATTGTTCTATACAACATTATTTGAGCCTTTTTAGCGAATTTTATTGATCCATTTAAAGGTTAATCATTATAAATAGATTTATAAAAGATTTTAAATTAGAGAGTAATATAATGTGTGGATTCATTCCACAAAGCTTGGAATGCATGTAAATTGTTCTATACAACACTTATTTGAGCCTTTTTAGCGAATCTTATTGATCCATTTAAAGGTTAATCATTATAAATGAGGGGTGAGGAAAGGATCTAATAGTTGTGCATCTTAATTTTATGCATCTTAAACTTTAAAACTCTATTGAATTTTTATGAAAGTATTAGTATGTATTAATATTTGAGTTAATAACTTAAAGCTATTGGTTGGGGATTTAGGTAGGTATCAATAATGTAGTTCAATCAACTACTTCATTGACTTGTTCAAAAATACCTTTTTAAAAAGTTAGACCAAAATATGTACACTAATGTATATATTACCTGTGTGCATGAGATGTGTTTCTTAAGAGAGTGATTTAGCAATAAAACCAAAAAAGAACACAAAACAAACAAACACTTGGATTAGATGAAAAGAGGTTTAAATGTGCATAGAATTTTATGAAATCAAACTATGCTAAACTTCTTGTTGTGTAGATTTATCCACGATATTTGAGACAATATGTGCTCACATAGAAAATTTGATAGCATAACAATGCTCCAAGTGAAATTGAGTGAGATTCTCAAAAATGGCTAAGTTTTATTATATATAGTTTAGAGGTGAAAAATATGGATGGCTAGGATTAGATCATGAAATCAAATGCTAAGATGAGAGATGACCTCTCAACTCATGAGATTGTGCCAAGTAGCACAAGGAGGATGAGTGAGAGGAAAGATGGTACTTTGGAGTGTATGAGGAGATCTTGCCATAAAGGAAGTGTGCCCTCATGCTCCAAAGGGGAGGGAGTGATGAGAATAAAGAATTTTTTACTTCTTAGGGTACTTTTGGAAGAAATACCCATGTGCCCAAGGACATGGGGTACTTTCCAAAAAAGGAAAATTGATGAGAGGACAAAGTGGGTGAAGAAAGATTTGAATGTGTGCAAATGATTAGGGACTATGATAGGTGAAGATTAGGAGGTAATAAAAAGTGATAGAGGATGGGACATGTGGGAGGAATTAAATAAATAAGAAATTATTTATTCCATTTTTTAGGAAAAAGGGAATAAGGATGGGTAAATAATTAGGAATAATTATTTACCTAAGGTTGGACTTTAGGGGAAATAGACGGAATAATTTTAGACAAATATTGAAATTGTGAATATAATCGAATAATAACAATATTATTTAATGAATATAGGGATAGCGATAAGAAGAATTATGGTAAATTAACAAAATATAATGGTCAATTTTAGGTATTTACATTATCAATCATCTTATGTGTCACCATATGATTGATTTTTTGTTTGATGTGATTTGTGAAGGGTCTAGTTACAAATAAATATGCACATATATTGGTTCTTTATTAAATTTTTACTAGTATATTATTTATCAACAAGTAATTTATTTATTTTAATGAATGGTGTCTCTATTGTTTTTTATATAATAAAAAGGAAAATATTGTGTTTTTCAAAAAGGCGTGTTGTAGTAGGCACACCCTAAAAGTTTAAGTAGGGCTAAGCCCAAACAACAACACAAAAAACATCATAATAAAGTTGCTTAAGTGACAAGAGCTACACCATCAAGAGGTTCACAATCATCTAGCAAGCTCCCCATATATTAACACTAAAGTCATCAATGATAAGTTCCTAGCCAGTAAAATCTTCTTTATCTTCATTAGTAGAGGGCTAAACACATATAGGAGAAGTTTTCAAAGCTAGGTGAATGAACTTGCCAAAATATGACCATCTAGGAGCACCTTAATCATGACATTGTGAGGACACTAAAGGCAAGTAGGAGGTCTATGACTGCTCATGAGCAAAAAAGTGGAGAAATAATTGAGGAATCTGAGACACATCAAAAGAGTAGAGAACTAATTAAGGAAGCTATGAAGGTTCTACAAGAGGTCATACCCAATACAAGCATCGACAACTCATCGTCCGATATGAAAAATCTAAAGTTTTTAATTGATTCATGTTTAAATAGTATGCCTTCAAACTAAAAGAAAAACTTGAAAAAGAAATAGACAAGAAGATGGATGAAAAGAGGCTAATGGAGATTACAGAGAAGTGTGCACAAGCACGCAACAACTTTCAAGAGAGTCTCAAGGATGCACAAGCTTGTGTGTCTAAGGCCAAAACCTTATTCCAATTTTGCATGAAGTGGCTCGGAGCCACAAAGAGCATTAAAGATGAAATGGACTCAATTGAGTCACATAAAAATAGAGCTTTCAGTGCATATGAACTCATGCATGATCTAGATGGAAGCACAAGATCAGCTATAGAAGATTTACATGATAAATACTTTCAACTGGAAGGTCAAAAAGAGAAAATCATTATGCAGTTTAGGAACCTCAAGGACTTGATTTAAACTCAAAGTTCACATCTATTTTCAATTCCCTCATAAGTGTTGATAAACCTACAAAGATTAATTTGGTACCTAGCACTCCAAAAGAAGGGAAAGAATGCCTAATGGAATTGGAGACATAGTGTAGAATGCTTGGCATAGCCATGAGGATCTGGGAGGAAGGCAAACAAGAATGGCAAGTTCATCTTGCAAAGCTCCAAGATTCAACCTCCTCCTATTGACTATAATTCTTTCTTTTAATGTATTTTCAATTTATTATTTCAAACTCCAATGTACATATGTGGATGATGTAAAATGTTTTCTAGTGTAAGTTTCTAAACTATTTATGGTGTATAGCTTCCTTAGGGGGAGTTAACTTAGTTTTTCAACTTGTATATATGAATATATTTGTCAAGGGGAGATCTGGTATGAAAGAAAGAGTGTTATATGTGCCCTTTGTCCTTGGTGTCAAAGGGGGAGAATAATTTTGGAGATAATTTTGGCATGTTGCCATCAATGAAAAAGGGAGAGATTGTTGGAAGAATAAGGAGATGTCATTGATGCACTTGTTGGCAACATGAGCATGTGGGACTAGCACAAAGTAAATAGTTATGCATTACAATGTTGTCATTGATGTCAACATTGTATTCTAATATGAAGACTCTTGTGCAGATTAGTTTAGGTGTCTTGAGTATGTTTGAGGATGACTATGTAAGACAATTTTGTAAGAAGGTTTGATCTAATGAAGGCAATAGTTGTGAAAATTTACTAAGTGTCAATTTAGGTGATTTTGTGCACGGGGGATCCAGTATTTGGGTACGCATTGGTCCACTAATGAATTTTTTTCTCTGTGCTTCCAACATAATTGTGTTGATTGATAGAAGATCCTAATCCAGAGTTTCATCTTGTTTTGGTTTCTCATTTTGGAGTTATGAGTAACAAAATTTTGTCTTAGCAATTATAGGCATTTTCCAATTCAGTACATATTCCTTTGTGAATCCATATATCATCCAACGAACCCAAAACATCATCCAATAGCTTTGTGAATTTTTCAATATTCTGAACTCTTTTCTTCCTCTTGCATGGGTTCTTCTTTTGAAATTGGTATCAATATTTTCAAAGGACTTTCCTTGTCTTTCTTAGTGTGCAAACAACTTTCTAGGTGAGGGTCAACTTTGATTATATAGACCGTGTTGTTATAGAGATTCATCATTAAACGATGAAGAGTTGAAGGTACCCCATTCATCTCATGAACCCATGGTCTACTGAAAAGAAGATTATATGAGAACTCTTGAGGCATCACATAGATATGAATTTGTAATGTGACGTTTCCAACTGTAATAGGCAATGTTATCACACTAAGAGGTTTTTTTCCCAAATTGTCAAATCCACGAATAGCTAAAGAGTTATGTTCAATCATAGCCTTCTCAACTCCAATATTATCTAAGAGGTTCACACTACACACATTAAGAGTCGAACCATTGTCAATGAGAGTCTTTTTTATTCCATATTTGTTAATGACAGCCATTATCATAAAGGCCTCATTTTTTTTGCACTTCTAATAGAGGTAACTCATCTTGATGAAAGGTAATGTCTAAGTTGATTGAGTTCATACCTTGAATTAAGGTTGATACATCATTTGGTTGCACACTAGGAGGGATAAAAAATTGTTGTAAAGCATTTTGAAGCATGTTATGGTAATTAGGTGAAGCTTGAATAAGATCCCATAAAGAAATCTTAGTAGGAGTGTTCTTAAGTTGTTCCACAAGATAATATTCCTTTCCATTGTGAAAATACAAACAAGGAGAACTAGGCAAGATAGGTTGAGGTAATGGTAATGAAGTAGGTATGGTTTTTGGTTTCCTATTGTTTCTTGTGTTATATGTATGAGCAGCAGTATTATAACTCGATTGCTATGAAACATTATTACTAGTGAGTTGTTTTGCAAAGTTTAAGAGAGCTCCTAGAGGTTGTGGTTGGTGTTGTGGTGGTCCTATCATAAGAAGTGGCTTAGGGGATGACTTGGGAGGTCCAATAATTAAAGGACTCTTAGGAGATCCAATGATCATAGGACTCTTAGGACGTCTAATAATCAAGGGAGATCTAATGTTTAGAACCTCAACAAACTTACCCTTATTTTGATGATCTTTTAGCGAAGGGGAGTCTAATGTCACCTCATCATCTTCATCTATGGAGGCCACATTATTATTGTTTGAAACACATGTATCAATGTGCGAATGGTAGATCTAGACCTGCACAAACATGGTCAAACAATCCAATGTTAGTCAATAAACAAGTTTAAAAAAATCATTGCCCATGCAATTCATTTAAATGCAATGAACAAGAAAACAAGATAGAATATCAAAAGAAATATATTGAAAGCTAAGAAAACTTATTCAAAACATTCAAACTAGCATCCCATGGGGGAAGTGGTGCTTCTTTGATGTGAAAAGAATCCTTTTCCCAATTCCTTGCAAAGCTTTGATGATGATGATGATGATTGTGTGTTCCTTGATTCAAAATGTTAATAACCTTGCTATGATTGATGAAACTCTATGAAAAATTTGATGCGATATCCATGATATTGATGATAATGGTGGATTCAAATGAGCATAGTGATTTTACATGGATTGCGGATGATCAAAAAAATAGAGAAGGCCTCTATTTATAATGGAGAAGGATGGAGGAATGCAAAATGGGATGAATGTGGGATTAAACTTGAACCAATGGCATTGTGCCACTTGTCAACATACTATTGAAGAGAGGTGAAGCATATTTTGATCAATGTGCATGATAAATGCAATTAGGTGGAAATTTGAAATTTGAAAGTTACCTTGTGGAGGAAGATGCAAAAGAGGAGTTATTGCCACTTGGCTCAAGAAAAGGGACTTGTAAGAGTCATAAATTCCAAGTTGGAGGATAAGACCTTTGGGAGGGAGAATTCAAAATGAGGGAATATTCCAACTTGATGCCCTTTTGAATGAAAATAGAAAAATTTATAAATCAAATAAATTGATTTACTTGTGCAAACTTTGCAAAATCTAGAGGATTTGATGGATTAGTGTTAGAGTTAGTTAGGATTTGATTAACTTACATGAAGATTTAGTTGATTTGACATTTTGACTTAAATTTTTGGATTTATTTAAATCAAAATGAGAGGAATATGAATATCAGATTTAATTAAATAAAGTTTGATTTATTTAATTAAAAAGGGATGATGTTAGACTTAAATTAAATAAAGGTTAGTTTATTTAATTTAAAGGAGATGAAATATGATTTAATCAAATAAAGTGATTTATTTAATCAAAAGAGGGATATTAGGATTAATTAAACAAAATGATTTATTTAATTAACAGAAGATGATGATTTAATCAGATAAAAATTAATTTATTTAATTAAAATATGAAATATGATGAATTTAATCAAATAAGGGTTATTCAATTAAACGGTTAGTAAAGAGATGATTTAAGTAGAATTGGTGTTAGTAAATAAGGATCAGGTGCACAAGATCAATTAGTATATTTTACGTGTCTACATTTTTCCCCTCTTTAAAGCAATGTAATTGTTGCGTTGCTTCAAAGAATAAACTTGCTGAGATCAAAATTAAAAAAAAATCTATTTTTTTTGGATGCCCCACTATTGCCCCAACGAGAAGAATTATGCTAGTACACTGCCCCATCAAGATATAGAGCGAAAAGTTTGATTTGAAGGTCAATCTCACGACAAAGAGGTTCAAGATCAGTTCAACTCGAATGTTTGATGTAGATAGATTTGATGATGTAGACAGTTCATCAACCGTGGATAGCCCCATGTATATTTTGATATAACACGCAGATTTGATACTTGAATAGAAATGTTAGTAAAGATAGAAGAATAAGAAGAATAAGATGGATGAACCCTTAAGTCTAAGATGATGCAGGAGTCCAACAAGTCCATGAATCATTAAGACTTTATTAGATATGATGATGAGTGATAATGATGTGTTGCTTATCAGGAATTGGGATTTTAAAAGGGCTTACTTACCTTATGTTTGATAGCACACATAGATACGATGCATCAAGGTATATAGAACCAGAATGGTGTTGTACCTAGTGTGATGGACTTTGAATCGACAATCAAATAGTAGTACTCATGCTCAAACCTGACATATGAAAACCATACTAGGATGTACTTCATACATTTCAAACATCTTGGACCAAAACACAGAAAGGAAAAACCTAACAATGTAATAGTCAACAAGCTATCCAAAACACCCTCCATCCATATCTAGTAAAGCAAGTATTTGCCAAGGTTATATTACAAGAATATCCAAAAAGCATAGCAGATAAAAAGATAATGATCATTGCCCCATTCCTTTTTCTCTAAATCGTTTTGATTAGACATCATCAAGAGGTCATTGGAATGTACACAATAAGATAAGTCAAAAAGACAAAGATCAAGTAAACAAACAAGCTAATGTTTTTCATACCGCTAGCCAAGACTAAACTACAATGATGCCTAATGTTGATGTCCATTTTAGGAAGGATGCATCCTAGGACATGATGTTATCAGATGATTTGGGATTGACTGGATGATAGGCTATTAATACCAAGAGTTGACCAACTTGTTTACTTACTGAACTAGATTTGAGACTTTTTGACACTAGAGTTTTCACTTTTGAACTGCTAGACTTGTTTCTGATTGTTTCACCAAAGGTTGAGGATGACAATGATTTATTATGAGCAGATGTTTATTTCGAATGATCGCGAAATGGAATGGATAATTTTTTTTTTCAAATATTTGAATATTTTTGATGTTTTGAAATGTTTTGAGGAAGTTTCTGGGTTTTTTCAAGTTATTTAAATGTTTTTTGTGTTTTTGTGTCTTTCAAATGTTTTTGTGTTTTTTTGTCTCAAGGATTGATCAAAGATTAGCCTTTCCTACGTTTAAGGTCAAAGATGACGTAGTTCAAACATGTTTTTGACTTTTTTTTACTTTTTAACCTATTTTGGGATTTTGATATGTTTTGGATGTTTTTGGATTTTTGCATGATTTCGACGATTTGGATATGGATATGTGTAACGATATCAGTGTTATGTTTTGGAATTTTGTTGGAAACCAAGCTAGGGTTGATTGATCGAATCCATGGATTGATGATGATAACATTGTTGAGGATACACAACAATATAAGGATAGTGTTAAGCAACACAAGGATTAGGATGAATATCCCAAGATGATGAGGGATTGATTGGATTTGATTGATCAAGATTGATGATGATAACATTGTTGAGGATACACAACAATCCAAAGATAGTTTTAAGCAACACAAGGATTAGGATGGATATCCCAAGATGATGAGGGATTGAATGGATTTGCTTGATCAAGATTTGTGAAGCTTGGTTTGGAACAAAAGTTGGTTTTGGATGATTTGATGTGATTTTGAAGTACACATTAGATGCAACCGATGTTGATTGTTTGGATTGATGTTTGATTAAAGATAAACCTTGATAAGGAACATCTTCTCATCAAAATGTGTCATGGGCTAGCGATTTCGATTTTGGCTCACAAATTCTTGACCAATTTGATTTTATGTTTGCCAATGTTCGGATCACCACATAATTTGGAGGATATAGATCAAGATTTATTCCTAAAGCAAGATGTAAACATTTTCCCCCAATGTCTAGCAATGTATGGAATGCCATGGGTGGGTGCTTGGATAGGTGTATGGATGGATGGATATGGATTATCTTGTGATAGGATAAGGTGTTCAAAAAAAGAATGCTTCATTGGATAATGCTTCATGGCTCAGATAATGTTGGGTAGGATAGGATCAATGAAAATGACCCATGTCAAGATGTTTACCACAAGCAAGTGCAAAGTGTGCACAAAACTTTGTCAAGATCAAGATAATGTGGAAGATGGATTTAAATGGATGAAAATGGATTGGATCAATGGTTTATGGATGAATGAATTTATTATGGATAAGATAGATGGAATGTTGGATTTATTATGGATGGGATGAGATGCTTCCACTTGAAGTGGTGCACGTAGATGCTCGATTCTACACATTATGCATGTTTTCCAGGTTTTCATCATGGTACCTGTCCAAAGCACCACCGAAGTGGTTTTCACTGGAGAATGATTTTTTTTACTGTTTTCAATCCCTTTTTATTTTATTTTTGCATTTTTTATATATATTTTTTAATTTTTCTGAAATATTTTAAGCTCATGCTAAATCACCTAGTGGTGTTAATATAGATGCTTCTATCATACTGTTTCATCCATATCCTACTTAAAGAAGTTGCTTTGCTAAGATACATGCACTTGAATGCAACTTTTGAGATTCTTGATCTGCTTTGTTTATACTGGAGTTAACTTTGTCTTTGTGCACACACTGTAATAGGATTCCTTCTGAATCCTTATGATGAAGGGTGGATGGGTGATCCCACAATACTGGTTTACAATTTTTGGCCAAACTGGACACTGAAATTATTTTTTTAAACTAAATCTTCACATTCAGGCACCTATAGCGGCTAAACCGTGAAGAATTTGAAGATGATGCAAACTAGAGTCTCGTCACATTTTGTCTGTAGATTCTATAAATATTTTTTTTAATTTTTTTGGAATTATATTCCACTTCTTTTTCCATCTCCCATGAAAACTGGTTTTTTTCAAAAATGGCATTTTTAAAAAGTGACGCACACCGTATAATGCATAACTTTTTTTCCATGAAGGATAAAATTTTAATTCTTTTGAATTTAGATTTGTAACTCCGATATATAGTGCTTCCACTTGGTTAGATAGTTTTTTATTGAAAATTTTTTCTTTAATCAAGATTAAAAGTTAAACCAATTACAATTTAGACATAGCGTGACCGTATAATGCATAACTTTTTTTGTATATATCGAAAAAAAAAAATTCTATTGGATCAAGGACTTCAATATCTGGTGCACTCATATTTTTCAATTTTTTTTTGATAATTTGCTATTTTTCCACAGGTACAGAACAAAGACCTTCATTTTTTATGAAAAACCTATGTTTAATAAAACTAAAAAAACAAATACATAATAAAACCAAAACATATTAAAATTATATTCGTTGGATAGCTCGTTTTGAGGACTACTTGATTCCAATAGGGTTTGTGAATATTCCTCCATTTTCATCCTCAAACCGAGCTCTAAAGTGCCAAAATTCAAGTTTTTTTTGTGTCGCAGGGGGGGATGAGGAATAAAGGGGGTTCGAACAAACCCCCCTTCTATAAGGGGTTTTGATGGATTTTTTGGTAGGAAATTATTAAGAGGGTTCGGCCGAACCCCTAATTGGTTCGGTCGAACCAATAGGTTCGTACGAACCCCTAAAATCAAGTTTTTTGCAATGCATTCATTTTTTGTGAGTTTTCCTTCCTCATTTCAATTGTAAACCACTATTGTGGCTTCACCCGGATTCCAATACATGGTCAATGTAAGTGTTATGTGACTTTTTTCCCAAGAGAAGATAAAGTTATGAAATAACCCTTTTTATGATTAAAAAAGCGGATGGAAAATAAAGGATAATATGCTTCTTTAGTTTAAATAAAGAGTAATGAAGAATATTTAAGAGAAGTATTTTATGAAAGGGAGAATCTAGTTTAAAAATGGAACTCCTATGAAAGGGTGTGATGGTTTGGAAAACCACCCCTTAATGCTTATATATGCATTCATGTGAGACTTAGAAAGAAACAGAGGAAAAAAGAAAATGAAGTATAGCACATTGATGGAAAAAGGGTCCAGGTTAGCAGGTTGTGAGCAGGATGGAGTAGGGGCACTCCTATAGTGGGTGTCCAACCTGGGGTACAAGTGCGTGCACTCAGGACGGTCCTGGCCAAGGCATGGTTTTGTGGCATGAGTGTTGAGCATTGTTCTAGTGGAACCAACACTCATGTAGAGCGTCAAAGTATGCTTTCCTCCCAGACTACTCACAAACGGAAGAGGTTGAAATAGGAACCATTCCAACAATAATTGGGATTTCTTCTGCACATTTCAAAGATAAGTATTAATGATTATTTGAGCAGTAAAGTTGTTTTAAATCATTTTGTGTTTACTGAATTGATAATTTATTCACATAATTGAATGGAATTGTTGACTAATTTATTATATGCAATTAATTTCAAACTATTGAATCAAACATTAAATATTATATTAAAATTTTGTGCATATAAGTTTTGGGAATTAATTTGTGAAATCATTTAATTGTTGCATTCTAAATTTGGGAATTAGTCAAGTTTCAATTGGTATAAGAGCCTGTATCAATCCTAATAGTAATATTATTTAATTTGCATTTATTATTTACAAAAATATATATGTCAAACCAAAAATTATAATAATTTATACATGAATTGAAATTCTTGGTTATTTATTATTCTCAAAAGTTAAATAGAAAAATGGAATAACTAACGGAGATAAATCAATTTTAGGGTTCCCATAAAATATCCACCATTCACTTAAGAGTTAAAAAACTTTTCCCCTTTGATTATTCAATTCATAAATCTATTTTCACTTGAAATCGTTTTAAAATTAACATTTACACAAAATCATTTTAAAATTAACATTTACTCTATAAATAGAGTAAAATTCTCTTTAACTCAAAAAAATTTAAAAAAATAAAAAAATCTAAAAAATTAGAAACAAAAAATTGAGTAGATTAAGTTTACTTTGAATTTCAAACTTTTCAGTTGAAATTGTTTACCATTGATTCCAATTAATTCTATAACCTTCAAAAATTTGGCAGTAGATTGTTAGATCCACTTTAATTCACTTTCAAACCACCGTTGAAGTTCTCATTCCCTCTGAAATCTATGAACATTCAATGGAGAATTGTCATTCATTTTTTGCAATAAATGACATTTTTGATGGTTTTCCCAGTTGAATGTGCATTTGAATTAGGGTAGTGTAGATTGACACTTTTTTCTAAAAAGCTTGAACTTAAAGTGTGATATTGGCAATAACCTGTTAGTTTATTTTTCTAAGGACAAAGGTGTTTCTTAAACCAGGTTCATATAGCACTCATTATAGGCTCCTGTGCGCAAATTGTTTCACCAATTATTTTCCTTGGAATGGTGTTGTCACAGCAACTGGAATTTACAATCCATTGCTTTATAAACATGTATACCTTCTTCACACTATGTTGACCTAGATTTCAGAATTAACCATGCAAGATTAACAGTTGACATTCAAATATAATGACCACACTTGTGTTCAGGATATGACTGATGACAACCATTTGATACATATCTAGATTGTCTTCTCCTAATTTCTTTGTGTTAACTGAATTGATAAGTCAATTTTATCTATAGTAAACATAATTATTTCAAAACGACATTCTTTCTAAGACATAAAATAAAAAATAAAAATCACCAAAGATTAAAATTGCAACGATACCATACAATTCTGTTAGTTCATTGCTTTGTTTAACTTACAATTGAATGCATCTAGGCGTTTGTTATTAAATTACTATTCATAAATCTAAAGAATTGATAGAGGTAGTCTCAATACTCATAAGAAGAATTGAATTTATTTGTATATGCTGGACTGAACTGAACTAAATAAGAAGTTGTAGACCAATGATACATTTGGTTGCATGTCAAGAAAATTAAAATCATGTGCCATATTTATAAAAAGCAGTTCTAAATGTGTTTGATTAATTAAGATCTATGCTAGCACAATATCAATACAAAACATAGTATCCTTCTATAGGAAGGAATAATCATTGAGTTAGAAAACTAATGAACAGAAGTTAATCATTGTACTCACACACATATCCAAAGGCATTCTCTAGATCTGCATAAATTTTGTAAATGTGAAAGGTGTAGTTTCAAAAGAGACCTTGGAGCGTATTGCATAGAGCTTAGAGTGCACGCATATTGTTCCATACAATATTTTAACAAGCAATCTGCACTACTTTAGGCAGCTGCATACAACAAATAGGCCAAAATTGATGGTCGATCCTCCCCATCAAGCAACCCTTTGCATTTGAAGTTTCCCTCTTAAATAATATATAAGTTTCTCACATAAAAACTACATGTCTGACCACAAGCCTAAATCTCTCCTCGCTCTCCTGTAACATACATATAGATGTTCCATCTCTAAGATATGGGACAAGGGGAGGCGAATCTAAGAGTGATCGATGTATTTCAATCTCTTTAAATTCTTTATTGTGTATTTAAATACTCTCTAGCGCATGAAAATATCGTTATGGTGTCCAGTGTCTGCTAATATTTGTGAATGTCATTATGGTGTTGGTTTAGTTTCAGGAGCATTAAGACGAGATTAGGAATTATCTAAGAAGTTCTTTTGACATTGCTATTGTCATTTTGATGTATTCATAACATCCGTATGACTAACTATGAGAACATCTTTGTTTCTTCACTAAAATAAATGAAAATATGTTCTTTTTAAAGTTTAAATTAATTTATCATGCTGACTAGATTCACTTTTAATAGTGAGCTTTTTAACTCATAATATTCAAAACGCAGGATATGATGAGCTATGTGCCCAATGAAGGGATTCTCCATGCAAACTATATGCAACTATTAGTTAAACAACATGGTACCTATAAATAAATTATTTTCTATTCATCTGAAAACCATTTGAAATAGTTACCTCAAATTCACATAGATTTATATAGATCGAATTAATTCGATAGATAATACCAACAAGGAACTTTCTGATGGTGGGCATAGTGAAGAAAAAATAAATACAAATAGTTCAACTTTGAATTTCTTATTGCGAAATAATTAGATTTAATTTGGTGTGATATTGCAATAAACTTTCCTTCTCCCTCATGTGTCCCTAACAACATAAAACAATCAAGCTATGCTTTGATAATGATATATTGGGTTGCATTAATAAACTTTGATCTTGAAGATGACTAATACTATGAGCTTATGAGAGACAATTTAGGTGGTCTGAAAATATTCAAACAATTATGCTTTAGTAATTCAAACCTCTCTTCTATCGTAATTTGCAATAGTTTGTGTATTTATCCTTTTAGTATTTTAATCATTGTAGTTCATAAAGAAAGAGGATCAAGTTAAAAAAATGATTAGATTTATCATCAACAATACATTGGTCACCAATAAACCACTTATAATAATGGCATACACATATTATTAGGCATTATCCACTTTACTTGAAAAATGATTATAATTTGAAATTATAAAATCCTCTCTTTTTTTGATGTTTTCATTTTATGTGTCAAAGATTTTGATAGATAGACAACAACATTTACATACTATTGATCTTAGAAGAAAGAGAGAAAGCATATACATGATGTTGGAAGCAAAACAAACTAATGATACCAACAATATGTGGCATGGACCTTATTCAACAAAAAGGGTGAATCCATTGAATTTAGATTTTGGTAGAGATTTGCTTTAAATTAAGGAGACTTGAATTATAAAATACAATATTAAAAGATGAATTTGTTAAAAGAAAAATCAAGAACATCTTTATTTTACTAGCCTTGTTAAAATATTTTTTGTCAAACCAAGTTAGTATTGACCTACTCCTTGTAGAATTAGATATCACCCTCTTACACAAGGAGGTTGTTTTCATAATAAAGATAGTATCTTGTCAACTAATTTCTATTTAATTATGTGCCTATTTTGAGAAAATGGCTTTAGTATGTTTGATATGTTATTTACACAAGGATTTTTGACATATATCTATTTTAAGTACATTATGGGCCCATAACCCATAGGTCCCTAGATTCACATTTTAAACTTGAAATTGTGTTTGGAATGAATTGGTGAGAATAACACCACATTATTATAAGAAATGGAACCAAATAGCTCTTAGGATTAGATTTAGGGACATGTCAAATATTACAAGGGGAGAGACTATCTATTCCAACCTCTTCTTTGGTATGCAAGTAGGTCATGTATCTTTCACATGTTTCTTTTTTTAATTAAATTTCCTATATTGCCAAACTTAAAAGAAAACAATAGGGTTATTGAAGATTCATGTCAATGTTTTTTTTTTCAAAACTTTAGATGAAACCAAATTTAGAAAAATATACTTTAATTACACATCTTAGACACATGGATATACATATTATAGCCCTAAGAAGTCTAGAAAATGTCACATAGTTCGAATTGGTCATTTTTAATTTTTGAATCTAATTACCTACGAGTCTCTAAAAAGTTATATATATGTTGAAAGATCTTATGACTAGATTAGGTGTTATATGCACTCTTTAATATTAATAAAAGCATGATAATTTACATTATTAGATTATAAATTTGCCCCAAAATTTTTAACTAATATTTTAAGGGCAATTGTGTACTAGTCTCCATTTAGTTGTATTTGGTATAGGAATTTAAGAAAGATTGGACCTATTATTTTTTATGAAGGGAAATTCTAATTAAACCAATCTTTTCTCTTGTGTTAACATGAAGGAATTATTAGACTTATTGTTTCTCTATGAAAATACTCAATGCTTGATAATAGTCTACTGTTATTGTTAAGATACCTAGAAAGATTACCATGTTGCATTCTATTGTACCTTGTTATTGGACTTGATCAACCCAATAACTTCGTGCGTATGTTGAAAGATATGAACTCTTGTAGGGGGGACTTTTTTACTTGTTTTCCATTCAATTATACTTGACATATAGGAAAAGAGGATGTTCATGTAGTCTGGAATGCATGATTATCATCTTAGACTATATTTTGAGTATATTGATTATATAGTTCAAGGATGAGTGACTACATAGTATGGAATATGTATGTCATTCCACTAGATATATGTTATGTCAATACATGATAATAATTTTATAGATTTAATGTTGAAGTTACATGTAAGTGATTAAAATATCTATATTACAAAAAAATTTAGTTACAAGAGAGAAAAATTAACAAGGTTGAAATATATGTGAGAAATAAACAAAATATTATTAGTTTCTTTGATTGTAAATTCCTAATATGTGTGTATGTATAGCTCTTTACATTGAAAAAAAGAAAAAGGATTTTCTTGGAATTACTTGTTAATTTAAAATGAAAATTGAAAAAGAGAGACTATGAATCAAAAGAAGAAAAGGATGTAGATAAAAATAAAAATAGATAGAAACATTATGAATAATAATATATTCAATATCAATTTCTTCAACTATTGATCATGTGTTTCTTTGAGTTGTGATGCAGATGCATCTTACACTACTGAGGACAGTAGTTAAATTTACAGAGGGAGAATTGTTATGTGACTTTTTCCCCAAGAGAAGATAAATTTATGAAATAACCCTTTATGATTAAAAAAGGGGATGGAAAATAAAGGATAATATGCTTCTTTAGTTTAAATAAAGAGTAATGAAGAATATTTAAGAGAAGTCTTTTATGAAAGGGATAATCTAGTTTAAAAATGGAGCTCTTGTGAAAGGGTGTGATGGTTTGGAAAACCACCCCTTAATGCTTATATATGAATTCATGTGAGACTTGAAAAGAAACAGAGGAAAAAAGAAAATGAAGTATAGCACATTGCTAGAAAAAGGTTCCAAGTTAGTAGGCTGTGAGCAGGATGGAGAAGGGGCACTCCTATAGTGGGTGTCCAACCTGGGGTACAAATGTGTGCACTCAGGAAGGTTCTGGCCAGGGCATGGTTTTGTGGCATGAGAGTTGAGCATTGTTCTGGTGGAACCAACACTCATGTAGAGCGTCAAAGTACGCTTTCCTCCCAAACTACTCACAGACGGAAGAGGTTGAAATAGGAACCATTCCAACAATAATTGGGATTTCTTCTGCACATTTCAAAGATAAGTATTAATGATTATCTGAGCAATAAAGTTGTTTTAAATCATTTTGTATTTACTAAATTGATAATTTATTCACATAATTGAATGGAATTGTTGATTAATTTATTATATGTAATTAATTTCAAACTATTGAATCAAACATTAAATATTATATTAAAATTTTGTGCATATAAGTTTTGGGAATTAATTTGCGAAATCATTTAATTGTTGCATTCTAAATTTGGGAATTAGTCAAGTTTCAATAGGAATTGGATATCATGCATGGAGGCGTGGATGGAGTGGGTTTAGGAATAAAAGATGGATTGGTTGATAGTTTGGAACCTTTGACTCTCCAAACTTGGGAAGATGAGCAATGATGGGTGGATGCAAAAGTGTGTGTGGAATTAGGACCAACTACTTGATATACTTTGCACATTGCTTGAGAAGCCTAGTTTTTTCTTTATGGACATCTTTGATGGATACTTTTTCCCTTTTTTATTTTGCCCCATAGTTTCTTTGACTAATGGAGTTTGATAGGGATAATTTTTCACTGTATTTTTTGGTATCCATGTGTATTTGATTTGTCCATTATGCTTCTTAGCTTCTTTTGCTCTAATAATGTTCTTTGTGCTTTGATTTAAATCTTTCTTTTGATGTTGGTCCCAATTCATCGATGGGGTGATGGGTCACGGATGAAGATTCACGATGTGGTTGGTTGTAGTATTGGCACCGGTTTCATCATAAAGATTCTTCATCCTCCCTATGTTGGAGTTTGCTTGATACATAGTTTGCCCTAGTATTATGGAAGTAGTACCTTCATGCTTTGATTCTACATGTTTCGAGATTTCCTGTTTAGCAAGCTTTCTATGATAACTGGCCACTATAGATGACATTATTTTAATTTGTTGCTTTGCTGACTCTAGAATATCATGTTTTGTCTAGCATGTTTCCTTGAGTGGATAATGTTGGATATCTTCATACATGATGTCCTCAATCTAAATTTGGGATATATTTGATCCTGATGTTGACAACTCATCCTGACTATAGGAATCAATAACCTACTCTTTTTGTGTAATAATGTTAGAAGTAAAGGAATCCTATTCTGAATGAAGATCATCTACGTGTCCATTAGGAGTAAGCATCTTATGGGTAAATGGAGGAATATGTGCTATATGGATATGATCATCATTTGCGACATCTTGTATAGATAGGAGAGTGTCCATTAGATCATTGTAGTATCTTGGAGATACGAATTCTTGATCTTGAATGATTTTGAAATTACTTTTGACATGCTTTGGATCAAGTTCTTGACATGGGTTAGTTTCAAAGGATGGATTGCTTATAAAGGTTTCTTGAATATCTTCATTAGGAATGGGAAGTGGCTCAATATACTCTTGATCTTTGAGTGGACTTGGATCAAATGTTGAGTTGAGGATTTCTTCAATATTTGCAACCATGAGGTCAAAGGATGTCAATATGTCTTGGAAAGGACCATTGCTAGAATTTGGTGAAAGATGTTGATCATGCTTTGGAATAAATTCTTGAGATATTTCCTCTAACTCATTAGGTAATGTAGAGACATTTTCAACATGATTATTGGTGGAAGGATCGGCAATTATAGGATCAAATAATGTTAACACTCCTATGAATATATCATTGTTGGATATTGTTGAGGGGTATTTATCATAATCAAAAAGTGACTCTTGATGTATGTTGAGTTGATCTTCAGATGAGGTAGAAACATCTTGAAGGTGCTCATTGATGGATAGATCTTGATCATTGTTTTCAACAATTGTGGTGGACAGATTTCAATGCTATCACTAGTGGTTGAATCTTCAATGTTGTCCTCAATAGTTTTTTTTTTATCAATAAGGTCTTGGATGAGATTTTTGAGACGAATACAATTTGATGTTGTGTGTCCCTTTATTTTGTGAAAATCATAAAGGTGCTTCTCATTATACCCTGGTGGTTTTACTTGAGGATCTTGATAATTTTCTTAAAATGGGATTTTGATGAGATTTTCTTGTACCAACCATTGCATGATTGATTTGATTGGTTTCCCAAGTGGTGTGTATTTTTGTTTGTTACCTTGTGACATTTGTACTATAAATTGACCTTGTGGTGATTTATTTTGGAGATGTGGTGATTGATCTTTGAGATGTGGTGATTGTATTTGAGATGTGGAGGTTGGGTTTGTTGTTGATGATGTTGATCTTGATATCCAATCTCTTGACATTGGATATATTGTTCTTGATGTGGTTGTGGACACAACTCAATGCTTTGATGGCATGGTTTAACCAATGGAAGAGTGTATTGATTTTGGGTGGAGATGTCTCTTGGTGCAATGAGTCAATTATTTTGGCAAGTGAAGTAATTTGATCTGGCAAAATTTGATCTTGATTTTAATCTTGACACCTTTGATATAGTTGATTTGGTTTTTGTTCAAGCAAATTTGGAATGCATCCTTGTGGTGTTTGTATGGGATCATGGACAAATTGACTTTCGACAATGTTTTGATTTGGGATGATGTTTATATTTGGCATGATAGGTTGAAATTGAACATTGTTGTGGTTGGGAATCACATTGCCTTGATCTAGGTAACTTTGATTTTGCATGGTGTTACCTTGACTTGGATCAATACATGGAGTTGTTAACATTTTGTTTGGACTTTGAACAACATTTGTATGATTTGCAAACATATCTATCCCAAAGTTTACCAAGTGTGTATTTGAAATTTCCATTCTTGGTAAACTTGTACTTGGTATATTCACATTTGGCATGTATGGATTTGGTGGGATAATGTTGTTTTGTTGAAGACTCATGCATTGATTGTTTGGTTGATAGATTTGTGGGTTTGGACTTTGATTTAAATCTACCATAGGGAAAGGTGTTCCAAAATTTAGATTGGGCATACTCACATATGTTGTACCATTGAGGTTTGTAGGAGATAATGATCCCATGTATGGATTGTACGTGAGTTTTGATAATCAATCAACATTGTAAGGCTTTGATAGTTTGGTTGATTTAGACCACTCCTGATGTATGAATCAAGTTTATATTCCATGTTTTTCTTGTGTTTTTACCTTGTTGACCTCTAATGGATTTAGGACCAATGGTGATATGAAGGATGAATTGTGTGAATGATATGGGTGTTGAACTTTTAGGAACTTTGGATCAATGCTAGACTCTAGGATTTTTTATTGGATTGGTTTGATTTGATTTGGATAATGGACCTATAAAGCCCAAGATGTTGGATGTTATCTTGGAATAAACTTTTCCACAAGGATGATAATTTAACTAGATGTATGAGGATGGATTCATCCACACACACTTAGCCAAACAAGGATATTTTGATGTTTATTTAAAGTATTTTACCAAAAGTCTAGTATGAATGATTTTTCCAATGGTTCAAAAGTTGTTTGTGAGATGGAATTTGATTTTTGTTTGAGATAGATGAAATGATTGGTTGTTTTGATCCTAAATGAACCTAAGAGGGACTTATTTACAAGGCCAAGGTTTTGAAGAACATATTTTTCCCTAAGAGTACTTCAAACCAAAAGATCAATGTTTTCTCAAAAGACTGTAAGATAAAAGATAAACAAGCACATGTGTGGGGTTCAATTGATTTTATCTTGGTTAATGACTTTCTTTTTACCACATTCACTTGTCTTGCTTAAGTTTCAAACTAAATGTCTATACCAAGGACTTCTTTCATTCCACAAGGTCCATTATGTGAGAATCAAGAAGTCAAAGCCATAGTTTCCTTAATGTTGACTTTAGAGAGCAAATTGAGAAATGGTCCCAAATACTTAGAAGCCTCTAAGGATGAAATCCCAAGGGACAAGCAGTACTTGGATTATTTCAAAGGTATTTTCTTCTACTAAAGGGTTTGAAATTTGATGTCCTTGTTGAATGTTTGTTTTCAATATTTTGGATCCAAACAATGTGTTTAACTGACTCAAAATTACACAATCTTGGGATGGAAAAGAAAATATTTGTTGAATTCCCACTTGGATAAATCCAACTGCGCTTATTCAAAGTGGATGATTAGAAGCTTGACCACACTGGCTCCCCTCCACGGCACTCCTACAGGTCAGCCAAGCTTCAGTTCTCATGAATCTCCCATGACAAACTTTTCATTTACAAAGAACTACAAGTATGTGGGACAACTCTGGAGGTCCGGGCTGATGCCAACAAATATTGGGATTTTGGATTCTAAAAAAAGGTTTGTAGTAAGGGAATCTAGTTTAGGGGGTGCAATGATAAACTCCTTGTGAGATATCTCCCAACCCTTAGAACAAGGGATTTACACTTCATAAAGATACTGGGGGAGAGTTATAATGCACCACTTCCCATTATTTATGATTTTCATCGCAACCACAAATTTATATAGCAGTTTGGAAGAGCTTGGCTTATGCTCATTACCACTTGGGTCATTCCCTTGGGGTGAGTACTTTTTCCCACCCAAGCAAGCCCTCTAAAGGTAACAAAAGTGAGTAAGTACATTTGTAGTTCGATCAATCTTTGTTTGTGTGAACAAAGAGAGAACACACGCAATATACATACTCACACTCACAAGATTTTGTTCAATTTTAAAAGAGCCAAAATTGAAGTGTGGAGTCAATCTTTTAGACAACCTAATATCACCAAAAGACTTTTGATTCTCAAGATCACCGTGAAGTGCAAGAGAAGTGTATACACCTTTAAATGATACTAGTTTGTAGAAAAGATTACAAAACAAGATAAGCACATGTTTATTTTAACTTCAAAAGCAATAATGGATTCTTTTTATAGCACCAAGATGAAGTGTGAAGTTGTTTTGTTCATTTCTTAAAAACCCAAAACCAAATCTAGTGAGTTTCTAATGTTATTTTTAACCCTTTTATTGTTATTTTTAAAGCCCAAAAGAAATTTATTTGAGTCCTAAAACTTGAAGATAATAAATCCTTAAGAATGGGATTATAACTACTCCCAAAGTGTTTAAAAATACTTGTTACAATCATGTGATAATGCTTTTTCTTTCACTTCCATGCTCTATAATTATTTAAAACCTACAATCCAAGCTCCAAATGTTAGATGAAATCAAGAAACAAGAAGATATGAGGGTTAGATAAATGATTAAGCATAAAAACCCTAAAATTTAGACCAACTTTCATTATGATTTGATATTAGGTGAAATTTTGAAAATTTTAACTCTATCAAAGTTGCAAAACACCTACACCATTGGATATCTTATGAAATTCTACCCCATTTCAAAAAAAAACTTCAAAAAAGACCAAAATATGACCAAGATACAACCATTTTAAGATTAAGTGAAAAAGCAAGAAAGCAAAGGCATCACCATTTGAAACATAGAGGCAACGGTGCTATTTGAGTGCAAACAGTGACATTGGAACGATACGGTGTTGTTTGAGGATTTGAGCAGTGCTATGGTGAAACAAGCGTCGCTCTATGGAAAAACAGAGATTGCATATGCGTCGCTATTTCCTCCAACGGCATTGTTTGACCTGGAAAGACAAAAAATAGAAAAAATGACGAAAATGGCCAAAAAAATGTGTTAATTTTTAGATTTATGCCCTCCTTCTAGTGCCAAAATGTGAACGGTTGATCTAGACCTGCACAAACATGAACAAACAACACAATGTTAGTCAATAAACAAGTCTAAACAAGTCTAAACTGGCATCCCATGGGGGAATTGGTGCTTCTTTGATGTGGAAAGAAGCCTTTTTCCAATTCCTTGCAAAGATTTGATGATGATGATGATGATTGTGTGCTCCTTGATTCAAAATGTTGATATCCTTGCTATGATTGATGAAACTCTATAAAAAATTTGATGTGATATGGATGATATTGATGGATTCAAATGAGCATAGTGATTTTACATGGATTGTGGATGATCAAACAAATAGAGAAGGCCTCTATTTATAATGGAGAAGGATGGAGGAATGCAAAATGGGATGAATGTGGGATTAAACTTGAACCAAAGGCATTGTGCCACTTGTCAACATGCTATTGAAGAGAGGTGGAGCATATTTTGATCAATGTGCATGATAAATGCAATTAGGTGGAAATTTGAAATTTGAAAGTTAGCTTGTGGAGGAAGATGTGGAAGAGGAGTTATTGCCACTTGGCTCAAGAAAAAGGACTTGTAAGAGTCATAAATGCCAAGTTGGAGGATAAGACCTTTGAGAGGGAGAATTCAAAATGATGGAATATTCCAACTTGATACCCTTTTGAATGAAAATAGAAGAATTTATAAATCAAATAAATTGATTTACTTGTGCAAGTTGCAAAATCTAGAGGATTTGATGGATTAGTGTTAGAGTTAATCAATATTTGATTAACTTAGATGAAGATTTAGTTGATTTGACATTTTGAATTATATTTTTGGATTTATTTAAATCAAAATGAAAGGAATATGAATATTAGATTTAATTAAATAAAGTTTGATTTATTTAATTAAAGAGGGATGATGTTAGACTTAAATTAAATAAAAATTAGTTTATTTAATTTAAAGGAGATGAAATCTGATTTAATCAAATAAAGTGATTTATTTAATCAATAGAGGGATATTAGGATTAATTAAACAAAATTATTTATTTAATTAATAGAAGATGATGATTTAATCAGATAAAAAATGATTTATTTAATTAAAAGATGAAATATAATGAATTTAATCAAATAAGGGTTATTCGATTAAATGGTTAGTAGAGAGATGATTTAAGCAGAATTGGTGTTAGTAAATCAGGATTAGGTGCACAGGATCAATCAGTATATTTTACGTGTCTACACAATGCTATCATCCTCTTGCACCATGATATGTTCCCTAGTAGGAGAGTTTTTAGGAGAGGAGAAAACTAGATTTTCATGACATTGAATGGTTGGATCTTCTAAAATAACTTCATCACAAGTAGGGGAGATATCAATGCTTGGATTTTCCTTCTTATCAATGATTGCATCCTCTTGTTCAATAATGTATTCCCAAGTAGGAGAAGAGAAATAAATAGGATTCTCATGGCTCTCAATGATGGGTTCCTCTAACACCAAAATATCTTCTTCACAAATATGAGAGATATTGGGAGAACAAACTTGATTGTCATGATTGTCCATGATTGTATTCTCTTTCACTACTTGTTTTACATACAAGAGAGGGATCAATGAAAAACAAGAAAAGAGGGGAAAGGACTTCATATACATATGCTTGTAACAACAATTTCTCAAAGTGTTCAACAAGATCTGAAAATAGAACATGAAGTATGATAAAAAGAGAATTTTGTAATGAAAACATGATGTAATAATTGTTCTTCAGAGATAAAATGCAACAATTTTTTTTAATTTGCAATGCCTAAACTAAATGAATGATTAGACCTAATGCATAAAATAGAAATTTCCAAAAATTTCCAAACTGAAACAATGGTTTACCAAGGGATCTAGGAAGTGTAGAAAACCACAAAAATGCTCATAAAAGTTGGTTTTGATAGTCCCTCAAGGACTCATTCACCCAAGGGTGCATGGGTCCTTGTACAAGGTTTTTAAAAATGAAAAATACATTTTTTGAGTTATTATTGGTGTTTTTTATTTCAGGTTGCAAACTGTGGTTTCTATAGAAAATTTTTCTAGATTTGAGTTTCTAAATGCAAATGTAATTAAGGAAAAATGATGAACAAAGTAACACTTTTTGAAATACAATTTTGACTCAATTTGCTAATGTAAATTATTGAAAATACACTAATGTACAAGTACTATTCAAAATAAATGTTATATGCATGCAATTTTTTAGATTTTTTAGATTTTAAATAATGCAAAAATGCAAACTTAAAACCCTAAATGAGATGCAAACTAATGCAATGCAATGCAAATCCTAGATCTAGGGTTTTAATGGCCTCCAAATCAGAATTTTTTTAGTGTAAGAATGTTGGATTCACCAAAATGAAACATAAAAAATAGGTTCCTTCTATTAAAATGGGGCTTCACCAATAATTTGTTAATCATATATTAGCTAATAATTAATTAATCTTTAATTGATTATTAGTCTAATTTATTCTCATGTGCTTAATCCAAACTTAGGAGTGTTTTATGCATTATTAGTTGAGCTAATATTATATCATTATGTTACCTTGGATATTATCTGGAGCTTTCATATCTTCTTTAAAGTCTCTTACTTCTGTAGCTTTTTCTTGTTGAAGAATATTGCATATATTGTTTGTAGATCTCTTGCGTGGAAGGTGTATTTGTTTCTTGTTTGATCCTCTGGCTCATGGTTTTGTGCTTGTTTCATAATTCTTTCATGGTATCAGAGCATGGATTCAATGAACCCCTTCTCGATTTATGAGATTTTCTTTCTTCAACGAGGGTTACAGGCTTCAGATCTGAATCCCCTTTATTTTTTTTGCAAATTTTAGAGGTAGGAATTTCTTGAAGCATTTTTATGTGAAAGGACCTCGTCCTTGGATCCAAAGCTATTGAGAAAGTCAAATTTGGCTTTTGTTTCACCTGATTTCAATTTCATTTGTCAAATCTATGAAAGTTTGAAGAAAGGGCTTTTTTGCCAGATCCAGGGGGTACCTAATTTTTCAAGGCATTTTTATCCCAAACGAACCTCACCGTTGCGTCTGGAGTTGCCAAAAACCCTAAGATCGACTACCAAATCATTGAATTATGAGTTGGGAGACTTTGAGGCAAAAAAAATTGCAAAGTCGTAAGGCCTCCCTAGCACGAAGTTCGAGGTTATTTTTAAAAATAATTGTTTATTTTTTTTTGCAAACTTGTTTCAAAAAAAATCATTAAAAAAAAAATTAATAGGCCATTAAAAAAGGTGCACGCGGTTTTTTTTTGAAAATATAAAAAAATTAAAAAAAAAACTTTGGGTGGTACCCAAGGGTACCACCAACCTACCATTATGGCAGGGGACGGCCCCTTGGGCCCTGCGCCCGTGCTACGGAGTACAGCGGGAGGGTACCTCCTGCCATTTTGGTAGGGTGGAAATCCCTCCTCTTGGGCTCCACCCAAGGGAGGCGGCGCCCCATTTTTTTAATATTTTTTTCAAATTTTTTTTTTTTCTAAAAAAAATATATGTAGTTTTTTTATTGTTTTTTTTTTTTAACTTTTTTTTTAAAATAAGCGAATTCTGCAAATTCGGTGACGGCCAAATGGCCATCAAATTTGGTTCAGTATTTTGTTGCGATAGCCCTTTGGACATCAAATTTTATGCAGTGACTGTGTTTTTTTGCCCTTTAAGGGCAATTTTCTTCTGGAGGCCATAACTTTTGCCCACGATGTCAAAATTGGGAAAATGAGATATCGTCGAAAATAGGACTCAGATTAATTTCTAGTGATGTAGGTATTTTTTGTATTTTTTTCTCAAGTCCCTATTATTTCCAGTTAAAGACAGATCTTCTTTTCTAGAGTTTCCTTCAATGTTTTCAGCATAACTTTTGTGTATGATGTCGAAAATGTGAAAATGAGATATCGTTGGAAAGCTGGTTCTGAGATATTTACAGTGGTGTAGGTGGTTTCTAGATTTTTTTTTTGGTTTTTTTTCATAAATCCTTTTTCTCAGTTGTAGTCCTTTTTTGGACCTTATGGGCTCACATTGCATGTATTTATCAATCTATAAACGCACTAAGATAAAGTGCCTTTGTATTGCACATGTATTATGGGATCTTGCACATCATTGTGTGACCTATTGTACTTGCACTATGATATAAAGTTCCATGGGGGTTGATGTTTTCCTTTGTTTTTCCTTCATACCTTTCTCATGTGTGTGTGTCTTGTTTTGCACACCCTTTATATCTACTTGTACTTTCATGTATGCACATTCAAATGTTCTTGGTTCTTTATCATGCACTACATTTAGGCATTCAATTTCAATGTACCTATCATACCTCTCCCTTATCAACATTATGGGGGGTTTCCACTGTTGGTGCTAATGCTTCCTTGGTTTCATGTTGGAGTGAACTATGTATACAATATATGTTCCTATGTACTAGGCAGATGCAGCGACTAGTTACCGATGCATTTCGGTTAGATGGAGCACTTACCATATGGACACTCTTACATTCCTATTTCTGGAGGCGACCTTCCATTTCTTACTTGATCAGTTCTTCATATTATTGGTACTTGTGCCATTTGTATCTTTGAGTTCTTGATGTTTTCCTTGGTTTGCCATCAAATTCAAGTAGTGTCATTAAGGGCACTCATATAGATTCTTGTCTTCTTGATCCTGATCATCATATGTTTTAGTGGAGGTTCTTCTTTTGGCATTACAGCAGTCATTCTTCGACAGTGTTTGCAACTTCTTCATGCTTCAGTGGTGTTCTTTTTGTTCATCCTTTGTTCCTATCTTTTGGGACAACCTTGTCTTGTTTGGAGGCTTCTTCAATCCTTCACTTAGTTTTCATCTCTTTTTGGAGTGGAATTTTTTCCATGAGGATTTCTTTATTTCTCTGTATTATAGTGATCTTCTATTTGTACATGGGTACCTAATTTGGCCTTGTTTTTCGAGATCCATCATGCATTCTTTTTAGGGTTTTTAGCTACTCCTTAATTTTATCTTAAGGGGGGTGTTAGAGTAATCATACATTAGCTAATAATTATTTAATCTTTAATTGATTATTAGTCTAGTTTATTCTCACGCACTTAAGATAAACATAGGAGTGTTTTATGCATTATTAGTTGAGCTAATATTAGATCATTATGTCACATCTCATGTGATGTTGACACTTGTCATGATCTGATCCCTTTCTCATTTAGGGTTTTGCTCTTATAAGCACTCAACCCTCTTTGTAAATATCTCTCGAATATTATCTAGAGCTTTCATATCTTCTTGAAAGTCTCTTGCTTTTGTAGCTTTTTCTTGTTGAATAATATTGCATATATTGTTTGCATATCTCTTGTGTGGAAGGTGTATTTATTTGTTGTTTGATCTTGTGGCTTGTGGTTTTGTGCTTGTTTCACAATTTTTTCATAATTTACCAAAAATAGAAATGAAAAAATGGAGTGTAATGAACCTATATTTCATCTATTTCATTAGTAAATGAGATGCTTCCATGGTAGAATTGACTTTCAACCTTTAAGTGAGTCAATTCTATGAAAGATCTTGCAATTTCCTTTATGACAGAAAAAGTGAAAAATATGCTTGAACAACACTCTTGGGAGATAAAAATAAAATAATAAATGAACTCAAATCTGCAATGTATGACCTAAATCATGTAGATGAAGCATAATACTAACAAAAACAACAAACTCCTGACATATTTGAAAAAGGTAAGATACAAAAAAAATAAAGTGTCGCAAGGCATCCTGAAATGGCAAATGGGTCTTTGTACATAACTTTTCCTCAATTTTTAGGAGCCTCTAGAGATGGATCTGAGATTCCTTTTTCCATGTAGGTTTCACTGCAAAAATGTTGGAAATAAATCCCAGCTCTGATTTTTTGTGATCTTGACAACTTTTTGTGACCACTTTGCAATTTTGAAAAGTTTTGATAACTTTGACAACTTTTGCAATTTTACACTTTTGAATCTTCAATTCCAATCCCTTGTTCAACCTAAGGTCTATGCATACACAAGAGAGGGAAAAAAAATATTTTTAGTGGATAAGGGTTTGCCTTGATCAAACCTTGTTTTGGTAATTAAACCTTGAAATGAAAAGAAACATGAAAGTAATGGTGAATGAACACTTGCTATGTTGCAACTCACTAAAACCTTGAGTTGAGATGCTTGAAGGATTGAAATCTAATACATCTCTCCAAGTTCTTGATCTTGCATGAATGGATTGATTGGATGCTTGATTTGATAGCTTGAATCTTTACTTGAAAACTTGTAACCTACATCACAATGTTAACTCCAAAAACATGCATGAATGCAAAAATATTTGATATGATGATCTTGATCTTGATTGTTGTTGTAGTTGTTTGATAAATCTGCTCTTCAATGCTCCTGACAATAATATTTTCTCATGTGAAAGTTGCCTTCTTTTTTTCTAATGTTGAATTGATAAAATAACTATGTATTTATAGATGATTTTCTAATTTTCCAAAAAATTAAACATCAAAAGCCGACAATTACAAATTGAATTTGAAACATAAAAATGCCACCAAAAAAATATTAAAAAATTAGGGTCCTAAACTTAAGGGGGGACCATTTTCCCTTGGGTGAATGGGTCCTAGGACCTAAATCCAAAACACTCAAATTCCAAGGCAATTTAATTAATGTTTGCAATTGTGTAATACAAGTTTCCCTTTCAAAAAATAAAATTAATTAGGCTTTTAAATGCATAATTGGGCCAATTAGAGGCTTAATTAAGTCCAATTTATTAAGGGACCCAAACATAGTGTGAAAATGTAAAGGAGTGCATTTTTTGACACTACATAACCCTTACTACTTTTGTCATCTAAACAACAGTGAGTTTCATTTTTGTATTTGATGCATTTTTCTACAAATTGTAGCTTCTTAAAAAAATGTTGTCCACTCCTCTTTTTTTAACTTTGAAGGCCCCCCTTAACTTCCACATACACACTTCTTTTAATGAGTTTATTTTTGAAAATACAAAAAAAATACGTAGTGCATAGTAGTGAGCTTTGTTAATTCTCGTTTTATACCAAGCTTTTAATTTCATCATTTTTATCAAATTTTGGAGCTATAGACACTTGTGCAATTATAACTGGGATTCTAAACATAAACATTTATAGGGTCATCTCATATTTTCTAGGGGGTCACTTATTTTGCACCTTGTAGTTTTCAATACAAAATTATGAGCTTGTGCATGCCAAATATTTAATGTGCTCATTGTAACATATTGATGCAAAGTAGGGGATCTCATAATCAAACTAACTCAAACAATTCTTTTTCAAACTATTAATACCTCAATTAAAATGACTTTCCTCACAAATTGCAACTATGCCTTGTAGCACAGCAACACCCCTTTTCTGACATATCTTGCAAGAAGCAACTCAAACCCACATTAGAAAGACTGTTTTAGATACCCTTTTTGGCATTTTTTAACATACTAAATTTTTAGATATGATTTCTTTGGAAAAACACCTTCAAAAATCTATTGCTACACTTGACAATAAGCCTAATTAGGCTAACTCAACAAGGCAACTATTGGTTCTACCACCTTCAAACCCCAATTCTTCATTCCAAAGTCATAAACATGTCATATATGGTCTACACATGTAAATTTCATCCACTAGAATGATCTTCAAACAACCTTTCTACAAAACCCTACCCGTATGCACCTTATTATGCCCAAAACAAGAGGTTTTCAACCTAGGGCATCAACCAAGCTGCCCAAATCCTCAACCCCTACTCTTGAAAACTTCACAAACATAAAATACAACGTAACTACTTCCATTCCACCGGTTCTTAGGCCATTTCACCAGTGGAATGGCTCAAAACTTCATTTCTTCACTCAAAACACTAAAACCTAGGGTTTCAAAATGGTATGGAGTAAATTGCCTCTAAAATGCTCAAATTTGAATGAAATTCAATGAAACCAAGTTTTTCAGAAAGTAGACTCAATTCCACATCAACTCCAATGAATTTTAGACCACTTACAAGTCGTACAAGGTCATACTACCTTCTGTAGCAGCAAAATACAATAGGAAAATGTAGAAAAATAAAGCTTTATTGATGTTCAACTTTTAAAATCACCACCAGAACCTTGGTTCGATCATTACATGGCTTATTTAAGTTTTTCCAACAAAACAACTTATTACAACTACCTTTCAAATCCCTTGATCATTCCACTTCCTCTATCCACAAAAAATGCAAAAGTTGCTATGCAACTTTTTGTGACATTTATGCAAAATGACAACTTTTAACAACCTATACCCAAATGACTCAAAAACATGACAAAGACATTAAACATGGTCTAAATAGACCTTATTCAACCAAAAAGACTTAAACACACCAAACTACCTAACACTTTGCAACTTTCCCATGAATGCCTAGGTGCCCTACACCACATACTCAGTTGTTACATGTCACCCATCTAATAGACTTTGGGGGTTATGAAATTTATTAATTGGGAGCTAATAATCAAAATTGATAATTTTTAAATTCTTGGGGTTTATTACACTATGTACTAATGGGGGTTTATAAAAAATCATTAATAAGGGTTCCATAACTCTTAAACCTCTTTAATGGTCTTAATTAGTTGATACAAAATTAGGAAAAAAATGTGTATTCTTGATTTGGATAAAATTACACTCCTTTCCAAACATTCAACTCAATGGAATTAACTATGTCTCATGGTGATTGCATATGGAGGCCACCTTCCCTATGTTTTGGGACAAGTTCCACGACTAATCAACTCATACAAGTACCTTGTGTGGCTCACTAATCATGACATTATTTTTTATAATCTATGATTGTTAGTTTCCATAGGTTTTGGAGATCATCTTGAAAGCAATATATTTTCTACTACTTGGTAGATCCTATTGTAGTTATTTTGTGACACTTTATCCAATATTTCTTTAGATGTATAATTTTCCCATTTTGATTTTCCTTATTTAACTCACAATTATAGCAGCAAGCTCAATTATAAACATGGTATCAACTTTATAAAATTGTAGTTTTAATAGTTTACTTTAATTCAGATATAATATTTCAAATATATTTCAAAAAATAGAGAACTTATTATTTGTATCTGTTGTTAATTATCTCAAATTTGCAATGATCTATCTTCACTAAGATGTCTTTGAATTATCTAAAAATCTTCCTGAAACAAGGGTTTTTATCCACTAACTTAGCAATAAAAATTAGGGGGTTCTCATCCTCTAATTTCAAACCTTGAGGGGCTTCATCCTCAATTTGTTGAACCACAGACCATGCTCTACAAGGAGTAACAATTAGATATATAAAATTTGATTATGCTCCTTATCCTTGCTTGGTCTCTCTTAAATACTATTTTCCTCCAATAGAAATAACCCTTCACATGCCCCTTGATGTTACTAAAAATTAACATTAATTATAATTTTATTTTATCTATTACTTAATCTTTGTTTGGATGTAACTTATGTCTAAAGAGGGGACATTATAGTCTACCCTTTCTAAGAGTTTTTCCTCAAGAAATCACAAACTAGGATGCTCCTAGAGTTATCAAGATCCCAAATCATCCTTGGAGATTTGTAATTCTCAATCTTCAATCCTCCTTCTAATGTAGTTAGATTATATTGTGTTACTCTAATATAATTAAGAATTGGAAACTCTGCACCAAGTGTGCTTCTCTAATTATCTCGATTATGCTTGAATTTATACTAATAGTGTCCTAAAAGAGTTATTGTTACTATGCTTACCTCAACCTATCTGCCAAAATAATCCTTCAATGTCATAATAAGGTTGATGTCATTTGTGTGCAATACCATCTTGACCAAACCCTACTATGTTGCCTCAATACCCTTGAGTTGCTCATCTTTCCTTAGCCAAAATGTTCATGGATGCCCCACCATCTTAGAGAGTAGAAAGTATAATTTTCCAATCCAAGAAATTAATTATTACACTTTATTTTCCCAAACATGAGATGAAAACCTGCTACAATTGTACCCATGTTTTCAATTTCAAAGAAAAGAATTGCAACCTTTGCAATTGGTGCCCACCCATTGATAAATTATTTAGATTCTATGGAGAAGATGAATGTTTCCTGATATATGTTATTTCTTTCAATATTCCTCAAACTTTGATTTGTTAGAACATCCCAATGAGGTCTTTCTCTAAAAGTATATTTGAAGTAGCACTCTCCTAGGTTACCTTCCTCTAATTTCTAGTCTTACACAACTCTATGAGATCTAACCATGTTCTTGCAAGATATAAAAATCCTCATAGCTTGCATCATACGTAAAATTTTAGGAGCTTAACTATCTCCTTCCAACATTGGTATATTCATGGACTCTCTATTACCTCTATCAACGTGATAAGTATATGGCTACCTAAAAAAAGAATTATGTTGTTCAAAATCAGCAATAGGAAATAGATGAAGTTGTTCCTTTTTTATACCAACTATCCTATAGTCTCCCGCGTCTCTTGGTGTCTCTACGCACATTATTTCAACCTCGTAACATTAGTAGATTGTGATCATATCAGTATGAAGTATAGATGTCATTTGGAATTCATTGTCCCAAATAGCTATGTAGGTGAATTTTGGGTCATCTATTGGTTGACTCTTTTGTGCAAGAACTAGTATGATGATTTATGCCAATACTTTCCTTCCTACCCTTTTACCCAAAATGTAAGACATAGGAGCATTATAGTTTGCACTATGGTGGTACTAGTTGCCTTAGAATAGCGGTGAAGATAAATTCTTCCTCCCCAATTCCAATGGTGACAAAAGGATCTTCACTTTGCAATAGATTCACTTCACAAATAGGTGGGAGGAGTGTCTTGTTATTACAATTGCATAAACTAATTGTCATTTGCAGTCTAAACTTAAATGCACTGGTGTGAGTTTTGTGGGATGATGTTACCTTTAGAGCAAATGTTTCATTAAATCAATACTAATAAGAAGATGGGAAATTGTGTATCATTGTCATTTCCCCTAGTAGCAAAGGACCCTTCACAAGTTGCTCCTTTCTTACAAAAATCCATTCTCATGTGTCATCCTCTGTCAAGTGTTTGTCCTGGAGATATGTTTTGAAACAATATACTTTGATCAATCCATGTACTATAGAAATTTCAGCTCATTTATATATCTGGAATTATGTTTATTTTTCATCTACCATTAGGAAACACTCCTATTAACAAAAGCATATTTATTCTCCTTAATAGATTTAAGCTTCAAAAAAGAAGACAAATTGGCTTGGTCAAGTTGAATAATATAATGTTATAATCTTCTACTCTCATTACATATTCATCAAAGATCTTGGGCAACGAATATAAACTCTTGATTGTCATCATCTACATTCAAGACGATAGTAATGTTACATCCTTTGTCATCTTCAATTGCAAGAGTGCCCTAAATATGAGGATACCACCTTTTTTTACGCAACCTATTTTGTATTTGAGTAAAAGGATCTACATTTCCTTTACTGCAAATCATATCTTTCACTTTTTCCCCATGCTTAGAGTACTTTACAGGATTACAAAACTATTAAAAGGAGATAATGTAAATTAAATCTATGCTATTATCATCTGTTTCATTATTTGAATTGTACTCATAAGAATTATTAGAATGCTTACCTTTTTTCTTCCTTGATAATGCTAAATAGACTAACCTTTCCTAGTCCTTGGTGGATAAAAGGATCAATCACTCCAACTTGCAAACCTAATATTGATTTCTCTATCATTATCTTTTGAGGTTTCCATACAGGATGTAGGAGTACACCTAATTGTTGTCTAAATTCTTGCTTTTCATTATCTATGGAAGAAAAATTTTCCTTAAATTCGTGAAGTATTGTTTTACTTGAGTAGCTATCAACTTAGCTTATTTTTCCATTTTTTGTCTTTCCTCACATAATCTTAGACCTATTCCACATTATATCTTTTGCACTTTCATGGAATGAGGTAAGCTTCCTTGTGTTTTTTTTTATTTAGAAGGACTTGAAATGATACAACAATCCTTCTAACCTAAATCTATAGCATGAAGATTACTAGAGCCAAATTCTACATCATCCATTGTTTTATGCTACTCTAAATTGCTATCTTGTAGATCAATTTCATCTCTAATATGTATGGTGGATTCCTTTTGTTCTTGATCATTGATTTATTCCTTCTTAATTTTTTGTAGCTCTAGTTTTAACCCTTCTACTTTTGACTTATGCTCTACAAATTCTTTGCTGACGTCTTTCTCTTGTAAACTTATCTTTGGTGTGTTTGTCACTAGTTCCAAGTCTACTTGATCTCTTCATCTATTTTTTTAAGTCTTTTTCTAGATGGATTTTACTCTGTGGTATTAAAAAATCTAAAAATATATTCCTCTAAATCACCCTCGACTTGGAATTTTCTTCTTTACAAATGAACATGGATTGTAGAGGTTTATCAATGGACCCAACAATTGTTCTCTATGTGAAATTGTTTTGAATTTTGTTGTTTCTTAAAATGTTTGTCCCGCTATTTTGATTTTTGGATGCATCTACATCATGTGGAGCATTTGATCCAACACATCTATCAATGTATCAATTTTTTTTCTTTATCGACATCCATTTTTTATTAATAATTCTTAATCAATAAATTATTAGATTTTGTTGGCAACTCTTCTCAAACAATCAATATAACCTCCACTAATTGTAAATGATATGGCATCTTGGAAATGTAGAGTTTGGTAACAAACAACTAATATTGTATTGATTGATGAAATTTTTTGAACAAATTTTGACACGCAAAGTCAATATATTGTTTTATTATTGATATCTGAAAATATATTGAATTTGGTCACAAAACCCTCATCAAATGACAAAGGCTACTTCTTTGCTAATAAAAAGTTACTAATTTGCTGATGTGAAATGATGGTGTAGAGAAGCTTATGTTAAATTCAAGCTTGCTCTCTCTTTAGTGCCCTTGTCTCCTACATATATATCTTGCTTTCTAACCATGGATTTTTTATTATTTAGGACTTATTTTCCTTTACCTACTCACTACGCCTATTATAAATAGAGCTCTTGTGTTTGAAGGGGCATTGGGAATTAATGTGCCCTCCTTTAACAATATAAATGACTATCTTTGACAAATATGGTCAACCATGTTATCAAACATCCCTTTAGGCATACACTTGCATACGATTTTTTGTATGCAACTGTTGGTTTCTCTTTCATAGGCTAGTGAAGATTTGACTATAATATCATTTATAATGTCCCCTTTAAATCTTCCTTATCTAACTCAAAATTATGGCAACACAACTAACTCAAAATTATGGCAACACAACCAATTATAAATATAATATCAACTTCAGAGAACTGTAGAGCTTATTTTAATTCAGATATAATGTTTAGAATATAATTCAAAAAAGAGGAAACTTGTTATTTGTATCTACTATTAATTATCCTAAATCTACAATGATCTATCTTCATTATGATATCTTTGAATTGTCTTCAAGTCTATCTAAATTAAGTATTCACATTTGCTAACTCACCAATAGAAATTAAAGTGTTTTCAGCCTTTAATTTTAAACCTTGAGGGGTTTAGTCCTCACGATGGGCCCACAATCCATGCTCTACAAATATAATAATTAGATATATAGAATGTATTCAATAATGATGCTCCTTCTTGCTTCGTCTCTGTAGATACCTTTTTCCTCCAATATAGACATAACTCTTCATATGAACCTTAATATTATTAAAAATAAACTTTAACTATAATTTGTTTTATCTATTACTTAAACTTTGTTAAGATATATATAAGTTTAAAGAGGAAACATTACAAAATGTCACATTTCTAAAATTAATGGTACTAATGATTTTTAGAGATAATGACATGGATGTTAAGGACTCGTGACAACATCGACATTGTTAGATTGTGATGCATCTTTTGACATTGTTTTTGTATAGAATATTTCCCTTGTCAGTGAACCACCTCTTTAAGATTTATAATTGTGCGTCATTGGTTGTAGGGAAATTTTAGTGGTGTTTTTCTATCAATTAGCAATTTTTTTACTTTTGCGGTCTCAAAAATGGGGAATAGAAATTGTGATGTGGGAAAATTTGACTCTAACAAAAGAAAAGTTAGGTTCCTTATAAGTAAATTCCACTACATACACTTAGATATGTTTAACTAAATAAAATGCTTAAAATGAATGAACTGGTGTAAACATGTGAAAACACAAAAACAAATAAAATATGATAAAATGGAAAATATAGATAGTAAGGAACATGCGGTTGAAATTTGAGAGTCTTGGCCAAGGATACCAATGTGTAGCATGGACGTCCATGTGTTGCACTATTGTTTGAACAAACACGAGCAAATAGTCTCAGAATGTGCGATTTGAACTCCAAAATCCACCTAACCTACAAACATAGCAAGGCGAGAAAATTGTTTGCAGTTGTTTGGGAGTTCACCTTAGTCAAACCCCTGCTTTGGTGTTTCCACCTCTACAACAACCAAGATAGATAAAAAGATAAATAATTTAATAAGGGATGTGATAATCCCCAAGATGCTCAAAGATAGATGATGAAAGAAATAATGTTACCTCATAGGCTTGAGAAAGTTGTTTACTACTTTATCTAATAAAATGAATACATGAATTAATAATATAGACAACAATGCATACCATATACAAGAGTAGAATATATTTTTATTCGCACATGAAATTATTATAGAAGACCAAAGATGGTTAGGATTAAAGTCGATCCGACTAGATCATAGTACTTTTCTTGACAATACACAATCTATTTAAGGACCCAACGATTGCCAAAAAGAACACAACTATCAACTAATTGATGCTTATAACTACCCAAAGCCAACAACAAATTAACACAAACAATTAATGCATAGTCAAATAATCAATATTATTGAAACATAATAATAGACATTGTACACTGACTACATTATCCCCCTAAAAGAAAAAATCATCTTCCAAACGACAAGTAATCATCAAGTAACATTAGGGAAAACTTTCCAAATTGATGATGATATTGTAGACAAGGCCCTGTAAACAAACTTGGAAGTGTATTGTGCAAACTCATACTTGAGTGTACTTGGCAATTCAAACAAGTGCAATGAGGGTTTAGGGGCAATGCCCCCAACAAGGTCAAGGGGCACCTTCAAAACCACACAAAACTTCATGGCACACAACGTTTTCATGATTTTTTAATAGGCAAAAAATGTTGGCAAAGCCAAAAAAATAGAGATTGTGGAGTGTTCTAACCAACATATGATGGTGACCAACAAAGGAAGTTGGTGTATGATGGTTGATGGTCATATGTTGCAAAGTTTGTGTGATGTGAACTAGTTGTACAATATAGGCAATTGATTCCTTGATAGAGTTGTATGACATGAATGAATAGATGTCATACAGCAAATAAGTTACCTCTTACAAGTAATATGTTGGACCTTGCAATCGACCATATGGTGGAGTGATGAATGATATGATACAATTAATGGGCTTTGTGTGTTGTATGTTGTACCCAAGCCATACATTGTGTTTCAATGCAGGTTGTACAGTGTGATTGAATGTAAGAAATACAATGATTTAATGGAATCTTACAATAGGAAAATCCCACTCGTACAATGTGTTGACAATTTGACCGTAAAGTGTGACCTCACTAGCGAAATGATCCTACAATCTAATCTAAGGGAGGGTGTTTAGTTTAAAATTTTCTTCCATTCACCACCAAAAGTCATACGATGGGGATTTTTATTGTACTAAATATGCTCATTGTACCATGTGGCTTACAGTCTATACCTAATAAGCAAATGGGGTTGTGCAATCTTTAGCTTTTGATGGTGTCGTACAATGTGGCTATACAATGGCCTTGGATATTATTGTACAGTGTAGACTAGGGGAGAGGGCCCAATAGTCGTGTGGGGTACAATAGTCGTGCACTCAATCGCAAATATAATACTAATAGTCGTTTATATAATGTCCAATAGTTGTGATTTGACTACCCATAATTAAACAAAATGTATGCTTTTGATCTAAAAAGCAACCAATCATGTGATACCACATCAGCACTCAACTACTCATGACGTAATGCATGAGAATTGGTCTCACTATTTTTTGGGGCCTTTTTGGACACCTTGACAAAAACGCATGCTGTTGTGGCATCATATTTGATGATGTGGCCCTGAAACCTTAGTTATAAGCAGAGAACTTGCCAAGTAAGCTGCTGTAAAAAATTGGGAGTGATTTGAAATTTCGACGTAGGATAATTAGAAGTGCAAAGTTAGGGTGCACGACTACTGGGCCCTCTCCCCTAACCATTGTATGATGCATACTGAGGGAAAATTTAGTCATACTACAATTTTTTTCTTCTTGTGCAAATGAGTTCTTTTCTCACCAAGAGAGTTGCCAATTCCACTAACTTGGAAGGGTGACAAGTGGCAAGATGCTAGCACTACGAACGAACATTTGCACTAGATGCTAGTGTCCAAACAATCTACACTCAAAAATGACGAGTTACAATAAAAAATTAAGGGAAATGCAAAAAAAGGGCAAAAGAAATGACCCTAAAAAAGGAAGCCTCGACAACCTTAAGGGAAAAAGACTAATGCAAAGGCTGAAATGAGCCTACACAAACCCTAAAGGAATGGGCACCAAAGTGACAATAAATTATTTGGCATTATGTGCTTTCGCCCAACTTTGGTTCTATTTTTGTGATGCCATCTTGCAAATATGTTAAGAGAAAATTGACGGTGACTAAAACATCTAAACCATAAATGGGCCCACTTTACTCATCTTTGGATATTCAAAAATCAATCCTTGGTCTCCACATGGACGGCAAATCATGAACTTAACTAACAAATCAATGGTACTCGATACATCTTCAAGAGATCTAAGATACTTTAGTGTGTCCCCCTGCGCATCTCTAGAATATTGAAATTAGTAGAAGATTGCCATGTAAACTATCCATAACACATGTTCCATGCATGTGGATCTGTAAGGAGCATCCATCTAGAACTGTCGTCACATTTAACATTTTCACGTGGAGTTTTTGCAACACATCATCCGTAACAGATCATCTGAAGATTGTGATTGACTAGTTAATCCTATCTTCAGATATAGCAGAGCCAGTCAGCTGGTAATCACAGTTTTTATCAGCATCTAGACGTCGAAAGGTGACTAGCTAAAACAGCCCTGAGATGTGTCAAAAAGGCGCACAAAGCACTTTTGAATTAAAGCATAACCCAACAAATGCACCTTCCACATTACAGCACTGCTAATCAACTGGCTGCTCCTTGACAAAGAGACTACTGGCACTTGGCCTTTGTTACTTATCTACTCCACCTACGTTCTCGCTCTAAATTATGTCCTTGGAATAGTCCTGACTGAAAGAAGGTACTGAAGAAAAAGAACAAGTATGCACGGTGGTTGCATGCAAGATCATCCAACAACCCAACAAAAACTAGAGCTCAAAACGACTATTATTTAAGTGTCAAGAATCAAAATCCAGGCAGAGCCACATGGTTTAAAATAATCAAATAATCTAATTACATTAAGCAGAATTATCTAAATTAATAGATGAAAAAATATTGAGATTAAAAAATGAACCATGAACTTCATATTCATTGCATAGTGCATGATTTCCAGAAATGAGCACATAATGCAAAAACTATTGTTCCTTGTTATTCATTCATGCAAAAACACTTTGTAAGGTTTATTATGATTCAATCATAAAGCCATGGTAGATCTGTTCCGAAGAAAGAACACGAAAAGCACAAGGCAAACCTTGACTCAAACCATGCAATTGATGGAAACTTTTGCATTGATGCACAAAGCAAGCATGCCTTCCACTTGCTTCTCAGTTACATCAAATAAGATATCAAGATATCCCAAGTATTTATATAAGTACAAAAATAAGAATATTCAATGAAAAATATGATTAATTATGGAACAAGAAAATTATTCTCCACAAGTTCCATGGGCATCTCTCCATAATTTCTACGCTTCTTCATTTTAGTTTCTCAAACAGTTTGTTTGCACTCTGCATTTTACCAGGAGTAATATTAATTAAAATATAAAACCTCTCCTTCCCATAAGAAAAGAAAACAAATGAAAGCACTACAGACTTTGATCCCTAAATAGAATACTTACACATTTGTCAATACAATGCCAGTAGTCAAAATATTGCCCAGTGCAATGCTTATGCCCAGTTTCATCAGCTTCAATTCTCTTCACACATGCCTGCCAAAAGCAATAGAATTTATTGTTTAAGGATGGCCAAAATCTATATGAAAATGGATTCACCCACTACAAAGAGATTTTGAATTATACAGCAATAAGAAATAGTTCCCAAGTTTTCATTACAAACTCCGTTAAGGCTGAAACTCCTAACATTAAATCTAAGTGAATAAATACAGAAACATACAGTACCTTAATCACAATTATTCATTAGTCTTCTGACTCAAAACAACCATAGGAATAAAATCCCACAAAATTGATTGAAAATTATTTAAGGCCATCCCACAAGAATAATGCACAATGAAATTACAAGGAAAAATTTCACGAGGCATCACTGGTAATCACCATACAGGAATAGATATATTATGATTAGCAAAATCGGAAGACAAATGGTCTGTGACTTTTGAAATATCCACCCATCTTGAAGAATTGAATGTCGTACCAGAATTGCAGAAAATCCCATCTGATACCCACGTTAGGAAGTACCACAGAATTTATAATCTCTGTTGTTGTGATGTCCCTAAATTTTATACACCCAAAAGAGGAATTGGTCTAATTAATTAAATATTAAAATTGTCTTTATTATCTTAAAAGAAATTTTAATTATTTAATTAATTAATATTTATGGCTTTATGAAATGTTATGATTTTGAAATTTAAGCTTTATAAGGCCATTTATATTTAAATAATTCGGTTATAACAACTGAATGTTGAGGGCGAAGATTAAAAGGAGTATTGGCGGAAGGATTCAACACAACCAAAGAATGAATTAAGTCGGGTTTTTGAATTGAAGTGTTGAGAACGGAAACTCTCAGTCTTCAGGGCCATTCTCGGACGAAAACCCGGGTTGGTCATGTTTGGTTTATATTCACAGTTAATTTTCAAGCTTTGTGCGGATTCCTATCTGCACTGGAGAAAAGGACGGACATGTGAAGTTCATTAACATTCTGAACGATTGAGGAAGAAGCAAAAACCTATGAATTTCGTAGTTGGAACATTATTTTGTTTTGAAACCAATATTCTATTCTGCCGAAGCAATTTATTGGAGGAATCGGGCATAGAGGTATTTGCTCTGAAATCGTCTCTATCGCTATTGGGCGGGCATTGTTGCTATATTCTGATTGTGGTTGTGCATTCTGTGGACTCTAATTTGGCGAAATTCTTGATACTCTGGATACGATTGTTGAAGACTGAGCGAACAACACTTGAACACGGGAATGTCTCATTACCGTGGCTTATCCAATTGGATGGAGATGTTCAAAAACGATGATAGGGAGATTTGACATTTAAGTATACTGGGTGATGCATACTGGGCGTTCCTCATGTGAAGTTTATACCAGGCACACGACCCACAGCAGTAGAGCGTCATTCTCACAATACGGGAGTGCTCACGGTCGGGAGTGATTCATTCGCATTTTCTATGTATCTTCTATATGGTCAGGAATATTACATCACATCTTCACGGGAATACATATGCTTTGATACCGTTATGTTCCAGCTATCTTTCCGATATTCACTGTCCTCGTATTGAATTGGTCCGCCAAGGAAGTCTGAAGTCAGTCACATTCTCTTATGATGAAGTCGTATCAAGGTGGGTTATCATATTATCTGCCATTTCTATATCCTTGACGAAGACTGTGTTGTTACAGAATACTATCCAGGGCGTTGTGGCAGAAGTTAATATATTATCTCTATGTGTTGAATATTATATGCAATCAAACACCTGTATTTGCTCAAACTATTGCCTCAGTTGCAAGTAATCTGAAGGTGGTCAGAATGCTCTCTGTATTCACTGCGTATTGCCAGGTGCACGACTCATCTCTGTTATCTACATGAAGGATGAATAATATATATTGCTTCCATTTCTCGAAAATGTGTAATCTGTTCAAACAATTAGAAGAAATATATGATTTGCAACATAATTCCCTTCCAACAGAGTACTTGAATGCTCTGTTGTTATTCTGTTAGATTGTTTGTATTGAAGCATAACATTGGAATAGTATTGAATTCTGGTTATGTTAATAAAAACCAATTCCAAGAAATACTGGGACTGTATCTTTCTGAGTCTTAATCTGAATGCACCATCAGAAATTAAACCCAAGGGGTTTATCACAGTTTGATGAGAACTTTAATGTTCTGTCTGTGTTGTAAATCCAACTGTTGGTATCTGAATTTCATCAGTCTGGAGGTATTATATTTTACTCTGCATATACAAGGAGTTTAGTTATTTCAGACCTGATGTTTCAAATAGTTTGGCAAATAACATTGTCAAACTAGGGCAATCATTTTTAAACATCGATAATCTTGGCCCCAGAGGTCGGGGACATTACAGTTGTAAAGAAAAGCCTAGAAATCCCCCATGCCAAAAAATAATAATTAAACCTTGCTACATCCAAAAGGCATACTCTTACCGTGCATTTCTTTTAATTGCCATTGTCAAAATATATTAAGCACACATGCTCCCTCAGCCAACAAAAGTATTTATGCCAGCATACAGCATCAATATAGCAGCTCAAAAACCCACTTCATGCTCTCTTTATGATATGGCATTCAAAAAAAATGTTGAACTCAAATTAATCCCTTAAATTTTTGTTCAAAAATAAGATATATTTTTTTGATTTGTTCTTATTGGCTAGCATTAACATACCATTAATATGAAATCGAGTCACATGCTGAATCTGTTCTTCATTATTGAGCATCTCAAGAGATGGCATATTAACTTTGCCAATATATCAGAACTTATTACAAAATGAACATTTATAGCTCCACCTTACACATGCCTATAAATCCACCCCTTCATTACAAAACTATATCTCTCCCCAAAATGGCAAAATTACCAGAAACTCAATGTAAATTTGAATTCTATACAAAAAAGTTGGCACAATCAAAACTCCCCCCAAAAATGCCTTTGTATGAAGAAGAGGTACCCATTTGAATTTGTCTAACAAGAAGAAGACATCATATTACATTTACTTAAATATCAGATCAGAACATAGGATGCTCAACAAGTGCTCAAGGAAGCAAAAAGAGAAAAGTTCAAAAAAGGAATAGTACTGTACAGAGCAGAAAAATTGTTTCAGAAATAAATCAGCAAACCAAGAGATAAAAAATAAAATAAAAAATTCAAAGAATTGGGATTTAATAAGGAAAATATAAGATTTTCAAAAAGTGCAGAAAACCACTAAAGAAAAGAAAAAAAGAGAAAATACTTGTTTTTTAGATTTAAAGGCATTTTAATAGCATACAGATGCAAAAAGCACATAAAAAATGAAAGGTTAGCCCATGAAGTTTGGAATATAGAATTTTTCATTTATGTTCATATCACTAACTGCACAATGCATATGCATAGTCCATAAAATAACTAATAGCTTTATAATTTTCGATTACAATCTACTTTATACAAAGTCAGCCTAGAAAGTAAGTACAAAGTCAACCTACAAAGTAAGTACAAAGTTCCAACAGAATTGGATGTCACCAATTGCTTTTGCTGCTATAAAAAGAGCTACCCTAGAGGGCTGCAAGTACTAATGATGGAGCTCCAAGGTCAGAGCCTCTCTATTCATTCAACCACATTGCTATCAACCTCGACCTCCCTAAAGATATCAAAATCAAGGACATCCTCATTTGTAATCCACTTAGAATCTAGATAGCTTCTGTCAAGGTCATTTGATATCAAAATCTAGATAGCCTCTCTATTCTTATGTTTCTCAATGATGCCTGAATTTTATCATACAGAAATTAGATTTGGCAATTGCAAGTGAAACAAATCAATGATTACAATAAAGAATTATAATTGCAGATATTCCAAAATTCTAACCCCAAGCGTTCTTCAGCTTTAGGCAGAGATTCTAGCGAACAACGACCAAGTCATTCATCTGCTGTTGCATCAAACAATTGTGTGTTCTTGGGACATTTGTGTTCAAAAACACTTCCAGCTGCGTTCACATGCCACTACCCACAAATTTAATCCTATCTGATGTATCCACAAATTTTAGAAGGATTGTGCCAAATTTAGAAGAGACAAGGAAGGTGACAAATGTGTGGTTTCTTATATCCATCCCCACCCATTTGACATTACAATGCATCCAATCTTTGCCCACTCTAATCAATGTTCATTAACAACATATGTACACATCTTTCATTGTGTCATTAAGCATATCAACCCTCAATGTTTCGTACAACAAGTCTTTAAACCTAGGACTTGTTGCTGCAATAACATCCACCATACCTTGTAATACAAAGACCTAGCAGCATGCAACGGGTATGTTGGAGTAGTACCAAAAATTCTCAATCATTCGTTTTGCCTATTTCTAGATATTCTTCCTCCATCCTATACTCTCCAAAGTGATTTGTGATCCTAAAGAAGTACAAGATACAAAGAAAGAATTAACGTTTCCTCCACCTATATTTGGGCCACATGTTGTAGAAGTAGATGTTGACGGGCACCTCCTCCAAAGGATCAGCCCTAGCATCTAATGAATTAGAACAAACTTTTGTCCTAGTTCTTGCCTTTTTGGCCTCACTATCTAAAATTGCCTTAAATGTGTAGTCAATGTACAATGTCTATTATTATGTTTTGATAATATTAGTTATCCAACTATGTATTAATTGTTATCGGCTTCAAGTAGTTATAAGTGTCGGTTGACGATTGTGTTCTTCTTACCAACTATCGGATCCTTTAAATAGATTGTGTCTATCATCAAGGAAGTTGGGATGATCTAGTCGGATCAAATCTGATCCTTGGCTGACCATCTCTAGTCTTCTTCTGTAATAATTTCATGCACAAATAAAGATATATTTTACTCCTGTATTTGGTATGCATTGTCATTTTTATTATTAGTTCATGTATCCCTTTTATCAGATAAAGCAATAAACATTTGGCAATGTTGCCTTAAAGAAATCATGACAGATTTGAGAGATTCATGCCCTTAGACCCCAATAAAGGAAAGAAGAGACCACAACGTGGTCAAATTCAAGAGATCAGGCAATCTTTAAGGACCATCAAGCAAAGGGAACGAAGGAGAAGATTATGAGAAACACTTGAGAATATGCAACCGTACAATTCCCAAGTGAGAGCCCCTTCCAAGAACACAATCAAGTTGAAAAGTCAAGACAACCTTCCCTAGGCAAAGGAAGTTGGCAGATGAAGTTGCATTCCTTCACAAAATTGTACAAGATGAGCCTTTGGGGCATTGAAATTTTGTCAAACAAAGGAGAAGCAACCAAGCCAAAGGTGTATAAAAGAAAACCTCAAGGCGAAACAAGTGCGTGGAAGGCTGAAACCGAGAGAAGAGTTGAGGATTCCTACGTGGTTGAGCATGAGAGAAGCACAACAACGTTTGAATCAAAACTCCCTAGCAAGCAAATTCTAGGTGCTAGGGTTGCATCAGAATAAAATCATGGTAAGCCCTAATGGAGAAAAGCAAAAGTTACCCAAGTTTGCAGGCAATTGATTTAAGGATCTCACTAGGCACTATGGGACTTGTGAAACAATCTGTACAGCAAATGGGCAAGCTGATAAAGCAATTTGGCTACAATCTTTTCCAAACACCTTGCGAGGTGTAGCGATGGATTGGTATACAAAAATTGACCAAGCCACCTGAAGCACGTGGGAGAGATTAAAGAAGGCCTTTGAATAAGAGTTTAAATTACTTTGTGATGACAATGAAATAGTAGCAGAAATTTACAATACAAGCTTATAATTGTAAACTTAAGGAATTGCTTGTAAATTTAGAAACAAAACCAACCAACAAGAAAAGATAGTTCATCAAAGGCTTACTTTCGTCATTAAGAAAAAAAAATGTAGTACCACCCTCTTCCTATTCAGAAGTCTACAATCGAGCAATGGACATCGAAAGTGAAATAAAATTTCCTAATGCAATAAAACAAAAATAGAGGAAGATGGAATTTCAAATGACAATAGTGACAATGAATTGAGCATAGTACAAGCTCTCCGAAGGGACATGCTTTGAAAGATAAAAGAATTGAAGGCAAAGAAAGAAACCAACAAAGATACTAGCGAATTATGGTGTACTAAGTGCAAAATTGAGGAGCACACAAAAGGTAACTAACTGTCTTAGAAAGATGTTTTGTGAGATTTTTCAAGTTATGGGTCATTCAATAAAGGAGTGCCCATACAATTTGAAGACCAAAAGTACACAAGTACTGTTTACACAAGGAGAAGAGAACACTCCATCAAAACCACAAAATGCATCTCCAAGCAGTTATCGAAATCAAAGAGGAGGTCAAAGCCCTATCATACAATGTCAACAATGTAGCGAATGGGGACACTAGCAAGAGATTGCCAAAACAACCAAGACAAAGTACAATTATTGTGCAAATGGTGTGGACCTAGAAACCATGAATATATCGAATGTCCAAAGCAAAAGGCCAGTGTCAACATGATTGATGTAAGGCATAATGAAGTATTGGCTGTTAATCGCACCCAAGCAAAGAAGGCTATGCACTCAAACCCACGTACAAAAAAGAAAGGCTTTGTGAAGCAAGGTCTGAAGTGGAGAATGCTATGGATGACAAACAACGCCACTTAAATGCAAATGCAAGTACGATAACAAATCAATTATAATCCAAGAAAATATTGCACAGCGACTTCAAGCTACCGTACCAATTAAAGTAGTAGATTTATTCCGAAGTATTCTTGAAATTCAAACTGTTATTCTATCAAGGGAGAATGAAATGGTGAATGCTACGACACAATTAGGATCCAGTGAAAATGAAGATCCAATAACTAAACCTTCACTATGAAATATACCGGCCCAATTTTTTTCAATTTTTCAAAGACAAATTACAGTGAGTCAAGCACCCGTCAAGGTTAGTCAGAAAACCAAAACGTTGCTGAAAGTAACTCTAACCTGAATGTACACCAGGATCCCGAAAAGGGCAAGGTGTGAGCATTGGTCAGAGGGTCTCAAAAGTAAATGCTGGAAAGAAACTCTAACCACGAGATGCGCTGGCGAACGACGAGCATTCGGTCAGAGGGTCCCTATCTATTGCAATACTGGAAAGAAGCTCAACACCAAGCATGTGCTACTCAGTCCATGACAGACAAGAGGCGACCATATGGCGGAGACTTTGAATTTACAAGCAAATTAAGAAAATAGGCGGCAAGCCAGCCTCTTCCACTTATTCAGTGGGCAAATACAAACATTGAAAATTGCAAGAATATTAAAGATGCTGACAGTACTACTGTACAGCTTACAATATGTGAAAATTGCTTGCAAAATCAAGTAAATAGAGCTCTTTAACCTTAGCAATGATAAGTAAGTCTTTCTCAATGTTTTCCCAAAGATTCCTATCACTTCCCAACACAAGAACCACTCAAAATGCGAACTGATATGACTGTCACAAAGTCTGAAACTGGTAAACAGCAACACAGAAATAAGAAGAAGTGATCACAACTCTCACAATTCTCAACCGATTGGCTCCAAACGAAATGCAACAGTCCTCAATGATCAAGGCGCCCAAGTGAGAACCATAAAACAGACCCAATACTTGGTATTTAATTTCTTTCTTAAATCCAATGCAAGTACAAAATGTACGGCCCAAGGAGAAGGGCGATTTTCTCATATAAAAATCAGCACTTTTCTAAAAATCATGAAACTTCACAAATGTTGGCGCCTCCCCTAGACAAATGCATATGTGAAACACCCAGAATGCAATCTTTTTGTATTTTTGAAATATGAATGAAAACAACAGTTTAGCTACGAACTCAGCAACTTCTGAAAGTGACATAAAAATGCAAACAACTGAACTACCAATGCAATTAACTCTCTACAAGCATACCTCACTACAAAATGCTCTCAAACACAAGAAATATCTCCACTAGGTGCTGTCTCACAAGCACGAAGTCGAGCCAAGCTAGGAGGCATTCATTCCTCGAAGCAATTCTCTCACCATTTCGGCAGCATAACTTTACTCAAGACGTTGGATAGTGAAACTGAAGACCAAGACCTCCTTTTATAACTTTGCAAAGGCACACTGGAAGCTTCTAGAAACCCTTTTTTTCAAATTTTAAAGTAACTCCTTTTCCCTCCAAATGTGGCGTCCTTTTTGCCTTAAGCAATTTTGACTTTTTAATTTAATTTAAAATAACCTCCTCAAAAGGGCGTCCCTTTTCAAGCATTAATATTTGAGCTTTACAATATAAAATACCCTCATGAGGCACCACCCTCCAATGACCACTTTTTAAAAACAACTTAAGTTCAATCACTAGGCTAGGGGGGGGGGGGGTCAACAGCAAAATATAACATTAACATGACTTTATTAAAAATAATTCAACTTATCTCTCCCAACAAGCCCCAAAGCCAAAGTTGAGCAAATCCAACTGAACATACTGAAGAAGAAGGTCAATCGAGCCGAAACCAACAGGACCACTGCCAGAAATAGAATTTACTAAAAATAGTAAATTCGTGAAAGTGCTCAGAATGCCGAAACGAACACATCACCGAAAAGCTCACAAAAAACCCAGAAGGAATCCGCAGTTCAATCATCAATCCGTGAGCACAAGAAACCTCCAACCAAGAAACCCTAATTTCCACCGAGAAGCCTACGGGTCTCCAGAATAGGCCATCGGTAAAACAGAAGAAGTCATGCTCGAGAAGGGGACATATTCATTGGTATATTACAGTGGTATCAGAGCACTGCGCCCTCATTTGTATCCATTAGAGTTTCAATTTGTATCCATTAGTGGTAGCATTGTAGACCATATAACTTTACTCTGATGTATATTTGGATGACTTTGAAAATACTGCTACATTCTCCACTTTGATCCAGAACACGCAGGACTCCTTAGCTGCTTGGAGAAAATCTTGTACGAGGCACGAGCATTCAGTCACGGTGTTAGAGTTTCAGTTGGATTGTGTTCCGCCTATTTCAGTTCATGAGGTTGAGGCCGTACTTAGCAGATTTGTTGAGTTGGCAGTCAAAGAGAAGGCCAATGGGAACACACTACTGGACGAAGATCTTCTAGAAGATTGAATGTGGAGCATTTATTACCTTTTTCTATTTTTGGGAGTGAGTGGGAATCTTTGATTCATTTAATGTACCACTCCCTATTCTGGCAGTTTTTAGGGTTAGGGCTGAGGTGGCACAATTCTGGCCACTCTATTGATTGTAACCCTAGCCGTCCTTTGGGACTTGGCTAGCTATAAAAGGGGGAGTCCCCCTCATTTGTAAGGCATTAGATTAGAAGACAAATTAGTGAAAAATTGGCACTCGGGCACAACGTTATTGCTTCATCTCAATTGCCACCCTTGGATGAAGAAGGACAGTTAGTTTTGATTCCTGAGGAGATTCTTGATTCCAGAGAGCGTTCTTTGAGGAAAAGAACAATCAGGGAGTATTTGGTGAAGTGGAGGAACTTGCCCATGGAGGATGCAACTTGGGAAAATGAGGAGGTTCTGCAGCATCCGAGTTTACAATTGCTTGAGGACAAGCAATCTTGGGGAGGGCGGACTGTAATGTTCCCTTCTCGAGCATGACTTCTTCTGATTTACCGTTAGCCTATTCTGGAGACCAGTAGGCTTTCCGGTGGTGAAATTAGGGTTTCTTGGCTGGTGGTTTCTTGTGCTCACGGATTGGCGTTTGAATTGTGGTTTCCTTCTGGGTTTTTCGTGAGCTTTTCGGTGATGTGTTCGATTTGGCATTCTGAGCACTTTCACGAATTTACTATTTTTAGTAAATTCTATTTCTGGCAGTGGTCTTGTTGGTCTCGGCTCGATTAACCTTCTACTTCAGTTGTTCAGTTGGTTTTGCTCAAATTTGGCTTTGGGGTTCATTTGGAGAGATAAGTTGAATTATTCTTAATAAAGTCTTGTTTAATGTTATATTTTGCTGTTGACCCCCCTTAGCCTAGTGGTTGAACTTAAGTTGTTTTTAAAAGTGGTCATTGAAGGGTGGCGCCTCATGAGGGAATTTTATATTGTAAAGTTCAAATATTAATGCTTGAAAAAGGGACGCCCTTTTGAGGAGGTTATTTTAAATTAAATTAAAAAGTCAAAATTGCTTAAGGCAAAAAGGACGCCACAGTTGGAGGGAAAAGGAGTTACTCAAATTTGAATTGCTGGGTTTCTAGAAGCTTCTGGACAGTCATCTCAAGTCTTTAAAAGGAGGTCTTGGTCTTCAGTTTCATCATCCAACTTCTTGAGTAAAGTTATGCTGCCGAAATGGTGAGAGGATTGCTTCGAGGAATGAATGCCTCCTAGCTTGGCTCAACTTCGTGCTTGTGAGACAGCACCTAGTGGAGAGGTTTGTTGTGTTTTGAGTGCTTTTTGTAGTGAGGATTGATTTGTTGTGAGTTGTTGCAATTGTAGTTCAATTATAAGCACTTTCATGTGATTTTCTGTAGTTGCTGAGTTCATAGCTGATTGTATGTTTCACTCGTATTTCAAAAATACAAAAATATTTCATTCTGGGTATTGTTTCTATCTTCTTGACTTGGCTGGGCGCCCCTTTGCACCAATTATCAGATTTTATTGAGCAAAACTTGAATTTTAAGAAGGAAATCGCCCTATGTCATAAAGCCGTACCATTTGGGTGTCTTGGGATTTGAGCAAAAAATAAATAACATCACTTTGGGTCTGTTTTTGTGTCTTTAGTTTGGGCGCCTGCATCCTAGGAGTCTTTTGCATCCATTCCCTTGCATTTTGGATAAGTAGTGAGAGTGTGGTGAGCATTTCTTTGAGTTTCTGTCTTGCTGATTACCAGTTTCAGTCACAGTTCTGTTATAACAGCGTGTGTTAAATCCTTCATTTGAGTTAGTTTTGAAAGGAGAGACAGTGAGAGCCTTAAGGAAAGCCTTGTATCTTGTTGCAGCATTGGAGACACTCATATCTTGCGCTTAACATATGAATTTTCTGTTATTGTAAGCTGAACAGTAGTACTGTCAGCATCTATCATTTCCTTGCTAATTTCAATATTTGTAATGGTCCACTGAATAAGTGGAAGAGGCTGGCTTGCCGCCTATTTGCTTAAGTTGCATTGTATTTACATAAGTCTCCGCCATATGGTCGCCTCTTATCCATCATGGATTGAGTAGCACATGCTTGGTGTTGAGCTTTTCCAGTATTGCAATTAGATAGGGATCCTCTGACCGAATGCTCGTCGTTCGCCGGCGCATCTCTTGGTTAGAGTTACTGTTCAGCATTTTCCTTGAGATCCTCTGACCAATGCTCACACCTTGCCCTTCCCGGGATCCTGGTGTACATTTTGGTTAGAGTTACTTTCAGCATCGTTTGGTTTTCAATCTAACCTTAACGGGTGCTTGATTCATTGTAAATTGTTGTTAAAAAATTGAAAAAATTGGCCCGGTATATTACAGTGGTATCAGAGCACTGCGCCCTCATTTGTATCCATTAGAGTTTCAATTTTAAAAAATTGAAAAAATTGGCCCGGTATATTCATTGTAAATTGTAGAGTATTTTTCAATGTTAAAAAATTGAAAAAATTGGCCCGGTATATTACAGTTGGGCGTATTTCCCCATGCCTGCAGGATAAAAACTTTGACTTTAATTTGACTTTCTTTCCCTTGGGCGCATTTAGGCCCTGATGAAGGACGAGCCCAACACTTAAAGAAATTTCATGACCTCCAGCTGAGATGGGCGCATTTCTTAGGAATTGACGGATGAAGTTCCAGACTTAGCCATTTTTCTCGTAATCTAATGCCTTACAAATGAGTGAAAAATTGAAAAAATTTGGGCCGGTATATTTCAGTGGTATATTCTAACTTTCTAATCTTCTAATCTAATGCCTTACAAATGAGGGGGACTCCCCCTTTTATAGCTAGCCAAGTCCCAAAGGACGGCTAGGGTTACAATCAATAGAGTGGCCAGAATTGTGCCACCTCAGCCCTAACCCTAAAAACTGCCAGAATAGGGAGTGGTACATTAAATGAATCAAAGATTCCCACTCACTCCCAAAAATAGCAAATGCAATAAATGCTCCATATTCAATCTTCTAGAAGATCTTCGTCCAGTAGTGTGTTCCCATTGGCCTTCTCTCTGACTGCCAACTCAACAAATCTGCTAAGTACGGCCTCAACCTCATGAACTGAAATAGGCGGAACACAATCCAACTGAAACTCTAACACCGTGACTGAATGCTCATGCCTCGTACAAGATTTTCTCCAAGCAGCTAAGGAGTCCTGCGTGTTCTGGATCAAAGTGGAGAATGTAGCAGTATTTTCAAAGTCATCCTGTAGAATGAGCTCATTATGTGAGCTTACTGCTGATTGGAAGAATACCTTGCTTGCTGATTATGCCAAAGATCAGTTCGCAACCAGCATTATGGAGGGTACTTTTCATGATGAAAGGTACAAGGTAGTTGAAGGGCTGATACAATACAAAGGGAGAATCTTTGTGGTGGCTGATTCTAAGCTCAAGAAGAAGATTTTGTTGACATTTCATGATATACCACTTGCTGGTCATCAGGGATTCTTCAAGACTTATAGGCAGATCCGAGAAAGGTTTTCTTGGAAGGGGTTGAAGAGTGAAGTTCAGCGATACATTCAGGAGTGTCCTATTTGTCAGATGAATAAAAATGAGCATACACTTCCAGCTGGTCTGCTGCAACCTCTCCCCATTCCCAACCAAAAGTGGGAGAGCATCTCAATGGACTTCATCACTGGGTTACCCAAAGTTCAAGGAAAAGATTGTATCTATGTTGTGGTAGATAGATTGACAAAATTTGCTCATTTCTTTGCCATCACCAGCTCATTTTCAGCAGCTCAAGTTGCTGATCTGTTCTTTCATGAGGTGTTTAGGTTGCATGGGTTGCCAAGAAACATTGTGAGTGATAGGGACAGCAAGTTCCTAAGCACTTTTTGGCAGGAGGTTTTCAGAATGAGTGGTACAGTGCTTACTCCGAGCACTAGTTATCACCCTCAAACGGATGGGCAAACAGAGATAGTAAACAAATGGTTGGAAGGATATTTGAGGAATTATGTTTCAGAACAGCAAAGGGCATGGGTGAAATGGCTTCACTTGGGAGAATACTGCTACAACTCCTCCTTCCACATGTCGATAAGGATGTCACCTTTCATGGCTCTTTATGGTTATGAGGCCCCTAGCTTTGCAGATTTGGTGTTTGGAGATAGCAAAGCCCCTCTAGCCAAGGATATGTTACAGCAAAGTCAAGATATATTGAAATCCTTGAAGAACAATTTGCAGATTGCACAGAATCAGCAAAAGATGTACGCTGATCAGCGGCGTGTTGAGCGCTCTTTTGAGGTTGGAGATATGGTTTATCTTCGATTACAGCCCTATAGACAGTCTACTCTCAAGAAGAGTGGAGCGGAGAAGCTTAAGCCTCGCTTCTATGGTCCGTTCAAGGTTATCAGAAAGGTGGGAGCTGTAGCTTACGAGTTGGAGCTGCCTTCGAGTAGCAAAGTGCATAATGTATTCCATGTGTCTCGCCTCAAGAAGGCACTAGGGCACAACGTTATTGCTTCATCTCAATTGCCACCCTTGGATGAAGAGGGACAGTTAGTTTTGATTCCTGAGGAGATTCTTGATTCCAGAGAGCGTTCTTTAAGGAAAAGAACAATCAGAGAGTATTTGGTGAAGTGGAAGAACTTGCCCATGGAGGATGCGACTTGGGAAAATGAGGAGATTCTGCAGCATCTGAGTTTACAATTGCTTGAGGACAAGAAAACTTGGGGAGGGCGGACTGTAATGTCCCCTTCTCGAGCATGACTTCTTCTGATTTACCGTTGGCCTATTCTGGAGACCCGTAGGCTTCTCGGTGGAAATTAGGGTTTCTTGGTTGGAGGTTTCTTGTGCCCGCGGATTGATGTTTGAACTGCGGATTCCTTCTGGGTTTTTTGTGAGCTTTTCGGTGGTGTGTTCGTTTTGGCATTCTGAGCACTTTCACGAATTTACTATTTTTAGTAAATTCTATTTCTGGCAGTGGTCCTGTTGGTTTCGGCTCGATTGACCTTCTTCTTCAGTATGTTCAGTTGGATTTGCTCAACTTTGGCTTTGGGGCTCGTTTGGAGAGATAAGTTGAATTATTTTTAATAAAGTCATGTTTAATGTTATATTTTGCTGTTGACCCCCCCTTAGCCTAGTGATTGAACTTAAGTTGTTTTTAAAAGTGGTCATTGAAGGGGTGGTGCCTCATGAGGGGATTTTATATTGTAAAGCTCAAATATTAATGCTTGAAAAAGGGACGCCCTTTTGAGGAGGTTATTTTAAATTAAATTAAAAAGTCAAAATTGCTTAAGGCAAAAAGGACGCCACATTTGGAGGGAAAAGGAGTTACTCAAATTTGAATTGCCGGGTTTCTAGAAGCTTCTGGACAGTCATCTCAAGTCTTTAAAAGGAGGTCTTGGTCTTCAATTTCATCATCCAACTTCTTGAGTAACGTTATGCTGCCGAAATGGTGAGAGGATTGCTTCGAGGAATGAATGCCTCCTAGCTTGGCTCAACTTCGTGCTTGTGAGACAGCACCTAGTGGAGATATTTCTTGTGTTTGAGTGCATTTTGTAGTGAGGTATGCTTTGTTGAGAGTTAATGCATTGGTAGTTTAGTTGTTTGCACTTTATGTCATTTTTAGAGGTTGCTGAGTTCATAGCTAAATTGTCATTTTCACTCATATTTCAAAAATACAAAAAGATTGCATTCTGGGTATTTCATATTTGCATTTGTCTAGGGAAGGCGCCAACATTTGTGAAGTTTCATAATTTTTAGTCAAGTACTGATTTTTATATCAGAAAATCGCCCTTCTCTTGGGGCCGTACTTTTGTACTTGCATGGGAATTTGAGAAAAAATAAAATACAGCAGTTTGGGTTGGTTTCTTGGATCTTACTTGGGCGCCCTGGTTATATGAAGCTGTTGCACTTTGTTTGGGGTCATTTGGCTGAGTATTTAGGGAGCTGTGATCATTTCAATAAGAACTCTGTGTTGCTGGTTAACAGTTTCAGACCTTGTTACAGTCATATCAGTTTGTATTTAGGGTGGTTCTTAGAGTTGAGTTGGTGTTAGACAGCCTTGGAGATCATTGAGGAAGACTTAATTAACATTGTTCTAAGTAAAGACTTCTAAATTTCTGTTATTGCAAGCGTTCTTCACATATTGTAAGCTGAACAGTAGTACTGTCAGCATTTTTAACATTCTTGCAATTTCCATGTTTATAACTGCCCACTGAATAAGTGGAAGAGGCTGGCTTGCCGCCTATTATCTTAATTTGCATTTTGTATTCACAAGTCTCCGCCATATGGTCGCCTCTTATCCATCATGGATTGAGTAGCACATGCTTGGTGTTGAGCTTTTTCCAGTATTGCAATTAGATAGGGATCCTCTGACCGAATGCTCGTCGCTCGCCGGCGCATCTCGTGGTTAGAGTTTCTTTTCAGCAATTTTCCTTTGAGATCCTCTGACCAATGCTCACACCTTGCCCGCATCGGGATCTTGGTGTACATTCTGGTTAGAGTTACTTTCAGCATCGTTTTGGTTTTCAAACTAACCTTAACGGGTGCTTGATTCATTGTAATTTGCTATTGAAAAAGTGAAAAAATTTGGCTCGGTATATTTCAGCTTGCTGCTTCTTGTTGGTCCATGTGACTACACCCGTACCAAGACTGAAAACATACCCAGAGGTGGACTTCCTGTCATCAACTGAACCTACCCAATCTGGATCTGTAAAACCAACCAGCCTTAGATCTTTGCATCTGGTGTACAGAATGCCAAAGTCAGATGTCCCTTTCACATATCTTAGAACTCGCTTCGCTGCAAACCAATGTTTTGCCTTAGAGGCAGTCATGAAACGAGAAATGTAGCTCACAGCATAACTGAGATCACGTCTAGTGGTAATAAGATAGATGAAGTTGCCCACTAGTTTCCAGAACGTTGACTCGTTCACCACTGGTGAGTCCGATTTGGCTGAAAGTTTCAACCCCTTCTCCATGGGAGTGGATGAGATTTTGCAATCTGCCATCTTGAATTTCTCTAGCAAACTTTTAGCATACTTCGACAGAGAGATGAAAATACTGCCACCTGTCTACCAAACTTCTACACCAAGACAATAGTGTAGGAGACCCAAATCTGTCATATCAAATGCCTAACACAAATTCAACTTGATATGCTCAAGCAAATGTAACCTACTACCAGTAATGATGATATCATCCACATAGATGACAAGAAGGATGCTATCACTACCAGTGCTCTTGACATACGAATTTGCATCTGAAGGACTCCTTTGAAAGCCCTGTGCTATCAAATATTTGTCAATCTTCAGGAACCATGCCCTGGGTGCCTGCTTTAGGCCATAAAGAGCCTTCAACAATCTGCATACCTTGTGCTCTTTACCTGCAACCTTGAAACCAAGAGGCTGCATCATGTAGACCTCTTCCTCCAAATCTCCATTGAGGAAGGCACTCTTAACGTCCATTTGGTGGACCTTCCAACCAAACTGTTTTGCCATGGCTAGGACAAGTCGGATGGTGCTCATCTTTGTTGTATTTGTAATGTGAGTTATCCTAGCTCAAGCCTATTAATGTGTCATTCCCCTTCAAGGAATCAAAGCATATCCAAGAAAAGATCGTAATGGATTACCACCTCAACAAATAGTAGAATATATTAGAGAGCAAGAGGAAGCAAATGCAAGAGTTGCTCGTGGCACAAACGATCCTTTGAGGAGAGGAAGAGGATCAAGGAGGCCCCCTTGCTTCTCCATCTCATAGTGACTTTCCTAATGTCGTAGTAAAGAGCCACCCATTTTTGTATAGAATTGAAGAACCTATTAATGTGAAGGGAAGCAAGGGGCCATTAGAGAGAGCATTTAAGAATGATGCTTGAGATATTGCAAATCAAACAGTTGCAAGATGTCTATATGAAAACAGTTTGTCATTTATTGTTGTATGATCACCATATTGGCAGGGTATGTTGAGAAAAGCAAATGAGGCTCCACAAGGGTACATAGGGCCAGGTTATGAGGTATGTAGTGCCTTACTAGCAAAGGAGGTAAAAAAACATAGACAATGCATTGACTCCCATTAGAAATTCATGGAAACAAATAGGGGTGTAAAATATTTATAATAGATGCAAGGAAGCCATAAATCAGCCATTGATTAATATGATTGCAGTGTGCCCTAAAGGGGCAATGTTTTTGAGAGTCGTGGATTGCGAGGGATAACTGAAAGATGCACAATTTGTTGCTTACATCCTTATACAATGCATTCAAGATGTCGGTCCTCAAAATATTGTCCAAGTAATAACGGACAATGCAAAGAATTGTAGATTTGCAAGTATGTTGATTGAGACGTAGTTTGAACACATATTTTGGAAGCCTTGTGTTGTCCACTCTCTCAACCTCGTGCTACAAAAGTTGAGTAGCATTGATGCCTGTTTTATGACACACCGAACACTCTAGAATGAAGAGTCCAAAGACTCTCTATCCTCTCTTGAAAACTACCTTGTATGCTAAGATTGCAAGAAAGGTCATACGGCAATTCCAATGTTTCGTAAGTTGGGGATGGACAAGCTTAATGGATGATGTGATATGCTGGTATCACAAAGGGACCTTTGACAGTAAATTACTCAAAAGTAAGGATTTAGATTGATTTGGCGTTGAATGCTCTTTTATTTTTTGGGATTTTCGATTTTGAGATAAAAAAGGAAAAAAGGATGAGGGTTTAGAAGTCCTATACTAGGCCTATGAAATCAAGAGACAATAAGATTAAGTGAAACTCAAGAACAAGGCTTTGTTTCGCCACGAAAAACAACAACTACACAAAGCAAGTGCAATCTTCTGGGGTTTGTGCTTAAGATCTCTTCACCAAGAACAATACCATCAAACGAACAATATTATTCAAAGTAAACAATTGAAGCATCCACATTACTAGCTCAGTCTAACTTTACGCATTGAAAGGAAATCATCCATCCAAAGAAAGTATGAGCAAAAGTTCCAATAATCTATTCTATCAATCTATCATTCATCTAACTTGCATTCAATTTAAATACTAATTTAATCTATTCTATGTGGAAGATAAATATGGAACCATGCAAACACTTGACAATAAGAGGATTCAAAGCAACTCATGCAACATGAACTTTATTCTCAAAGTAGTCTTAAGCAACAATTTCATAGGTCTCTCTCTCTAAATAAATGAAATGAATGGGGTTTATATAGGCACCCCAATTACAAAGCAACAGCCCAGATTGAATCGAGATCAATGGCCAAGATTATTTCAAGAAACCCTAACCCTAAAACGCATAACTAACTTCATGGACACATGGCACAAGTAGGATGATCCATTTGGAGTGTGGAAAATAATGACACCTTGCAAATTAATCCAGCAAGTGAGAATCCAAAATGCAATTCCCCTTGGCTTGCTCTCTAGCTGCAAATGCAAGAAACTTTGTTATCACCAAGTCGAGCTCCTCCATTGATATGTTTGGCATAGTATCCAGCTGCACTCCCATTATGTCCAAGGTTTCAATGCAATAAGTGAAAGTATTTTCCCATCTACCTTCTTGCTTCTGAAAGTTATCCATAAAGGTCAAAAGAGAAGACATATCATCAAGCTGGTTTTCTTTGATAATTTGCATTTCCTTGAAGTAAATATTCATCACACTCTCTTTCAAACCTTCCAAATTTAAACTACTTGCATCATGAGTCTCTTGTCCCGTTAATCATTCAAGAGAGGTGAGGATTCTAAGCTGTATTTTCCCAAGAGAATTCTGCATAACAGCACACTCTTCTTTCATTCCATCATACATCTTTTTCTTTGCCAACAAAGAATGGTACCATCTACTGAAATCATATAAGGCTCCTTCATCAATAACACCTTCTTGCATTAGCAATTGCAGGGACACTTCCTTTAAAACCTTCAAACGAGGTATCACCTTGTCCTCCATGTATTGGAAGTCCTCCCAATTATCTTCAATCTGACAAATCTCAGTCATAAGCAAAGCTGATCTGTCATAGGTCTGAGCACATTTTTCCAAGAATTGCTCCATCTATTTTGAGATGTTGATCCAACTCCGAGTTGCTTGGCTTGTGATCCTCATGGCCTCAAGGGTGTCAAAAGATTCCTGAGGAAGGAAAAATGGTGGAATAAAAGCTTCACCATCTTGGCGCAAGCGGGCTGTTATTTGTTGAATGAACTCTATCAATCTCAAATTTTCCAGCTCTAGTCTTTCCTTCTTCTCCCCTGTTTTGTCAAACTTCTCCTTGATGGCCTTGGAAGTGTTTGCTAGCTCATGAAAATCTTGTTCTATTGTGGTTGGCCCAATGTCCAACATTGTAACTTCATAGTCCATTGGAGTAATCTAATCTCTAGGCTTGTCAACCTTTGGGACTGCAACTTGTAAAATCCTAGATCCTGCACCATTTCTAATAATCTAAGAATACTTTTTAGGCTTCTTCGGTGTTTTAGCTTTGCCAATCCCCTCTAAGAAGTCCTGCATACTCTCAATTGGTTGAACTTCATCCAGTGGTTTAGGCTTCTTCATCAAACTTTCCGTCAACCAATCTGGTATGGTGGATAACTCCATCCCATCTTCTAATTGGATATCATCATTAATCCCTTTCAAGGCAGAAATTATTTCATCACCCAGCTCCTAAATTGTTTTCAAGGATCTCAGTATCTCCCATGCCCTCGACCATAAGTGTATCTCCTCCTTCCAAACATTCTATGAAGGTTTGCTCTTGAAGAAACTCCAACTGATCTAACTCTTGAAGTTCAACTTCTTGTTCATGGTTTGGTTCATACTCAACAATGGACGCCCCTTCCACTATTCTGATGGATAATGTACTTGAAGATGATGGAATTTCATTCGCCTTTTGCTTCTCACTTTCCAATTCCTTACTTGCTGCTTTCTTTTCCTTTGTTTGAAGATCTTCAATTATTGCCTTCCTCTTGCTTGGACACGGAAGTTCGTCAGGACCTTCTCCAACTGCTTCTCCCTGACTTTCTTCATTACTTAGCATGGCATAGGTAAGGGAGACTCCTTCTTTTCTTAACTTGCTGATTTGATTATCCACCCATTCCCTAGAGCTAGCTATAATATCCTTCATCAATACATTCAAATCGGTCAACTCAGGTTGTGTCCAGTTGGGCAACAAGATAGGCTTGCTCTTTTCTTGTTCAAATTGAGGATGCACATATTCTCCATTGTTTTTTACCTGGTCAGGAACGAAGAATAAGTCACACTTCTTCACAAGGTCTATTGGAATTCTAGACCACATATTCTTCCTGACTCCATATTCGTCCAACAAGTTAGACCAATAGTCTTCAATATGCATAACATGAAGGGACTTCCTCCCGTGAACTCTCAAGTACGGATCATAATCTGACATTGGTTTATAAGTGCCTAACTTATAAAATTGTAATTTTGATCTTGCTGTCTTGGCTGATTGCAATGAGGGGCAGACTTCTAACATTTTCCCCATCACAATTGGAAAATTCACTCCCTGTTTGTTCTTTTTCTCTTGAATGGAATCCACATGGGCCAACTGCCTTGCAACTTCAAGCATAATTATCTTATCCGTTGGATACTGTGGGAGCTTATATGGAGCATCTGCAAACCCATGGACCCTTATGTATGTAAAAGTTGGAAATTGAATGAACCAGGATCCGAATTTGTCAAGCAATGCCATAGCCTCCTTAGACAACCTCTTTTGGATTCCTCCTTGAAGCAATCAAGTGACATACATGAGGAAGGCGTCATTGGTTATTTTATAATTGTCCTTGTAGTGCAACTGTAGCTATGGGTAACAATCATGCGCCCAGGATGTAGACTACGTAGGAACTCATGTAGAAAGTCTTGGTCTTCTCCAAGTTTCTTAACTGGAAATCAATGTTGTCACTTATTAGTTTGCCCAATTTATTGTTTCCATTCCTAAAACAGTCTCCTCTACGTATGAGAACATCCATACTTCAAAGAACACCCCTTGAGGAGTACCCATAATCCTGTTCAACATGTGAATCATGTCACTATATTCTTCCTTGAAATCAGTGCAAATAAGCCTCTTAGGTAGCTTAGAACGATGCCTCTTCGGTTCCTTAACCCAGTTGTAATTAATTATATCCATACAAGTTTCTTTTGCCTGATCAAACATTATTTGTGATTCTTCTTGGGTCCTGTTCAACATTTTGTGACAACGAGGAATACCAAAACACCTCTCTGACTAAATCTTTTGTGAAGTACGCCAAACTGATCCCATTAGATGCTTTGATGGATCTTGTCTATGGATTGTATCTTCTGGCGCACTCAACTATCAGCTCACTGCACTGAACTACAGGTGGAAAACCAGCTGCTTGGTGAAGTCCGCATTTAACCATGTTGGTTGCAATAGGCGTGGGCATTTCATGCTGAGTGTCGAACATCCTTTTCTTGTGTTGAATCATGTTGAATTGCTTAAAGTTAGTATCCGCTATTTTCTTCCATTTCGATGGCAGTTGAGATTCTGGATAGAATTCCTTGAGAACTTCTCTCACTTGATTCTTTCTAACTCCACCTTCTATGTTCTTCGAAGTAGACATTGCGCCTGTACGGAGCTTGAAGTTAGAAAATTTTCACAAATTGCAAAGGCGGCGATTTTATGGCTGGAGAATATTTAAATAAATTAATTAAAAATTCTAGAACTCGATTGCTTAGGCTGGTTGGAGAATAAATTCTAATAAAATGAAATTTTACCAGCCTTTATCATTTTTTTAAGAAAATTCAAAGAAATTTTAAACAATTTATTGGAATTTTAGAGCTGAAAACTGAAGTCTTTTGTAAATCCAAGATTAAAATTCCTTTTTCCTCTTCAAATTCGCCAGCTTTGATCTTGCAATTGCATGAGAAATATGGAATAGAAGAAAAAATATTCAACCTTGTGCTCTAGAATCAATATAACTTGTAGCTCAGGAAGAAAAGGAGGATGCCTTTGGCTGAAAGAAGCTTACCTGTGAGAAAATTCGACCTATGAATAATGAAAAATAAACTCTCAAACGCTTCTTTTATAATAAAAAACTTTCCTTATTGGCCTGGGTCGACCTCTTCTATGATTGGTTGCGTTCTTTCAAAACACAAAAAGCGATCTTATCTTCTCTTTGATTTTTCAAGGGCGCCCCTTCTTGCTTGCTTGTGAAGTTTTTAATAAAAACTTAAGTCATTTTAATTTCTTTTGCTTAGAAAAATCAACCTCTAAGTGGAATTATCCACTTTAGAACTGGATTTTTACCTTTTACCAAAGTGACTCTTTGCCTTAGTCAATTTTTCGATTTTCTCCTTGGAAATTCGCCCCTCAACTAGAATTTTGATCATTTTAAGTGGATTTGGACTTCATGATGGAAGTCTTGAAGTCCTAATTTGGATTTTTATTTGCCTTAGCCAATTTCCACTTTCAGATATATTCGCCAACTAGAATTTTGATTCATCCAACTGGTTTTCACTTTGAACTTGGGCGAATTTTGACAGGACTCTTTAAATGGATGAATTTTGAATGGATTTATTTAAAATTTCAACTATATTTCTCTATGGGCACACCTCTTCAGACTTAGGCGAATTTCACCATAATCTCCTTGCTTTTTACTTTATTTTTCACTAATTTTTGCTCTTAGAAGTGCGATTTTTAAATTGATTTTCCAGATTTTTGCATGCGCTTTTCCTTGGTTTTCTCATGATTTTTCCGATTTTTTAAGATTTTTGCTTTATTTTTGCATGCTTTTCGATTCTAAAAGTGGAAACTTCTACTCCACTACAAATGAGACCTAGCACTTTCTAAAAATAGAAACTTACTAAAAATAGAAAAAAGCAACTTTCTAAAAATAGTAAATCCTAGATTGGTCTAAAAATGCCAAAAACGGAAAAAGCAAAAACCATAAAAGCAAAATCCCTAAAAAATAGGAAGGGTCAAAATTGAGCAAAAGCATAGGCAATCCTTGTCTACAGGGTCTTCTAAGCACTTCGATGACGTTCACGTTCAGTTTAAGGCTCAAATTCTCAACTTGGCTCAGGTGATGACTCCAGACTTTGACATGAAATTCCTAGAGCAACAGAGCTTATGAAATTTCCATTCAAAGCTAAACCCTAAAAACAAACCACCGAGGGTCCCCATTTGCAATGGGGCGATGTGTGAAATAGGTCACAACATCTGGCGACTCCACGTGAGGAATGTTTTTAAACATTCCTAAGATAAAGACCCATTCTGAATCCGGAATCTCCGACTAAATCAAACTAACTCATCCTTAGGTTAAAAGGTGTACTCAGAAAGGAAAGGAATCCTAGATTGGATCAAGACACTTTTTCTCTTAATCACAAGTATGTGCAAATGCATTCATTTCTATCTCATAAGATCAATCATTCATTTCTATCTCATAAGATCAATATGACTCTTTGGTTCCATCATGGCTGTTTTGTGTATTTTATCTCAACTCCAAAAGCATCCTTGGATAGAGCCTCGCTGCCAACAAGCGTTCATAGCCCCGGCGAGGTTATCTCTATAATTTCACAGAGATTGCTCTACTTCCTGCGATTTATCTTTATTTTTTTGTTCTTTTGTACACCTGTAGAGATGTCCACACACCCAAAAGCCAAGTGCTTCATTCTTTTCCTTTGGTTCATTTTGATATTCTTCTTTTTTTCATATATTTCCACACTTCGGCCTGTAAACAATGAAGCTCACATGGGTTTGATCATCATAGTGGCACTGAAGCAAGACTTTTGATTATTCTTTGTAGTTTAGCCAATAACTTCGCCTAGGAGACCATAATGACTCAGAGATTTCATTGTGTAAAATATGATGATCATAAGATTCAGTGTCAAGAAACAATAGATGATTCCCTTCTAGCCAAGTACAAGTCCTAACCTAGAGTCAAACTAGAAGGATTCAATCTCGGATTCCGAGATCCCCAACAAATATTTATCAAAGGAATGATCCATTCATTACTTTGTGGAATAAGACCAGTGTGTGCCTGAATCTTTTACCACCCTTTTCCGAATGTGGATCCTCATTTATTCAAAACTAAACCCAAAGCAACAAACGAAAGCAATCTAATCTAAGAAAGTAGGAACAACTCAACTAACGCAAACCAAAGCAAGGGAAACTAAACTAAAGCAAACCAAACAAAACCAAACTCAACTGGAAAGAAAGCTAATCTAACTATGTACAAAAGCAAGACTCGTGAGGAGTCTAGGACTGGAAGTAATGTTTGAGAAATTGCCCATTGACTGGCAATGGGACATCTTCTCCGGTCAATTTCTTCAATCTGAATGCATTGTCTCCAAGAATTTCTGCAATCTGATAAGGACCCATCCATAAGTTGTCAAATTTATCATGGTCTCCTTTACGCTCGTAGGTTTTGTCCCAACAGAGGACTAAATCAGAAATTCTAAATGCCTTTATCCTCGCTCTTCAATCGAACCATCTCTTTACAATACTTTGATGTTTTGAGAAATTTTCCAATGCTTGATCTCTTTTCTCTTCCAAAAGTAGCAATTGTGACAACCTGGTTTTAACTCTGTCCTCTTGATCCAAACACTCCTGCATGAATTGCAACATTGGAATCCTCAACTATATGGGAAACACAAGATCTTGTCCATATACCAGATGATAAGGTGATGTCCCCAAGGAACTCTTTACTCTTACTCTATCCGCCCAAAGAGCAAATCTCAACTGTGTGTGCCAGCCCCTTGGGTTCTTGTCTAACAACTTCTTGATAACATTCAACAATTTTTTGTTTGTGGATTCTGCCAATCCATTACCTTGGGGATAGTAGTTTGATGAAAACTTCAGTGTGACCCCATACTCAAATGCCCAATTAGAAAATTTCAAAGAAGAAAATGCAAAACCATTATCACAAACTAAAGCATGTGGGCATCCAAATCTAGTGATAATGTTTTCTTCCAAAAACTTAATTACCGTATCCGTTGTGCACAATTGTAAAGCCTAAGCTTCTGACCACCTTGTACAATAGTCAGTTGCGGTTAGGATATACCTGTGTTGCATAGAGGAAGGTGGGTTGATCATACCAATGAAGTCGAGTCCCCACTTCGCAAAAGGTCGTACTTCGATCACCGGTTGAAGTGGCATGGCTGGGTTCTTCTCTCGTGCAGCTGTCACTTGGCATGTGTGACAGGTTTTCACATGATCGTAGACATCCTTGAACACTGTGGGCCAATAATAGCCTGCCATTAGAACTTGGTGTGTTGTTGCCAATGCTCCTCCATGCCCGATTCCGAACTTGGAATGAAAATGTTCCATTATTTGTCCTGCTTCTTCCTTTCCAAGGCATCTCAGGAAAACTCCTTCATGGTTTCTTCTGTATAGTACTGCTCCTTGCAACATATATCTTTGGCCTTTCATTCTCAAGGCCCTCTTTTGTATTGGATTCAAATGATTAGGGCACTTGTGGTTGAGCAGGAAGTAAGTGATATCATCATTCCATTCACTTGGGGATACCTCTTGTAGTTCATAAATTTGTTGCACTAGTCCTAGTCCTGCAACAATGGTCTATGTCAAGGCTTAGCCACTGACAATTTTCATCGGTAGGATCTCTATATCATATTCTTGAATGATGGTCACCCACTTGCCTCTTCTTTCTCCTAATTCATTTTGCATCAAGAGGGTTTTAGCAGCCATGTCTAGAACTATAGCAAAGATTTTGCTTCTCAGAATATAATGTCGGAACTTTTTAATTGCCTTGACTAAGGCATACGCTTGTTTCTCTACATTCAGGTATCTCAATTCCGCATCTTTGAATGGTGCACTCATGAAGGCAGTAGGATGTTCATCCTTTTCATCTGTCTTTTGGGTCAGCATTGCAACACATGTATGCTCTAACGCGAAAGAATAGAGGCAGAAGTACTTCGTGTAGTCAGGGTTGACCAAGATGGGAGCATCAATTATGGCTTGTTTGATCTCCTCAAATGCCTTCTTTGCTGGCTTTGTCCATTCTATCTTCACATCTTTCTTTAACATTTCACTCAGAGGTCTGACTATTTCAGAAAACCCTATTATGAACTTCCTCACAAAATTAATCTTCTCGAAGAAAGACTTCATCTCTTTCTGGCTTGATGGCAAACCGATTCTTGATATAGCTTCTACCTGATCAGGATCAATAAGAATCCCTTTCTCCATTACTACATGGCCCAGTAATTTTCCCTCGGTCACCCCAAATATGCACTTCTTTGGGTTCAATGAAATCCCATATCTTCTACATCTTTGGAATATCTTCCTTAGATCCTGTTGTGACCTTTTCACACATCGCCCCATTCAAAATGGGGACCCCCTAATTTTTGCTCCATTCTGGTCTTTTTGGGCTTTGTTTTGGTCTCTCTCTCTCTTTATTTCTCTTTCTGTTGTCTGTCTTTTTGGGATGTGCCCATCTGTGAGTTTAAAAGTGAAATTTCGCCAAGTCTATAGAATTAGGGTTTTGAACTTTCCAGCCAATTTGTGGTCAAACAAGGTGAATAAATTGAAAACAGAGATTAGCGTTGCAGTCAGCATGCTTCCAACAAGTTTCCATTGAAATTTCATCAGATTCCGACAACTTACTATTTTTAGTAAGTGAGCAATTCAGGGCGTTCCTTCAACATTTTTGAAATTTCAACAGTCACACTGCATTCAGAACACATCAAGCTGCTCGTCCGCAAATTTTGAGCCAGAACAAACAACTTGCTATTTTTAGCAGTTTAGCTTCCGAAGCAAATTTTAGGGTTTATATGCAAAGTTTTTCAATGCATGTCTGAGGATTCCTTCTGGGTTTTCTGAAACCTTCGCGATGGTATAACATGCAAAGTGAGATAACAACTTTTAGTATTCAGCCTTCAGAGGCTATTTTTAGGGTTTGCATGTCAGGGTTTTCTTTGCATTTCTGATGATTCCTTGTGGGTTTTTCAAGAGCTTCACGATGATGTGACATGCAAAGCAAGATGATCAGTATTCAGAGACTTACTATTTTTGGCAGGTGCACTCCGACAGCTGCCTAGCACATCAGAACCACAAACAAGGCGAAGTGCAACAAAAATGAGGTCAAACAGAGGTCGTTTGATATACATGCAAGTCAGATTAGGGTTTCCAGCTTTGGGACCCAAAAAGAGGGGTAAAAGGTCAGAATTTTCGAAAACCGGTGTATCCCACTGCGATCAGCATCTTTCAAGCTATCCACCGGTAGAATTTGAAGGCAATCAGAGCACTTACTATTTATAGTAAGGCATTTCAGAAACTGGCTAAAAATAGTAAACCAATGTCAGGCGCCAGTGTGAACAGGCAGGTCATCCGATGAGGGTCACATCATTCGAATTTCAAGTCAAATGGAGTCGTGGAGGTCTCAGAAACTAGTAGTTACTATAAATAGTAAACCACCTTTAGAAACATACTATTTTTAGTAGGCCAGCTCAAGATAGCAGTGTGAACGGGCTGACGAGGTCATGAAGGTCCTGTGCTTAAAATTCTAGATTAATCCGAGCTTCAGAAGTGTGAAAATTAAAAGACTTACTATAAATAGCAGGGCGTGGAGAAGCTAGCAGAAGAAGGAAAAATGGCTAAGTCTGAAGTTCATCCTCCTGCACATGTCATATGCGCCCATGCAAGGTGGAAGTGCTAAAAAGTTTCTAAGGCATTGCTAATATCCTTCACCACCCCCAAAATGCGCCCTCACCCTCAGCTGGCTGGCAGAAGTTTAAAACAAAAGTCTAAGTCAAGGTTTCATCCACCTTGACCCCCTAAATGCGCCCACCTCAAGTCAAGCATGGGAAAATATTCTAAGTAAAGTTTCATCCTCCTACATGTCTAAAATGCGCCCATCCTTCTCACCATAGGAAATGCGCCCAAGTTTAGAAAGAAAGTCAAAGGAGGGCATTGAAAGTTTCATCCCTCTCACCCCCTCAAATGCGCCCAAACAAAGGCATGTCAAGACAAAATGTGTGTTTGGAAGCTTGTGATGAGCCCTGCTGGCTTTCAACTCAAACCCCAGTATTTCTTAAGTCTTTTTAGTGTTATTTTAGTTTTTTAGAGAAAAGTTCATAGACAGAAGAGAAGGGACGCAGCATATAAAAGCTTATAAACTGAAATACAGAGCAATTTCCTACAGAATGGAAATGCAGAAGATGTTATTTTATTGAAACAATGAGATCATGAATGATAGACATACCAGAATGTTTCCAGTTATTTTATTTAAAACAATAGCCAGCTCGCCAGCCAAGAATGCTGAGAAACTGACAATAATGGATGCCAAGCCTCCAGATCTGGGTTCTCCTGCCTCGAAACTGGATACAAATCTTTGCAAATACTAGATGCCAAGGATGGAAGTCAAAAGGCAACCCAAAAGAAGGCGTTTCAACCAAACCCTTCACATGCCTCTCTAGAATGCACAAATCCCAATGCAAGTCATACGACCAAGAAAAGAATGAGTATTATCCCTGCTGGATGCCACTGAATCTGAAGAAGAAGGCGCCACAAGGAAGAAACCCTTTTTATTGCAATCAACAGTAAATCTCAATATATTACTCAGTCTAAATCATGTAGAACCTCTGAATGAAGCTCTCAACTGCACAGATTCGATTGATCTTTCACAATCTCAAGAGTGCTCAACACTGAAGAGGTATCGTTCTTTAATGGAAGATTGTTCAAACCCTGATCACAGGAGAATGCACAGGAAGAAGCACAAGGCAAAGTCGAAATTATCAAAAGGTGAGTTTCTCATTGCCAAAAATGCCCTTTTATGCAAAAGGCACTAATTCCAAGAAAGATAAGCCACTTTTAATAATTAAATCTTTTTAAATTATATTTAAGTCATTTCAATAGTATTTGACTTAAATACTTGGGCGCACTTTATCAATTTAAGTGATTAAAATATTAAATCACTTTTAGAGAATATTTAAGTGATTTAAAAAGTATAAAGTCAATTTGACTTTATAATTAAATATTAACCAATTAATATTTAAATCACTTAAAAATCCATAACTCACTCAAAACACCATATAATCCTGTGCCGTCAGAAGCTATCAACTCCTGCACTGCTAACGCCTGCTGTGAACCAATCATTGGGCTCTGAAAACAAGAATGATCAAACTCTCCAGAAAGTACCACTGACCCTCTAACCAATTCGGCTAGCCCACAAGGGTCCAATAAAGGGCTAACACACTGTTCCCGAGAACTGACTAGAGCGGGGACATCACAGTCCGCCCTCCCTGAATTTGCTTGCCCACAAGCAAACTCAAAGCCGGATGCTGAAGAATACTGCCACTCTCCCAAGTAGCATCCTCTGCCGGTAGATCTCTCCACTTTACCAAGTATTCCCTGATAACCCGCCTCCGAAGATGACGCTCTTTGGAATCCAGAATGGCCTCAGGTATCAAAATCAATTTCCCCTCATCATCCAAGGGTGGTAAATCAATAGAAGGAATCACATGTTGTCCCAATGCCTTTTTGAGGCGCGACACATGGAACACGTTGTGAACCTTACTGTCCACTGGAAGATCTAATTCATAAGCCACTTCACCGACACGTCTGACAACTCTGAAAGGTCCATAGTATCGTGGCTTAAGTTTCTCGGCGCCCTTCTTACGAAGGGTGGACTGCCTATAAGGCTGGAGCATCAAATACACCAAATCATTGATCTCGAAAGATCGCTCCACTCGCCTCTGATCAACATATTGTTTCTGCTGATTTTGAGCTTTCTGTATATTCTCTCTAAGTGCTCTCATAATATGCTGGTTCTCCGGTAATAAATCACCAGCATTGGGTACTCTACTGTCACTCAGCAATAAATCTAGAAAGCTCGGAGCATCATATCCATATAATGCTCGGTATGGTGTCATCTGTATGCTCATGTGATGAGTGGTATTGTAGCAATACTCACAAAGGTATAACCACCTCCCCATGCCTTCTGCTGCCCTGAACTGTAATTCCGCAAGTACCCTCCACCCATTTATTGACTATCTCAGTCTGCCCATCTATCTGTGGGTGGTAGCTGGTACTTAGAGTGAGTTCTGTCCCGCAAAGTTTGAATAACTCCTACCAGAAGTTACTCATAAACTTGCTGTCCCTGTCACTGACTATACTCTGAGGCAAACCGTGCAACCTGAATACCTCTCAGAAGAACAAATCTGCCACCTGGGTAGCTGTGTGTGTAGTAGTGATTGCGAAGAAATGTGCATACTTCGTCAACCGATCTACTATCACAAAAATGTTGTCCTTCCCTTGAGCTTTCGGCAAGCCCGTAATGAAGTCCATGGACAAGCATTCCCACTTCCTCTCAGGAATAGGAAGCGGCTGTAGTAAACCTGCAGGGTGTGTATGCTCTTGCTTGTTCTACTGACAAACAAGACATTCCCTAACATACTGGAGAACAAAAGACTTGAGACCCTTCCAAGAGAATCTCTCCCGTACCTGCCTGTAGGTCTTAAAGTAACCGGGATGTCCTGCCATGGGTGAATCATGGAATGACCTCAATACTCTGTCCCTCATCTCAGAATCTGGGACTAGTAAAATCCTCCCTTTGTAAATGATAAGATCATTTACAAGTGAATACCTGTCATCCTGTACTGTCCCATCTACTATGCTAGAAGCCCATGGGTCCTTAGCATACTCCGCTACTATCAGATGTCTCCAGTGCTCTGAAATCAGTGTAATAGAGCTCAAGTGAGGACGGCAAGATAAAGCATCAGCAACCACATTCTGAGTACTCTTGACATAGGAGATGTCAAAATCATAGGACTGAAGCTTGCTGATCCATTTTTGTTGCCTTTCGTTCAGATCTCGCTGCCCAAGAAAATGTTTCAAATTATTATGATCGGTTTTAACAGTGAATTTACTACCAATCAAGTATTGCCTGAATTTGGCCATGGCATGCATGATGGCCAACATTTCCTTATCATAGATACTATAGCTCCGCTCAGGACCTCTTAGCTTCCTGCTCTCGAAAACTATAGGGTGTCGATCCTGCATGATAACTGCACCAATACCCTCACCACTGGCATCGCAACGTAACTCAAAAGGTTTGGTGAAGTCCAGTAGAGCCAAAACTGGACACGTAGTCATGAGAAGTTTGAACTTCTCAAAGCACGCCCGTGCTAGTGGTGTCCACACAAAAGCACCCTTCTTAGTCAAATCAGTTAGTGGCGCAGCATGCCACGAGAATCCACTAACGAACCGACGATAGAAGGCACACAATCCTACAAATCCCCTGAGCTGTGTCAATGTCTCAGGTGTAGGCCAATCGATGATCGCTCGAACTTTCTCTGGATCCATGCTGACTCCTGCACCGCTGATGATGTGTCCCAGATATAAAAGCTCTGCCATGCCCAAAGCACAATTGGACTCCTTGGCGTACAAGGATTCCCTGTCAAGTATACTCAGTACCTCATCCAGGTGAACCATGTGTTCCTCCCATGATTTGCTATAAACCAGGATGTCGTCGAAGAACACCAATACAAATTTCCTTAAGTGAGGATGGAAAACCCTGTTCATAGTAGACTGAAATGTGGCTGGAGCATTGGTTAAACCGAATGGCATAACCAAGAAATCATAGTGTCCACAGTGACATCTGAACACAGTTTTCTCTATGTCCTCCTCTCGGACTCTGATCTGATGATAACCTGTCCTCAAATCAATCTTTGAGAAGTAGCAAGCTCCATGAAGCTCATCTATCAACTCATCTATCCGTGGAATAGGATACCTGTTCTTTATTGTCTTCCTGTTGAGCATCCTGTAGTCAATACACATCCTAAGTGTACCATCCTTTTTCTTCACCAAAACAACTGATGAAGCAAAGGGTGACTTACTCGGCCTAATGTGCCCCATAGCTAAAAGCTCCTTAATAGTTTTCTCAATCTCATCTTTCAAACGCTTGGGGTGCCGATAAGGAGTAATCATGATTGGTTTTGTGCCCTCATCCAGCTCTATAATATGCTCAATACCTCTATCAGGAGGTCTGCCTGGTAGAATTGCACTGAAAACCTTTGCATGTTTGAATCGAAGTTCCTGCACATCTAGATGGTAAGAAGAAGCTTGCTGCTCCAACTGTGAAGGCATTAGCTTGCACTCAGCAGCCCACTCTACCATGTCGTGTCGAATCAAACGTTCCATTCTCCGGAGTGAAATTTCTCTAAGGTTGTTGTCCTTGATGGCTTTTAGAATGTGATTTGTGCCATCTATGCTGAATTTCATCTCCATGTCACGCAAATTAAGTGTGAACTCTCCTATCGCATGAAGCCACTTCATGCCAAGAACTATGTCCGTTCCTCCCATGTTCACAACATAAAAATCTGCCTTAAACTCAAAATTGTTGAGTTTCAATGGCAAGTCAGGTATCATCCTCTCGCAATTGAGAGTGTATCCATCTGCAACCTTCACACGTATGCCTTCAAACTGCTGAGTTTGAATTCCCCGTTTCTCCACTAACCGTGAATCAATGAAGTTGTGGGTTGCACCTGTATCTAGAAGAGATATGACCCTTTGACCAGCTAGGACCCCACAGAGTCTGAAAGAACCCTCTCTGTGCATGTTGGACATATGAGCCTCCTGTAACTCTATTTCTACTACCATTTCTGCCTCATTTTCTGACTCTTCTCCATCTGTATCATAGATTGGAGCTTGCTGATCAGAAAAATCAGTCAACGCTTCTCCCTCATAAAACCACTCCATATGCCTGTTTTGCCCTTTGGGTTTGAGGGGGCAGTTATGATTAATGTCATACGGACCCTTGCAGTAAAAGCAAAGTTTCCTTCTTCATAAATCGTTCATTGTTTCTCGATCTAAAGGGGCTGCAAATTTCTTTTTTGGATCTGCATTATCAGCCTTCTTCGGATCTGATTTGTTCTCTGTGTAGGAGGTAGTTGGTTTCGAGCCAAATGGCTTACGAGGTGTAGTTAGCTCCATACTGCGAGCTTTCCTCATGGCCTCCTGTAAAGTAGGCGGATCAAATGCTTTAATCCAACCTTTCATGGGCTCTAAAAGACCCTCAATGAACAATATGATCAACCTCCTCTCCGAGATTCCTGTCACCATCACGGATAGTCTTTGGAACTCTCCAATGTACGATTCCAAGCTACCCAACTGTTTCAGTTGTGCCAGATCTCTGAAGAATAGTTCTGGGTCACGTCTATCAAATCTCTCTACCAGTCTATCAGTAAACTCCTGGTACGAGGTAATCCTATCATGGTGAAGAGTAGCCATGCCATGAATCCACCAGTCATGTGCCACGCCATCAAGGTGAAGTGTTGCAAATCTAATGGCATCCTCCTCAGGCATGGGACATAGTGTCAAGAATGTGTCAAGCTTACTGACCCAGGTATGTGCTGTAACTCTACCACTGCCATCAAAGTTCGCCAATGTAAGCTTATTGGTAGCCTGTCTAAGATCATTCTGCTTGTGTCTAGGCCTCCTATCATTCCTGCTTCTGGTGTGTTCTCTCTTCTGGCTCATGAATCTATCGAAGTTAAGGTGCTCCTTAACTCTCGGTGGCAATGCATCCCATTCATCATGCATAACCATGATGTTATCTGCAAAATTTATTTCACCACCCTGTTCAACTTCATCCTCTTCCTCAGCATCATTTCTGGTAAAAGTAGGACATGTAGCCCTCTCAAAGGTGCGTACTGGAGCTATGACTCTCTGAGGCTCTTTGTGAATACTACCTTCTTGATCTCGATCAAGATTCAGAGCTCTATTCATTGTCAAATTTTGGACATTTGTGCTAAGTTGTTGGAGAATAGTCGCCACCTGTTCTTGGCCTGCAACCATGCCTCTAAGCACATCTCTAGCTTCTCTGTCCTCATCATCAAGATGATTCCTGCGAGATCCTTCAAAGATCCCCAGCTCTACCTTTGGCAGCATTCAAAGCTCTAATTTCTTCCCCGCTCGGCCAAACGGAAATGCTGTGAAAGTTCGGTGCACTCTCGCGGTAACCCAACCCCACCGTGAGTAATATCTTTCAAAACGGTTTCATGAGGCTGCGAGGACCTAACCCGCAGGGGCCGGCAGGATGCGCGCCTCGATATCACTGCGGATGAGCCCTCACCGGGCTCTCAACTCAAAACCCCAAAGATTTTAAATCTTTTAGTAGCGGCTCTTAGTTTTGTGAGAAAAGTTCATGGACAGAAGAGTAGCGAACGTTACGGTGCTTATAAACCTAAATACAAACAATTTCCGAATGGAAATGCAGAAGATGTTATTTTATTGAAACAATGAGATCATGAATGCTAGACATACCAGAATGTTTCCAGTTATTTTATTTAAAACAGTAGCCAGCTCGCTAGCCAAGAATGCTAAGAAACTGACAATAATGGACGCAAGCCTCCAGATTCGGTTCTCTCGCCAAACCGATACAAATTCGCAAATACTAGACGCTTTGCTGATGTAGTCAGGCAGCAAATCTAAAAGTAGTTATGCTTTAACCAAACTTCACACGCTTAGAATGTATAAATCCCAATGTAAGTCGTGGGGACGTGCTAAGAAAAGAATGGAGTATATCCTCGGGCCGGATGCCACCACCCTCATAGAAGAAGGCGCCGTATTGGGTTGAAGAAACCTCTTTATTGTAATCATCAGAATCTCATTATATTACTCGTCAATCATGTAGGAACTCAATGAAGTTTCAACTGCATTAGATTTGATTATCTCTGTCTCAAGAGTCAACAACGGGCAGGCCTGCCTTCAATGGAAAGACAGTCAAAACCCCATCAGAATGCGAAGGTAAAAGTCCATGCCTCATCAGTACAGTTTCTCATTAAACGCCTTTGCCGCAAAAAGTACCAATTCCCGCCAGTATACCACTTGACAATGTCTTTTAAATGGCTTAAGTCTGTCAATAATTTTGTTCTAAATAATTGGCTTAATTTATCACTCTGGAAGTATTAAAATGAGCAATCACTTTTGAAGAATTAAGGAGCCAGAAGCAAGTCAGATTGACCAGAATGGAACCAATATTGGGAATCACTGTCCCAAACCCGTCCCAAATGTCCATAACCCTTCTGCCTCCCCAGATCAAGTAATGCTCGCCATTGTGGGAACCAATTCATCAATTTCAAACAAGAACGATCAAACTCTCTAGAAGTACCACTGACCCTCTAACCAATCTAGCTAGCCCACAAGAGTCCAATAAAGGGCTAACACACTGTTCCCGAGAACTGACTAGAGCGGGGACATCACAAAGCTGGTCAAAGGAAAGTCAAGGCGTTGAAAGAGATTCATCCCTCTACACATATGAAATGCACCCATCCTCTTGGACATGTGATATGCACCCAAATCAAGGCATGTGCGGACAAAATTACCATGGCGTGAGGTCAATGAAGGTGAAGTTGGTAGAGGAAAGTTACTAAGGCATGGAAATAAATATCCTCTTCAAGTGTGAAATGCGCCCAAGGGGACTTGAATATGCTAGGCGTGGAAATGAAGTATCCTCCCCATAGTGCTAAATGTGCCCAAAATGCATAAAGTTAGAAATGAAATAAAATTACCCAGGCATGGCTAATATCCTCTTCTGAGTGTGAAGTGCGCCTAGGGTAATGTGAATAAAATATGTTGGGCGTTGGAATTAAAATATTCTCCATGACATGATATGTGCTCTCAAGGCATTTAAAAGAAAAAATTTCTGAGTTTAAAAAAAATAAAAAATTCACAGGCAGAATGACTGAAGATGAATGAAAATTTTTCTAAGGCAAAAATTCAAAATGTGCCTTTGCTAAGTGATTTTAAATTTTTTCTAAGGCACAAAATTCCACCTCCCTAGAGGAAAATTACGCCAGGACTTGAGGTGATGAAATTGGTTAAGACATGAATAAATTTGCCAGTGGAGAAGTACGATGATGCTAGCTTCACAGGATTGACAATGAATTTTCAAGTCAAGAAAATGCGCCCAAGGATGAAGAACCGGATTAAATTTGATGTGAAATTATTTTTCTAAGGTTCAAAATTCAAAAAAAAATTAAAATGAACGCGTTCGTTGTATACCCATGAATTCAATGTGTTCTGAAGGAAGTTTTCTTCTGGGTATTGAAGATTTTCGACAAGGAATGGATTTTAGTGTCTTTTGCACTTCGCCAAAGCTTTCAAGGTGGAGAATTTGATCGGCCCTTGAATTATGGAATTTTCCTAAGGGAAATTTAAATTTTTTTTCTAAGGCAAAGTGAAGAAAATGTGTTTTCAAAGTAAAATGCTCCAAACAATGAATTTGAAAGGAATTGCCTAGATGATTTTGATCGAATTCTTCATGAGACTAATCTTCCAGAGTCAGCGATGAATAAAATTGAGTATCAGAGCTTTGGCTGGTGAAGTGAATTCCTTGAAGATGATGCAATTGAAGCTAACACTCTCAAAAGATGATTTTAAAAGTGCACCTCCTAAGTATGCCCTTGAGAATGATGAAATTTGTCTAAGGCATTGAAATATGATGCATAGGAGTCATATGCCCCAACCTACAGATGTTGAAAAATCGTGATGAAAGCAAAATTGGCTAGAGAAAAAGCGATGAACCCTTCAAAGTAAAGCATGAAAATCAGGTAAGTAAGGAGGATTTATATTACGAAGTGTTCTGATGCTCTTCTCCTTGCTTGTTTTGCAGGAGGAACGTCGAAGACCAAGTGGTGATGACTTGAAGTGATGAGGCAAATAGTCCAAGGTGATAGAATCATGAAGCAAGAAAAGTTGGAAGAAGTGGCTAAGTGTTGGAATTTCTCCCTAAAGACCTGATATGCACCAAACGCAATCAGGTGAATGCAAAGCGTGAACGATTGAATCCAAGACAAGAGAATCTTCCAAGTTCAGAATGAAGGAAAAGATGAAGGCTCGGGTGTTGTCAAACAGGTTAAAAAATTACAGCCTTGAAGTTGCAGATCAAGAGCGTGCCTGCCATACTGGTCCAAGAGGTTGGAGCAGTGTGAACACATCTATGAACAGGAATCTTCTAGAAGATGGTGGCCATTAATTGCTCATTTATTGCCCCACTCCTCTTTGTGGCGGTTTTGAGGGTGAATCTTGTTTAGGGCTGGGGTGGCACAATTTGGGCCATCCAGCTGATTGTAATCTGAGTCGTCCGTTGGACTTGGCCAGCTATATAAAGGGGGAGTCCCCCTCATTTGTACTCAGTAGAGTTAGAATAGTAGAGAAGGAATAGAGAGAAATTGATAGAATAGAAAGTAGAATAGTTTGATAGTATAGTTTAGGTTGGAAAGGAAAGTCTTCCCTTTGAATACTTTGTAAGAAGTTGTTGTGAATGCTTTCATAATAAAAGGATTTTTCATTGATGGTGATTTCTTCTTTGTTATGAGTAGTTGTCGAGGCTTCTTCATCCTTCCAATTCACGTAGCATCTTGAAGTAGCTTAAAGTAAAATAGATTTCATTTCATGCAAGTACTTAGTAATTGTGGAATGTGGTGCTCGATTTGAGCAAGACTTCGCTTGTCCATACCACTAGCGGGCTCGCTAACGGTGGGTTCGCCCTGCGTGGTTAACTGGATTACTTTTCAAACTTAACTTCGATTGTGATTCACGTGTTTGTATGCATCGCCTTGATGGTACTTGCATGTTGAGTTATAATCTGAACACCTTTCGCTACTCCTCTGAAGATTGCACCGGTTTTGTGGAAGTTGTCTGCAGCGAGGCAAAGCAAGGCTTGGTTGAAGTCCGCAAGAATTGATCGCCATGTTCCACACCTTAGAGTAGATTAGAACCTTCTTACCCCTACACTCATTTTACATTCCGCATATTTCTGGTTAGTTTTAGGAAAATTCATACCTCAAAGCCAAATCATTCGCACAAAATTCCCTTCCAATCATCCATTTACTGTTAGCTGCAAGTCGAATGAACAATTGTGTAAGTACCCTCGTGTAAACAGCAATTCACAATGAACCAACTGAGGGTATTCCAAAGCATTTCGGAACCTTGGAGTTGAACGTGCGAACTTTCTTGCAATCTTAGCGCACGGAATACTTTGATCAAGAGAGAATGGAGTAGCCTTCGGACAACTTTGTTCTGGTGATTGGTGCGGTCACAAAAATCACATCAACAGATCCCCAATATGATTTTCCCTTCTCTTGGAGAATACTGTGAGGTCGTCCATATAGACAATAATGCACTTTCCTAAAAGATCTTTAAATGCGATATCCATGGCCCTTTGAAAGGTGGCTCCAGCATTGATCAATCCAAACGGCATTCTTTGGTATGCAAATGTACCCCACTTCGTCGTGAACGCAGTCTTAAGTTTATCCTCAGGCTCAACTAGCACTTGATTATATCTTGAATATCCGTCGAGGAAAGACATCATTTGGGATCCATTGACAATTTGGATCACTTCATCTAGTGATGGCAGTGGGTAGTTATCCTTTTCTGAAGCTTTGTTGAGATTTCGAAAATCCACACATAGTCATATTTCTCCATTCTTTTTGCGAACGGGTACCAAATTGGTGACCCATGTTGAGTGGCGTATTGGAAAAATAATGCCTGCTGACAGTAACTTCTTTACTTCTTGAAAAATGAGGGGCTCCAATACCGGGTTTACTAGCCTTTGACGTTGCCTGAAAGGTTTATTGTCTATCTTGAGGGGAATTGTATATGTAATGATTGTAGTATCATATGTCTTTAAATCTTCGTAACTCCAGGCAATAATATCCCCAAACTCCCTTAATCTTTTGACTATTCGTTCTTTCTCTTCAGACATGCATACTTTGCCGATGAGGACATTCTTGACTTTATCAGTTCATTCTCTCCAGATAAGTTGAAAAGAGTTATGAATTCTACGCCAAGTTCATCCAAGGCGTTTGTGGAATTAGAACTACCTACTCGAGCAAGAAAGAAGAAAGAAAGTCATTCGAGTAAAGAAGTTGAGTCAAGTGAGGAAATTTTATCAAACGAAGGAGTTCAGTCAAGTGAAGAAAGCAGAGAAGAGATTTCAAGTTTGTTCAGAACTCCACCAAGCATTTCAAGGTTTGCTCAACCGAAGGCAGTCCAAG
>VDFB02193867.1:350124417-350306957 GCA_007258455.2 Sequoia sempervirens
TCAGCAGGAGATCATGATCTAATAGATAGTCATTAAATATATACTATTATATACTATTCATTATAAGTTCATAAATTCCACCAACTTCACAAATCCATGTCACTAAAAATATCCATATAGAACCAAAATCATAAATTCATGTCACTAAAAATATCCATCGTTCACCAAATTTATAAATTCATAACTATTTAAGATCATTGTTTGAATTTATACCAAGTTAAACCATTCAATATAAATGGCCTTAAATAATTGAATACAAATGTTAAAATTATATGTAAGCCTCATTTATATGTCTAAGGCACATGTTATTTGAATGAAAATACAATTGACTAAATTGATATTGTATAATCTTGCAAGATCTTTCCATATGATAAAATTTGTATGTATATACATTATCACATTAGAGAACCAAAGAGCAACTTCAACACATACATTTAGAGCCATAAAAGAATGTTATGGAACATATTATGCTTCTCTAATCTTTCATTATTTTATTATACTATGATCTATGTCGCTCGATACAAATGATAAAATTATATGTAAGCCTCATTTATATGTCTAAGGCACATGTTATTTGAATGAAAATACAATTGACTAAATTGATATTGTATAATCTTGCAGGATCTTATTATTGTTAAATTTGTCAGTCTTGGGGTAACCTTTGATCACCAAATTCTTAAGAACTTCTTTAATCCCCCTTGAAATGTCACATTGTCAACCCCCTAAGAAAATTGAATTGACATTTAGGTGACAGGATGGCTAGGGGATTTTAATACTAGTGAGGTCCTAGGGAGAAAATGGCATGGTTCTCAAAAATGAATAAAATTTGGCGGAAGGCTCTAAGGCAAACCAAACCATTAAGAGCCTCCTTAAAGAAAATGATGGTTTTAGGGGTTTAGGGTTTAGACTTTAGAGTTTAGGGTTTGCTGTAATAGGAGGAAGCCAAGTGGATCTCACACGCAAAGATCCCAGGTGGAAACACCACATGGCATAAGGTAATGAAATTTGGTGGAGTTGCCTAAGACAACCAAATTTCATTAAGAGCCCAAGAAAAAATGATGGCTTTAGGGTTTACGGTTTAGACTTTAGAGTTTATTATTTAATTAGCTAAAATCCCCAAATCCTAACTTTTAATCAACCATTAAGGGGATAATCATGTCACATCCATAGCTTAAAATTAAAATAATTCCAAATCACCAATCCAAAATCAAACTAATGTAACTTACTTCCACTTCATCAAATCTAAAATGAAATTAATAATCTATCCTAGCCATCAAATCAATTAGACTAATCATAGCCATTCATTTCCAACTTAGACCTTCAATCCAAATTCAAATTAGCATTCAATTATTCCCATCTACCTAATCAAGTCAACACAAGCCCTCCATCAACCCAACCACCTACATTTAATTCTCTCTTACCTCTCAAATTCAAATTCAAAAATTCTCTCATGATTCTAGTCCTCGATTCCAAAAAAACCTAGTCCTCCATTCCTTTCCCCTCAACTCTATAAAATAATGACATCCCCAAATATTTCCATATGATAAAATTTGTATGTATATGTTATCACATTAGAGAACCAAAGAGCAACTCTCTTCAACACATACATTTAGATATGTAAAAGTTAATGCAGCGGAACATAATATGCTCTCTTAATCTTTCATTGTTTTCATACCATGATCTACATGTCGCTTCGACACAAAATGATAAAATTATATGTAAGCCTCATTTATATGTTCAAGGCACATGTTATTTGAATGAGCGCTACCGACTAAATTGATATTGTATAATCTTGCAGGATCTTATTATTGTTAAATTTGGTTGGGCCTTGGGCAACTTTGATCACCAAATTTTAAGAACTTCTTTAATCCCCTTAAGAAATGTCATATTGTCAACCCCTTAAGAAAATTGAATTACCATTTAGGGTGACAGGATGGCTTAAGGGGATTTACGTCTAGTGAGGTCCTAGGAGAAAATGGCATGGCTCAAATGAATAAAATTTTATGAAGCCGTCGGTAAGGCAAACTCAAATTTCATTAAGAGCCTTTAAAAGAAAAAAATGATGGCTTTAGGGTTTAGGGTTTAGACTTTAGAGTTTAGGGTTTAAGGTAATAGGATAGCTTAAGGGGATCTACATGATGCAAGATCCTAGGAAACAATTACATGGCATAAGGTAATGAAATTTGGTGGAGTTCCTAAGACAACCAAATTTCATTAAGAGCCTAAGAAAAAATGATGGCTTTAGGGTTTACGGTTTAGACTTTAGAGTTTATTATTTAATTAGCTAAATCCCCAAATCCTAACTTTTAATCAACCATTAAGGGATAATCATGTCACATCCATAGCTTAAAATTAAAATAATTCCAAATCACCAATCCAAACTCAAACTAATGTAACTTACTTCCACTTCATCAAATCTAAAATGAAATTAATAATCTATCCTAGCCATCAAATCAATTAGACTAATCATAGCCATTCATTTCCAACTTAGACCTTCAATCCAAATTCAAATTAGCATTCAATTATTCCCATCTACCTAATCAAGTCAACACAAGCCCTCCATCAACCCAACCACCTACATTTAATTCTCTCTTCCCTCTCAAATTCAAATTCAAAAATTCTCTCATGATTCTAGTCCTCGATTCCAAAAAAACCTAGTCCTCCATTCCTTTCCCTCAACTCTATAAAATAATGACATCCCCAAATGTTTCCATATGATAAAATTTGTATGTATATGTTATCACATTAGAGAACCAAAGAGCAACTTCAACACATACATTTAGAGCCATAAAAGAATGTTATGGAACATATTATGCTTCTCTAATCTTTCATTATTTTATCATACTATGATCTATGTCGCTCGATACAAATGATAAAATTATATGTAAGCCTCATTTATATGTCTAAGGCACATGTTATTTGAATGAAAATACAATTGACTAAATTGATATTGTATAATCTTGCAGGATCTTATTATTGTTAAATTTGGTTGGGCCTTGGGCAACTTTGATCACCAAATTTTAAGAACTTCTTTAATCCCCTTAAGAAATGTCATATTGTCAACCCCTTAAGAAAATTGAATTACGATTTAGGGTGACAGGATGGCTTAAGGGGATTTACGTCTAGTGAGGTCCTAGGAGAAAATGGCATGGCTCAAATGAATAAAATTTGGTGAAGTTGCCGAAGGCAACCAAATTTCATTAAGAGCCTTTAAAGAAAAAATGATGGCTTTAGGGTTTAGGGTTTAGACTTTAGAGTTTAGGGTTTAAGGTAATAGGATAGCTTAAGGGGATCTACATGCTGCAAGATCCTAGGAAACAATTACATGGCATAAGGTAATGAAATTTGGTGGAGTTGCCTAAGACAACCAAATTTCATTAAGAGCCTAAGAAAAAATGATGGCTTTAGGGTTTACGGTTTAGACTTTAGAGTTTATTATTTAATTAGCTAAAATCCCCAAATCCTAACTTTTAATCAACCATTAAGGGGATAATCATGTCACATCCATAGCTTAAAATTAAAATAATTCCAAATCACCAATCCAAACTCAAACTAATGTAACTTACTTCCACTTCATCAAATCTAAAATGAAATTAATAATCTATCCTAGCCATCAAATCAATTAGACTAATCATAGCCATTCATTTCCAACTTAGACCTTCAATCCAAATTCAAATTAGCATTCAATTATTCCCATCTACCTAATCAAGTCAACACAAGCCCTCCATCAACCCAACCACCTACATTTAATTCTCTCTTCCCTCTCAAATTCAAATTCAAAAATTCTCTCATGATTCTAGTCCTCGATTCCAAAAAAACCTAGTCCTCCATTCCTTTCCCCTCAACTCTATAAAATAATGACATCCCCAAATGTTTCCATATGATAAAATTTGTATGTATATGTTATCACATTAGAGAACCAAAGAGCAACTTCAACACATACATTTAGAGCCATAAAAGAATGTTATGGAACATATTATGCTTCTCTAATCTTTCATTATTTTATCATACTATGATCTATGTCGCTCGATACAAATGATAAAATTATATGTAAGCCTCATTTATATGTCTAAGGCACATGTTATTTGAATGAAAATACAATTGACTAAATTGATATTGTATAATCTTGCAGGATCTTATTATTGTTAAATTTGGTTGGGCCTTGGGCAACTTTGATCACCAAATTTTAAGAACTTCTTTAATCCCCTTAAGAAATGTCATATTGTCAACCCCTTAAGAAAATTGAATTACGATTTAGGGTGACAGGATGGCTTAAGGGGATTTACGTCTAGTGAGGTCCTAGGAGAAAATGGCATGGCTCAAATGAATAAAATTTGGTGAAGTTGCCAAGGCAACCAAATTTCATTAAGAGCCTTTAAAGAAAAAATGATGGCTTTAGGGTTTAGGGTTTAGACTTTAGAGTTTAGGGTTTAAGGTAATAGGATAGCTTAAGGGGATCTACATGCTGCAAGATCCTAGGAAACAATTACATGGCATAAGGTAATGAAATTTGGTGGAGTTGCCTAAGACAACCAAATTTCATTAAGAGCCTAAGAAAAAATGATGGCTTTAGGGTTTACGGTTTAGACTTTAGAGTTTATTATTTAATTAGCTAAAATCCCCAAATCCTAACTTTTAATCAACCATTAAGGGGATAATCATGTCACATCCATAGCTTAAAATTAAAATAATTCCAAATCACCAATCCAAACTCAAACTAATGTAACTTACTTCCACTTCATCAAATCTAAAATGAAATTAATAATCTATCCTAGCCATCAAATCAATTAGACTAATCATAGCCATTCATTTCCAACTTAGACCTTCAATCCAAATTCAAATTAGCATTCAATTATTCCCATCTACCTAATCAAGTCAACACAAGCCCTCCATCAACCCAACCACCTACATTTAATTCTCTCTTCCCTCTCAAATTCAAATTCAAAAATTCTCTCATGATTCTAGTCCTCGATTCCAAAAAAACCTAGTCCTCCATTCCTTTCCCCTCAACTCTATAAAATAATGACATCCCCAAATGTTTCCATATGATAAAATTTGTATGTATATGTTATCACATTAGAGAACCAAAGAGCAACTTCAACACATACATTTAGAGCCATAAAAGAATGTTATGGAACATATTATGCTTCTCTAATCTTTCATTATTTTATTTACCTTTCATTAGAAGTAGAGTATTGAGTTTGCACTTGCATTCTTGGTCTAGAATTTCTCTTCTACACTAAGTACAAAAATATAATATTGGATAGCTTAGTATATCTTTCTCTTCTAATATATATTCCCTAGTTCTCCTTATCCATATTTGAGTATCTTAGCATATGTGTAACACGACATGTTAATAATATATCTCATATAAATGTAGGGATGTGTCGCTAATGTCATCTTCAAACATATATAACCAATAGGAGATACTATAAGGTATCCAATATAACTATACAACCTATACAGGTATGACATATGGTGACCTTTGGCTTTTTTTGATATGTCAAGGGTAGTTTTGCAAATATTAGTTTCTAGTGCTTTTGTGAGTTTTCACCACTTGTAAGTTTATTAAGCTACACTTTTGGGTTTTCAACCTAATAGGGATAAACCTAGTAGATTTTTTAGCTTTCCAGCCTAATGGAGATAAATCAAACCACATTTTTTGGTTTTTAGTTGCACCTATCAAGTTATTTGTTAGCTATTAAATTTACAAACATTCTAGGATTATAAGTCTACTATAAAATTTGATGTAAAATAGATTACACATTGAGCCCTATAATTTAATTACAACAATGAATAAATATAGCAACATTTAGTAGACATAATGAAAATCAAGCCATGATAGTAATATAGAGATAATATACAATGTTTAATATAGATAAGTTAAAGAATCATTTTACAAATATATATCTATATATTCACATCATTTTTGTTTTTTCTTTAGATTTCAAATATATCCACCAATCCTCCTTATCTTACATTAACATAAACTCAAAAAACATAGTGGACATGTACACACATATAAAACTACATTAAAATAGTGTTAGATCTTACAATTTTTCAAGGCTTAAATTTCATCCTCTTAGACGATCACTCTTACTAAATCATTGGCATAAATTAGATGCACACAATGGCACATTAAAGGTTTATTCCTCATGTTGGATTCCCTATTTTATATAACTATATCTTTATTATCTAATTTAAATATATCTAAGCACAAATTTCTTTTATGTAACACATTGATAATTTCAACTCATTATAAAAACCAAATACAAATTTAAAGGGGGTACACTATATTTATAAATAAGAATTTAAGTACCATCCCTATCTCCATGGTGTGTCACTTGTTCACTAAAAAGCCCTTACATAAATCATCTACTTAGGTCAATCTTATCTAGATTTTTCTTAAATATTAATATTCATAAAATATGGCACAAAGCATATTGATGCATTTCTATCCTTCCACATAAATCTATATAGTATCAAAATATAGGTAATTTTATGGTTAAATTGAATCTCTCTTAATTGTCAAATAATCCATTATGATTGAGGATGGGTGGATTATTATCTAGGATATATATGTATCTGGAAGTGTTTCCAATTGGAATTGCTATAATTATACTTTTATGGCATTCTAGATATTCAAAATAGTTTTCATAAATCTACCAAATAGACCCATTCTTGATATTGAACCTACATAATTTTAGGTATGTCCAATGAAAGATTAGGGTCTAGGGTTCATAAATTTCAAATGCTTTAGTATTATGGGTTTAGATTTTACAGTTTAGGGTCTAGGGTTTAGCAAACTTAGGGTTTTAACAATTTTTTTTGTTCCAATTCAATTTAGGGTTTCAGTTTTAAACAATTAGGGTTTTTAATGATTTTTTTTCGTTTCAATTCAAACTAGGGTTTTCAAATTCAGTTTTTTTCGTTTGATTTGAATTTAGGGTTTCAAAAAGCTCGATTTGGATTTGTAAATGTGATGTTTTATTTCATTTCGATCTCTAGGGTTTTGAAATGCAATTTTTTTTGTTTTGTTTCAATTAAGGTTTTCAAAATCAATTTTTTTTGGGTTTAATTGATCAATTTAAGATTTAAAAGTTAAAATTTGTTTCTAACACACAATTCAATGTTTTTTTTCTCAATTTTATTAAAAAACGTTTAAATTTCATTGAAAATTTTCATCTAATTTACATCTATTGAATTTTAATATAACAATTAAAAAAAACATTAAAACGTGACATAAATTTAAAAAAAACATGTAAATTAACGTATTTCTTTTAAAATTTCAATTCAAACTAAAAAAAAGTGGAGAAATGGCGTACCTGTAGCTGATGTTGATGTCGCTGTCGCCAAGCTATTCGGGGTCCCGTTCGCAGCAGTGAAAACTGCTATTTTTTAAAAAAATAAATAACACTATAAAACGGGATCCCGATTTATATAACTCGGGATCCCGTTCTCTATAAATCGGGATCCCGTATTTTTCAAATCGGGATCCCGTTTTTTAAAAGTCGGGATCCCGTTCTGTCCTCGTTGGTTGGGAGCCCGACGGGAAACGGGATCCCGATTTTTACAAAGCGGGATCCCGTTTGGTCGCAGGCGCGGGATCCCGAACCGTAACGGGATCCCGTTTGGTCTCAGGCTCGGGATCCCGAACCATAACGGGATCCCGCTTTTTAAAAATCGGGATCCCGTTTATTAAATCGGGATCCCGTTTCCTCCATGCCAATTTCAATTTTTTGGCTAAGGCAAAAAACTTCCACGTTTCGTGGACTCAACTTCGTGCACATACCCACAAATGTTATTCACAGGTTGAAGGAATAGACTTTGAGGAGACATTTTCCTCGGTGGCAAGAATGGAGGCTATTCATTTTTTTTTTCCATTTTCTACTCACAAAGATTTCAAGGTATATTAGATGGATATTGAGTTTGCATTCTTGAATGGAAAATTGGAAGAAGAGGTGTACATGGAACAACTAGAGAGATTTCAATTATCAGATAAACTAGACATGGTATGTAAGTTGAAAAATGGACTATATGGACTTAAACAAGCTCCCAGAGCATGGTATGCAAGGTTGGATAGATATTTGACACAACAAAGGTTCAACAAAGGCTTCGCAAACAATAATCTCTATTTCAAAGTTGAAGGAAATAGAATGTTGACAATGATTATGTATGTTGATATTATCTTCAGAGGAAATGAGGGTATGTGCAAGATATTTGCAGAGATACAAAAGGAGTTTGAGATGTCTATGATTAGTGAGTTGAACTTCTTTCTTGGACTTCAAGTGAATCAAAATGATAAGGGCATATTCATCTCACAATCAAAGTATGTTAAAGAATTGCTAAAGAAGTTTGGAATGGATGATTCCAATTCGGTTTGTACCCCCTATGGTGACTGGATGCAAACTGAGTAAGGATGATGATTCTCCTAAAGTTGATCAGAGCATGTATAGATCTATGATTGGTGGACTATTATATCTTACTACTTCTAGACCGAATATCGCGCATGCATTATGTTTGGTTGCCAGATTTCAAGCAGAACCTAAAGAAACACATGTTACAGTTGTGAAGAGGATATTCAAATATCTAAAAGGCGCTTTGTATTATGGCCTATGGTATCCCAAGGATACTAATTTCACTTTGAGTGCTTACACTGATGCAGATTGGGCTAGTTGTGTGGATGACCAGAAGAGTACAAGTGGTGGTGCATTCTTTCTTGGAGGAAGATTAGTTTCATGGCCAAGCAAGAAACAAGATTCAGTCTCTTTATCCACTACAGAGGCTAAGTACATTGTAGCAGCATCTTGTTGCACATAGGTTTTGTGGATGAAGTAAACATTGAAGGACATAGGAGTGATGTGTAATGAGCCTATCCCTATCTTTTGTGATAATACAAGTGCAATAAATATTTCAAAGAATCTAGTAATGCATTCAAGGACAAAGCACATATCTATCAGATATCATTTCTTGAGAGAAAAGGTATTGGAGAATGAAGTCAGGCTAGAATATGTGCCTACAAAGGATCAAATTGTCGATATGTTTACTAAGGCTCTTCCAAAGGATACTTTTGAGTATCTTTGGGAGAAGTTGGGGGTTGTTTCCCCTCCTTCAAACTAGGTGAACATGGAGGTGCATCAGTCCAATGGATCTACAGATTCTTCATTTATCTAGACTAATGTCTGGGATCTACTCCTTAGGGGGGATAGGAAGCATCATTTTGCAGTATGAGATGTCGGTCAAAGGGGGAGAGAGAGTCATGTGAAAAAGAAAAAGTTGAAAGGAGAGATAGAGAGAGAGAATATTGTAAGGAAAAGAGAGTGCAAGAATGTTATGTAGGTTGTCTAATCTAGAAAATAAAGGAGAGTGTGTATTGTATCTTTGGTGGTTTTTCACATCATGTGTTACCATCAATGACAAAGGGGGGAATTGTTGCAAGTATGAATGAGTATGGTGGTGTTGTCATTAATGTTGTCATTGATGTCAACACATTATAGGTTGTTGCAGAGAAAGGAAACAAGTGATTACAGGTTGTGCATGTATAGTTGAGATACTATAGAGATGTTGTGAGTACATGGAGCTATCTTTATGATGTTGCAAGTTTGTTGATATGGTGAGTTACCAAGTGCTTTTGAGAAATAGTGAAGAAATAATTGTGTGTGTGTTCAGAATGTGCTTCGTTTTATGCTTTTCATTTCTTTTGTTTTTATCCTATGCTTGTGTGGAGATGAAATGTTGTTTAAGGGCATCCTTGGGTGATATATCCTAGATTAGAGCTTTTGGTTTGATGAAGAGTGAAAGTTATGTTCATCGGTGTGTGAACTAGTCTGGCAAAGTTGTTTGTCTGTGGACTGGGAGAAAAGTATTTGCTTTGTAGTCCTCCATTGGTTTGTTTCAAGTCTTTCGGATCTCCTTAAAGGCTTGTAATGGTGTTATCTATATTCTATCAAAGGTGTTCATAGTTTGGTGCTCCAGAAGACTAGGTTCAGAATTACCGTGTGTCTGTACAGTCCAGATGGACTAATGGAGAGTATTATGTGTATAAAGGTTGTTGCATTAGCTATGGATGAATTTGAACGCATCCAAGATGTGTTCCATTGTATGATGAAGCATGTTATGTGGTCTGCATTTTATCATCTTGTTGCAGAAATGTGTACTTCAAATTTCATTAGTGTTTTCATTAGGTTTGGTCGACCTGGTGTTTACACATCATGTGAAGGATAAGTGTCAATAGAGGAAGCATGTGTTTAATCTAAGATGTTTTTTTGGGTCTTGGTTAAGTGTTGGTTTGGTCCACTCCCATTCTCTTCCATCATGGGAATGTTGAGTTGCCAACCTAATTTGAATTTGTATAATGAAGAGTGTGCAGCCGACCTTGGAGAAAGTTTCTAAGGTTGAAGATTATATAAATTCAAGTCAAGACGTTAAGGATTGTAATGATTCCACAAGTGTGAGAAGCAAGAGTGTGCAAAAGTGAATTAAGGCAGTAGTACTTTAATGTGTTTGACTCTTGAAAGTAGTGAGTTGATGGTGTCTACAATTCTCTGATCAAGGTTGTGGATGTGTGAAAATAGTTGTGGTGGATTTTTTGTTATCTTTCTTTATCTATAGGAAATGAGCCTCCCTTTTGGACAGTGAGTGGACTATTTGTAGGCAGTGAGCCTTGTATTCAGACAGTGAGTCCTATCTTTGGCAATGAACCTCTTTGTAATCAATTTTGAAATTACTTTTATATTGCGAGTTAATCCTCACTATGGTTTTTCCCTTATTGGGTTTTCCACTTAAATCTGGTGTTTCTTGTGTTGATATTACTTTATGCTATTTTCAGTTCATGCTCATACTTAATAATAGATTAAAGTGGATGTGGAGTTAATAATTGTTTGAGATTTGTGAATGTGATTGGTGACAAATGATTCACCCCTCCTCTCAGTTGTCTTGTGCATTTCACCATTTTAATTATCTCATTTATTTACTCTTTATTTGGTGAAATAGTTATGCTTCTCTCTATTTCCTGAAGGTTATTTCTATAGATGGTGATCTTGGGCTATACCAATAGGTTGCATTGGTCAATAATCAACATCATAAGGTCTGAACTAAAAAGACTCTTGAGAGTGTTTTCTCCTCATGAGATATACTTAAACATGCACCCGATGGTCCTCTTTAATAAGCCCACTAATGGTATATTAATAGATATCATTTGTGGTGAGAATGTGATCACCGAGGAATTATTACTTTTGCATGAACGCTATCAAGATATATATGATAAACTGAAAGCATAGATCAAGATGCATAATGGTTTCGCTTGCCCTACGATGGGATCGATCACCTTGCCTTTACAAATAGGATCAAAAATGTTAGATATATCATTCTCCATCATCCCACAATCAGACCAATTTCATGTGAAGCTAGGCTATCCATGGCTTCGCTCCATGAATGTCGTCCCGTCAATCGTACATAAATGCTTAAATTTTCCCTTTGACAATGAAATTTTCACTATGCATCATAGTGGCTTTAACCCTTTATCTTCCCGTGGAAACTTTTCATTAGATTTCTTTTGGCCGGAGTCTATAGAGCTTATCAAACCATGAGAAGACTTATTTTTTAAATCCTATCAAAAGTTCAAGGCAAAGAAAATAGCAGAATTATCCCTCTAAAACATTCCTTCGTCCACCACTAAGCCTACCATCCTTGACGAAACCATGATTGAACCTAAAGAAATTCTAAATAACCAAGACGAACCTAAGACAGAACCTTCACAGGTACTTCCTACAAAAGACCAAGAGACAACGAAAACAATCCTATCACACCTCCTAGAATAAAACAAGTTTACAAAGTCAAAGATAAAGTGGTAGAACAACCTCCCATGGTACCTTCCATTCCATCCCTTTGGGAAGAAAATAAACCTATGGTTGATCAACCCACTCCTACACAAACGCAACTTGAAAACATAACTAAAAGAAATAGAGGTGTTAGAGAGCATAGGCATAGATGTCATGCTCTTTCTCAAAGATTAAATGAATAAAACAACAAATAAAATCAACATCCAAACTTGAATGAAGCAATACATGATGAGTCTCCCTCTTTGTCACAACAAAAAGATCCTATACAACAACAACTAAATCCCTCTTTGGAAAAATTATCATTCAACCTCCTATTGTGATTAATTTAGATGACGATGATGAGATTGCAAAGATTGATGAACAAGTGCATAATGAATTAAATACATGGTTTCCTCTCCCATGAGCTTACATGACAATTCTCCTAAGAAGAGTGTTGAACCTGGTGATGGACCTAGTTCAACACTTGCTATTATCCCTTTGGCTAGTTGTCTTCTTGAACTATATATGATGAACATGATTGGGATGCAGATGACCTGCTCATAGGTTGACTCGCATGTGCCTTACTAGTCCTTTGCATTATTTGTTTTTCCTTTTGTGTGATTGCATGTACATTTTTTGATCCCCCATACTTTTTGTTTGATGTATCTCTCTCTCTTTGTGGCATTCCTCTATTTATACCTATATTATTCTCTATTTCCTAAATCTTTCAAAAATCTTTTCCTTTTTATGTTTTTCATTTGTCTTATGTTTTCCTTTTGGGGATGATGCAAGGCATCAAAACATTCATGTATCTTCCATGTTGACCCAAAATCTTTTCCCTTTATCTTTTTCATTTGTCTTGTGTTCTTTTGGGGATGATGCAAGGCATCAATACATTCATGTCTCTTCCATGTTGACCCAAAATCTTTTCCTTTTATCTTTTCTTTTTGTCTTGTGTTTTTCTTTTGGGGATGATGCAAGGTGTCGAGATATTCATGTCTCTTCCATGTTGACCTGAAAGTTTTTTCTTTGTTTTCACTCTCTTTGTGTCATTCTTTTAAGTTCTATGAGTATTTGGGGAATGATCATAGTTCTGAGCTCTCCAAAAACATTGTAGCAAGAACATATTGACCCCAAATCCATAGATCCCTTATGTGTTTTGGGGGAAACCCCTTGTTCTTTTACATGACATAGCTTTATTTGGAAACATATGACTTGGCATAGGGCTTTCCAAGTTAGCTTTCATGTCTTCTTTATTGATAGCATTTATTATTTGCTACTTTAAAGTAATTGCTCATAGCATGGTGTTTAGCAATTTCTTTAAAGTGGGGGCATACATTGGCATTATTTTTTTGCATTTTTCTTTTTTATGTTTCATGGTGTAATATTTTTGCTTCATGCCATGCATTTTTTTCTTTTTTGTGGCATTGGGTATGATGTCATTCAAGAGCATGATCTATTAGCATATTACAGTCCTCTTAGTGGCTTGATGTGACACACTGCATCCCCTAAGTTATTAATATTTTATTCTTTGATTGGTCTTCTCTAGGAGACATTAGGCACAATGTTCCCTAAGTTAAGACCTCATATGAATTAAGCAATACTCCTTTGAACATTCCTTATTGTTGCATTTTCATTTTCAGTTATATGGCCACCTTGCATAATACACTTTGCATGCTTGTGGAGCCATCTTGTTTGTTCATGAGTTCCAAGCATACGAAGCTTTTCTTGCCTCATGAAGCTTGAAGTTCATTGTTGATGAGCTCCAAGCATACAAATTTTTTCTTGCCTCATGAAGCTTGAAGATCATTTTTGTGTGGCGCCTTGTCAAAGTTATCAGGAGGTATAACTTGGGTATGGTTTGACAAGAAGCCCAACCAAAGCATGACTTTCCCATAGCCACTTGTGCATGAGTGTGGGTGCATACCGGTCATGTGTGTATGTGTCCCACCTCTTTTAGATCCTCACCCAGTGAACAACCTAAAGTTTCATTGCCTCAAAGTGAGCATGCATTTTTTGGACAAACAACCTCGATCTGATCCACATCGCGATGGACAAATGGTCGAAGCTTGATCCACCCATTTCATTTTATTTTTCTTTCCATCTTTGGCAGTGTATGCTTGTTCCTTTACGATGTTATTTATATCATTTTTATGTGTGTTCTTTTGTGCCTATGTTGGATTTCCATGGGATCTTGATCCTGGGGGCTTGATCACCCCTCTTGATTGTTTTCATCCTATCCTACTGACATTGGTGCACTTGGACCCCTCTTGAAATGAGTTTTTCTAATTTAGTGTGAGTTTGAAGCAATTTCATCCTCTCACTAAAGTGGGTGTTAAATGTAGTGTCAAAAAATGGACCGTTGGTGACACTTTCACACTTCTTTGGGCTCTACTTGTAAAATTGAGCTTAATGATGCCTTGACTTAGTGTTGTATTGTGTTTAACACATTCACATTAGGTCTTGGGCCCTTTTGAATTAAATAAACTTAATCATATTGTATTTAGAGTTTTGTAAAGTGTTGTAACACACTTTCACACTTTTCTAGGGTTTTCATAAATAATTAGGCTTCTTTATGCTTTAATTGGCCTTATTTTGCATCTACAAGCCTCAATTAATGCATCTTTTCGAGGAAAATCCTGAAAAAAATCAATATCCAATCATAATTTAGGTGTTTTCAGGTTGTGTGGCCCAAATTTAGTGATCTAGGCCTCATAAGCCACCTTGGGCATATGAGTCCCACCTAGGATTTTATGTCCCAATCTGGATTTTACACCTTTCTAAGCATTTTTTAATTTGGTCCCATAAATTATGCCTAATGGGACTCATACGCCACCTTGGGTGTATGAGTCACGTGTGGCCCAAAATTAAAATTAATTCAAACTCTTGGCGGGATATCCTCCTCCTAGATCTAATGTCAACTTGTAGTGTTGTAATTTAGGGAATTTTTGCATAATTAAGTATAAATACAAGGTTCTTTCACTCATTTTTCACCTAGCAAGTTGAATGAGCATTCTTATAGCAAGTTTGAGTTCACAATAGCATTAAAGTGTCTTCAATGGAAGATTATCAAGCATTTTAGAGCATTATTCAAGCATCATGTCAAATTCTTCATGCATCATATTTTTTTTTGAGCTAACAATTGTGATGTAGGGTTTCATGATTCAAGCTAGCATTCAATTCAAGATCCATCCTATTCAAGCAAGAGTCAAGGTCTACATCCATTGGAGCCATCTCATACATGTTTGCAACCTCTTATTGCTAGGGTTTGGTGAGTTGCAACATCATATTTTGTTTATTCCTCATTCTCCATTCCTATTTTATTTCATTTCAAGGTTTGATTACCAAAACGGGGTTTGACCAAGGAAAACCCATTTTCACTAACAAAACAACATTTTTCCCTCTCTTTAGTGTGTGATTTGCAGGTTTAGGGAAAAGACACATTGGAGAACAAGTTTGGAAAAAGTTGTCAAATTGTTCAAATTTGTCAAAGTTGTTACCTTACATTAGAGATACTTGGAAGACTTCTACAAGTTGCAAATTAGGGTTTTGGATCTAAAAGTCAATTGGGTTCAGGACAGAGCAGACATTGAAGAGCATATTTAGAATTTGAAGCTTTAGAAAATCCTAACTAGATTGATACGCCAATTTTGGCATGAGTCCCAATTTAGGTCATTTTTTAGGTTTTTGCAATTTCAGACACCCATTTGCCAAATCCCTATTTTTGCACAAAAACCCATATCTAGGACTAAATCGCCCAGTCTAGTGTATGAGTCCTAGTCAACATTAAAATTAAAGTTTTCAACATTTCAAAACCTCATCCAGTCATCTTCAGATTTCCAGGTGAACAAATTTCATCTTACAACTTTCTATTTTGTTTTACATGCGTTTTTAGGTCATTTAGTGAAAGATTGCATCATACTAGGTTTAAGCATTTTGATTTGCATTGCATGTGTCTTTCCAATCCCTAGCTTGGTGGTGAACCCCTCCTTAGTTTACAATCATCCCCTAGGACAACGCTATTGCAAGATCGCTTTCTCCTTTGCATACTTGAGGTTGAGATCTCTAGGGTTATCCTTGAATGAGAGTGTTTGATTTTTTTTATTCTATCTCCCAAGCATAGAACCAAACGAAATTCTTCCTTTCAGTAGCAATAAAGGCAATTTTCATCGAGAAGCTCATCTAATTTCGTCAAACAAGATTTGATAATGTGTAGATTTTTCGCCATTGTCCCAACTATTTTTTGTCGTCTTTTGTTGCTTTCCCCGCCGCTATTGGTTTTCGTTCCTCCAAACTCTTCCTCATTGGTAAATTGGCCTTTCACTTCTCTAATTTGGTGAGCAACATCCTAAAAATAAGGTTTCAACGAGGGTTTTATAGTATGTTTATTAAAATGAAAATTATGGCCAAGATCCTAATAGTGAGCACATTTAAGTTTTAAAATTACGGCATGTATATTTTATATAATAAAAAATAAATTATAAATAATATAATTATACTACCTATTCTTATTATATATTATATTCTTTAAAAAAATATTATAATTAATAATAAATATTTTTTATATTTTATATAATACAAAAAATATATAAATATAATACAAAATAGAAAAAATATTATAATTACTAATTAATGATTATTATATTTTTATATAATACAAAAATATATATAAATATAACACAAAATATAATTAATTTATTATATATATTTTATATAACACAGATTAAATCATATATAATATAATTATATTTATTATTATATATAATAGTATATATAGGTTATATTATTATTATTAAATATATTATATTCTATAATAAAAATTGTTTAAATATAAATATGAAATTATTATATTTAATAATTAATATATTTTTATATAGAACAAAAGAAATTAGTATAAAAAGAAAAATTGATAGTTTAATTGATCTTTGGATAGATTGGAAAAAAGAAAGAGATAGAGGGGGAGACAATTTTATATAGAGAGAGGTATATATACTAGCACTTGCACCTAAAGGAGGTTCAAGGATTACACTTATAGAAAACTATAGTATGTTAATATGTTAGAGAGTATGTATTTATGCATGGATGCATTGCAAATTCTAGTTGCATGTGGCTAGATTAAATAATTAACAATAAGTGTTAAATAATGGAATGAAATAAATTTAGACAAATCTATATATTTTTTTAAAGAAATTAAGTATTATCTAATTATGAAATATTTGCATACAAATTTAAAACATAAACCAATGCAAATGAAAAAAGAAAGTTGTCATCAACTTGACAAAAAATACTACAAATGGAAATAGAATGTTCCCATCCAGTTGTCAAATCAATATTTATCTGGCTTTTATGTGCTAAGTGAGATTTTGGATGCTTTTACTTGATATTTTAGAGGATTTTACCATTACACCATAGTTGGTTTACCATTAAATGGTAACTAAAACTAGTTTTCCAACTACTCAATAGTGGTTTGTAGGTGTGAGACTTGTTTCAGGCTCAAATCTCACACTATATGTAGCCTATCGGCTAATATAAAGAGAGAAACTCAAAAGATAGAGAATGAGAGAAAGAGACGAATTTAGATAGATAGATATCGAGAGAGAGAGAGAGAGAGAGAGAGAGAGAGAGAGAGAGAGATGGACATAGAGATTGAAAGAGAGAGGAATAGACAAAGAGAGATAGAGTGCATGAGAGAGAAATATAAGAGATACAAAGGAAAGGAGAGAGAAAATAGAAACTAAATTTTGATTGATTGTTTCATGTCAATAGTTCAAGGATGACATGTGTACTTGGGGAGTTATGCTCAAGGTAGCATGTCATTTGATTAAAGATATGATAATTCACCTTTAAGACCTCTTCAATGTACCCATTACATACTTAAGGAGACAAACATATCCCCCTCTCTATCTCTCCCCATCTCTCCCTCCCTCACTCTCCATATCCCTCTATCTATCTCTTTATCTCTACCTCTCTCTCTTTCTCTTCACATATATCTCTATCTCTCTCTTTCTCTTCCCATATATCTCTATCTCCCCCTACTTCTTTCCCCCTTTCTCTATCTAGATCCTTATTTCTCTCTCCCTCCCTATCTCTATTTACCTATCTCTAATTCTCTTTGTTTGTCTATCTCTTTTTCTCTCTCTCCATCTCCTCCCCTCTCTAGTTCTCCTTATATCTCTATCTCTCTATCACTCTATCTCACCATCTATGTTTCTCTCTCTCCCTCTTCCTCTACATCTCTCTACCTTGTCCTCTCTACCTCTCCATCTCTATCTCCCTATCTCTCTTTGTATTTATCTCCCTCTACCTATATCTCTCTATCTATTTCCCTCCCTATAACTCTCTCGTTCTATCTTCATCTCTACCTCTATTTCCTCCTCCTCCCCCCCTCCCCCGCTTTATCTCTAGACATGTCTCCCTCTCTCTATTCATCCATCTATCTCCCTCTCTATCCCTCTATATATCTATCTCTTCCATCTCTATCTATCCCTCTCTCCTGTCTCTCTTTATCTCTCCCTCTCCTCTCCTCTCCATATCCCTCTCCTTCTCCATTTCCATCTCTATCTCTATCTTCTTCTCTATCTCTATCTCCTTACTCCTCCATCCCTCACTCTTCCCCCTCTATCTCTCCCTCTTTCTATCCCTACCCCTCCCTCTCTCTCTCCCTCTCTCCTTATTGCAAACATAACATGAACTTTTTGGTAATGGAACCTGATTATCTTCCTAATTCAGAGGTTTTATTTCAATCATGTTTGGATCCCTGTAATTGGATGCATAATTTATTTGAAGCTATCACTTCTTCATTGAGACCTTTGTTGCACAAACATCATTTGCTAAATGGCCTACCAATTGACCTCATGTATGCAAAAAAATATACCAAAATTTATCTTAATTGACCTTCCACACTTCTTCAGCGTACCCATTGCACACTAAGGTGTGAATGCTAGTGGTGTGACTATTTAAAAACTAATTTGAATGTCACATTCTTATCTGGAAAATGTAGACTTCCATGCAGACCATAGCCTCTTAAGAAAACTCTTTACAAGTAGGTGACATTATAACTAGATATTGAAACAGAAATATACCCACTAAACTAAACTGTAGAAACACGGTGCACTACATTTAGGCGAAAGAAATGCTCCTTTAATAGGATACTACATTCAGCAATAAGATCTGCACTTTTCCCTCTAGCCAATGATGCATCCTCCTCCGCCACCCACAAACAAAACCTTCATCAAAACAACCCATATTTATATTTACCATCTGGTTACTAATATTGCTTTTTTATGCAGGCCCTGCGAAATTAAATGCAGGTCTCCTAAATGGGAACAGCGCACCATACGGTTTTTTATTTCATTTTGCTGCCATCCAACTGAGCTGTATTACAGGTCGACGTACGTGTTTATTCAGAGATTTGTTGAATTAAATAAGCTGAAGAAGAGTGAGAATGAATTGTACTGCATTGAATTCTTAGTTTAAATTCATTGAAGAATCAGTTGTGATCTTGAAGATCAGGATAAATGTCAGGTTGCATTTGATGAGGGGTTTTCAAATGTCTACTTGCTGGACAATGTAGGGGATAATTAAAGTTATTTATGGAAGTACAAATACTCTATCTGTTAATAGATATACCTTACATGAAAGTAATGAATGGCAGTGCACACTGACATGGACTTTCTCCTGAGAGAAAATTCACGTTGATTGTGCCTCTACAATTGTCTCCCACCCTTGTAGCATATCTACTTAGTGAATATTTGTATTTGTTTCTATGTTTTTATGTTAGGAGTTTCAGTTTTTATGAATTCTAACGGTCTGATTTTTTCTCACTTATTTTTTAATATATAAAATATTTTTATAAATGATAATCTAGACATTTATTTATGAAAAAGAAAAATAACAGCACCGTTGCCTATATAATTAATGTGGTCTATTAAATTTTATATCATAGATTTCTAAAAGACTCTAGAGAATGATATAACACATAGATTCATTTCATAGAGCTTGGAATGCATGTAAATTGTTTTGTACAACACTTATTTGATCCTTTTTAGGGAACTTTATTGATCCATTTAAAGGTTAATCATAAATGAAGTTATGAAGATTATAGAAAGTTGGCCATCAAACAATATCTATCTCTACTATATATATGATCTTAGTATTTGGAGGGTTTTTTTAATAATGAAATATATTTATATAAATTAGGGAAGGAAAGAATCTAATAGTTGTGCATTTTAAGCTTTAAAATGGTCTACTGATTTATTATGAAAATATTAGTATGTATTCATATTTGAGTTAATAATGTAAAGCTATTGTTTGAGGATTTGGGTAGGTATCAATAATGTAGTTCAATCGGCTACTACTTTAGTGAGTTGTTCAAAAATACATTTTTAAAAAGTTAGACCAAAACATGTACACCAATGTACAAATTATCTATGTGCATGAAATGTGTTTTCTAGGCAAGTGATTTAGCAATAAAACAAAAACACAAAACAAACAAACACTTGAATTAGGTGAAAAGAGGTTTGAATGTGCATAGAATTTTACGAAATCAAGTTATGCTAAACCTCCTATTGTGTAAAGTTGTCTGTGATATTTGAGACAATGTGTGCTCATGTAGAAAATTTAGTAGCATAACGATGCCCCATTTGAAAATGAGTGAGATTCTAAAAATGGCTAAGCGTTGTGATATATAGTTTTGAACGTGAAAAAGATGGATAGCTAGGATTAGATCATCATATCAAAGGCTAAGATGAGAGATGATCTCTCAATTCATGAGATTGTGCCAAATGGCACAAGGAGGATGAGTGAGAGGAAAGATGCTACTTTGGAATGTAAGAGATCTTACCATAAAGGAAAAGTGAGTCCTCACACTCCAAAGGGGAGGGAGTGATGATAATAAATAAATTTTTAATTCTTGTTTGGTACTTTTGGAAGAAAGACTCATGTGCCCAAGGACATGGGTACTTTTCAAAAAGGAAAAATTAATAAGAAATTAAATAAAAAGTGATGGAGGATGAGACATGTGAGAGGAATTAAATAAATAAGAAATTATTTATTTATTTGTTTTTAAGAGAAAGGGAATATGGATGGGTAAATAATTAAAAATAATTATTTACCTAAAGTTGGACTTTAGAGGAAGTAGAGAATGATTTTAGACAAATATTGATATTGTGAATATTAATTAAATAATAATGGTATTATTTAATTAATATAAGTATTAGTGATAAGAAAAATTATGGTGGGTGAGGGAAGATTTAAGTGAAGATTTGACATCACCTGATTTGTTATTTTGTAAATCTAATGAATACAATTCATTCAATTATGAGTACTCATGATCAACACTAACAACTTTAAAGTCATAACTACGAATACTATACTCTTAAAAATAATAGACATAGATGACCAAATGCTACACAACTACTAAAACATGTTCAACTAATAAATCCTTTTGTAACTCTTCTTTTAATTTGACCATTGTCTTATAGAAAGAGTAAAAGCTAATTTGAATGTCACATTTTTATCTCAAAAATTGGACTTCCATGCAGACCATAGCCTCTTATTAAGTTGAGTCATTTTATGACCACCAAGGAGGACCATGGCTGGTTCTAAAATCAGGACTTTTTATGGAACCATATGGTCAATCTTTGTAACAGGCACAAAAATCAATGCAAGAGAACGTTACTGAAAATTGTAGATAAGGATTTCAAAATGAAACCAGAACCTATTTAAGTATATGATTTGGAAAACTCTTTAAAGGAATAGGTATTATAACTAGATATTGAAACATAAATATATTCACAAATCTATTATATTTTTTTTCTCTCTGCTCTCATTATGATAATTGATCAAGGAGTGTGATCCAAAATGTTGATGCAAAAAAATCACACACTATCGAATTTAGAAATCACTTAACAATTAACATTATGAATTGTGAAAACTTGATATCATTAAAAAAATATACCCACTAAACTAAACTGTAGAAACACGGTACATTAACATTAAGATAAAGAAATATCAAATTTAGAAATCACTTAACAATTAACATTATGAATTGTGAAAACTTGATATCATTAAAAAAATATACCCACTAAACTAAACTGTAGAAACACAGTGCATTAACATTAAGGTAAAGAAATACTCCTTTAATAGGATACATCCTCCTCCGCCACCCACAAACACAACCTTCATTAAAACAACCCATATTTATCTTTACCATATGGCTACCAATATTGTTTTCTTATGCAGGCCCTGTGAAATTAAATGCAGGTCTCCCAAATGGGCACAGCACGCCCTACGGTTTTTTATTTCATTTTGCTGCCATCCAACTGAGCTTTATTACAGGTCGACGTACGTGTATTTTCAGAGATTTGTTGAACTTAAAAAGCTGAAAAAGAGAGAATGAATTGTACTGCATTGAATGCTAGGTTTAAATTCATTGAAGAAACAGTTGTAATCTTGAAGATCAGGATAAATGTCAAGTTGCATTTGATGAGGTGTTTTCAAATGTATACTTGCTGGACTATATATGGGATAATTGAATGAACCACTTGAAGTTATTTAAGGAAGTACAACTACTATGTCTGTTGATAGATATATAGGTCACATGAAAGTAATGAACGGCAGTGCACGCCGTCATGGACTTTCTCCTGAGAGAAAATTCACGTTGATTGTACCTCTACAATTGTGTCTGTCTCCCACCCTTGTAGCATATCTACTTAGCCAATATTGTATTTGTTTTGGGAGTCTCATTTATTTTATAAATGATAATCTAGACACTTATTTATGAAAAAGAAAAATAACAGTACTTTTGTCATAAAATATTTGCCTTCAGTCATATAATTAATGTGATCTACTAAATTTCATATCATAGATTTCTAAAAGATTTTAGATTAGAGAGTAATATAATGTGTAGATTCATTCCACAAAGCTTGGAATGCATGTAAATTGTTCTATACAACACTTATTTGAGCCTTTTTAGCGAATTTTATTGATCCATTTAAAGGTTAATTATTATAAATGAGGGGTGAGAAAAGGATCTAATAGTTGTGCATCTTAATTTTATGCATCTTAAACTTTAAAACTCTATTGAGTTTTTATGAAAGTATTAGTATGTATTAATATTTGAGTTAATAACTTAAAGCTATTCGTTGGGGATTTAGGTAGGTATCAATAATGTAGTTCAATCAACTACTTCATTGACTTGTTCAAAAATACCTTTTTAAAAAGTTAGACCAAAATATGTACACTAATGTATATATTACCTGTGTGCATGAGATGTGTTTCTTAAGTGAGTGATTTAGCAATAAAACCAAAAAAGAACACAAAACAAACAAACACTTGGATTAGATGAAAAGAGGTTTAAACGTGCATAGAATTTTATGAAATCAAACTATGCTAAACTTCTTGTTGTGTATATTTGTCCGCAATATTTGAGACAATATGTGCTCACATAGAAATTTTGATAGCATAACAATGCTCCAAGTGAAAATGAGTGAGATTCTCAAAAATGGCTAAGTTTTATGATATATAGTTTAGAGGTGAAAAATATGGATGGCTAGGATTAGATCATGAAATCAAATGCTAAGATGAGAGATGACCTCTCAACTCGTGAGATTGTGCCAAGTGGCACAAGGAGGATGAGTGAGAGGAAAGATGGTACTTTGGAGTGTAAGAGGAGATCTTGCCATAAAGGAAAAGTGTGCCCTCACGCTCCAAAGGGGAGGGAGTGATGAGAATAAATAATTTTTTACTTCTTAGGGTACTTTTGGAAGAAATACCCATTTGCGCAAGGACATGGGGTACTTTCCAAAAAAGGAAAATTGATGAGAGGACAAAGTGGGTGAAGAAAGATTTGAATGTGTGCACATGATTAGGGACTAGGATAGGTGAAGATTAGGAGGTAATAAAAAGTGATGGAGGATGAGACATGTGAGAGGAATTAAATAAATAAGAAATTATTTATTCCATTTTTTAGCAAAAAGGGAATAAGGATGGGTAAATAATCAGGAATAATTATTTACCTAAGGTTGGACTTTAGGGGAAGTAGAGGGAATAATTTTAGACATATTGAAATTGTGAATATAATCGAATAATAACAATATTATGTAATGAATATAGGGATAGCGATAAGACGAATTATGGTAAATTAACAAAATATAATGGTCAATTTTAGGTATTTACATTATCAATCATCTTATGTGTCACCATATGATTGATTGTTTGTTTGATGTGATTTGTGAAGGGTCTAGTTACAAATAAATATGCACATATATTGGTTCTTTATTGAATTTTTACTAGTATATTATTTATCAACAAGTAATTTATTTATTTTAATGAATGGTGTCTCTATTGTTTTTTATATAATAAAAAGGAAAATATTGTGTTTTTCAAAAAGGCGTGTTGTAGTATGCACACCCTAAAATTTTAAGTAGGGCTAAACCCAAACAACAAGACAAAAAACATCATAATCAAGTTGCTTAAGTGACAAGAGCTACACCATCAAGAGGTTCACAATCATCTAGCAAGCTCCCCATATATTAACAACACTAGAGTCATCAATGATAAGTTCCTAGCTAGTAACAACTTCTTTATCTTCATTAACAGAGGGTTAAACACATATAGGAGAAGTTTTCAAAGCTAGGTGAATGAACTTGCCAGAATATGACCATCTAGGAGCACCTTAATCATGACATTGTGAGGACACTAAAGGCAAGCAGGAGGTCTATGACTGCTCATGAGCAAAAAAGTGGAGAAATAATTGAGGAACTTGAGACACATCAAAAGAGTGGAGAACTAATTGAGAAAGTTGTGAAGGTTCTACAAGAGGTCATACCCAATACAAGCATCGACAACTCATTATCCAATATGGAAAATCTAAATTTTTTAATTGATTCATGTTTTTCAGAGTGTGCCTTCAAACTAAAAGAAAAACTTGAAAAAGAAGTAGACAAGAAGATGGATGAAAAGAGGCTAATGGAGATTACAAAGAAGTGTGCACAAGCACGCAACAACTTTCAAGAAAGTCTCAAGGATGCACAAGCTAGTGTGGCTAAGGCCAAAACCTTATTCCATTTTTGCATGAAGTGGCTCAGAGCCACAAAGAGCATTAAAGATGAAATGGACTCAATTGAGTCACAGAAAAATAGAGCTTTCAGTGCATATGATCTCATGCATGATCTAGATGGAAGCACAAGATTAGCTATAGAAGATTTACATGATAAATACTTTCAACTGGAAGGTCAAAAAGAGAAAATCATTATGCAGTTCAGGAACCTCAAGGACCTGGTTTAAACTCAAAGTTCACATCTGCTTTCAATTCCCTCATAAGTGTTGATAAACCTACAAAGATTAATTTGGTACCTAGCACTCCAAAAGAAGGGGAAGAATGCCTAATGGAATTGGATACATAGTGTAGAATGCTTGGCATAGCCAAGAGGATTTGGGAGGAAGGCAAACAAGAATGGAAAGTTCATCTTGCAAAGCTCCAAGATTCAACCTCCTCCTATTGATTGTAATTCTTTCTTTTAATGCATTTTTAATTTATTATTTCAAACTCCAATGTACATATGTGGATGGTGTAAAGTGTTTTCTAGTGTAAGTTTCTGAACTATAAATTCATGGTGTATAGCTTCCTTAGGGGGAGTTAGTTTAGTTTTTCAGCTTGTATATATGAATATATTTTCCAAGGGGAGATCTAGTATGAAAGAAAGAGTGTTATATGTGCCCTTTGTCCTTGATGTCAAAGGGGGAGAATAATTTTGGAGATAATTTTGGCATGTTGCCATCAATGAAAAAGGGGGAGATTGTTGGAAGAATAAGGAGATGTCATTGATGCACTTGTTGACATGAGCATGTGGGACTAGCACAAAGTAAACAGTTATGCATTACAATGTTGTCATTGATGTCAACATTGTTTTCTGATATCAAGACTCTTGTGCAGATCAGTTTAGATGTCTTGAGTATGTTTGAGGATGACTATGTAAGACAATTTTGTAAGAAGGTTTGATTTGATGAAGGCAATAGTTGTGAAAATTGAAAAAGTGTCAATTCAGGTGATTTTGTGCATGGGGGATCTAGTATTTGGGTACGCATTGGTCCGCTAATGAATTTGTTTCTCTGTGCTTCTAACATAATTGTGTTGATTGATAGAAGATCCTAATTCCAGAGTTTCATCTCGTTTTGGTTTCTCATTTTGGAGTTATGAGTAACAAAATTTTGGCTTAGCAATTATAGGCATTTTCCAGTTCAGTACATATTCCTTGGTGAGTCCATACATCATCTAACAAACCCAAAACATCATCCAATAGCTTTGTGAATTTTTCAATATTTTGAACTCTTTTCTTCCTCTTGCATGGGTTCTTCTTTTGAAATTGGTATCAATATTTTCAAAGGACTTTCCTTGTCTTTCTTAGTGTGCAAACAACTTTCTAGGTGAGGGTCAACTTTGATTGTATAGACCTTGTTGTTATAGACATTCCTCATTAAACAATGAAGAGTTGAAGGTACCCTATTCATCTCATGGACCCATGGTCTACCGAAAAGAAGATTATATGAGAACTCTTGAGGAATCACATAGATATGAATTTGTAATGTGACCTTTCCAACTATAATAGGCAATGTTATCACACCAAGAGGTTTTTTTCCCAAATTGTCAAATCCACGAATAGCTAAAGAGTTAGGTTCAATCATAGCCTTGTCCACTCCAATATTATCTAAGAGGTTCACACTACACACATTAAGAGTCGAACCATTGTCAATGAGAGTTTTTTATTCCATATTTGTTAATGACAACCATTATCATGAAGGCCTCATTTTTTTTGCAATTCTAATAGAGGTAACTCATCTTGATGAAAGGTAATGTCTAAGTTGATCGAGTTCATACCTTGAATTAAGGTTGCTACATCATTTGGTTGCACACTAGGAGGGATAAAAAATTGTTGTAAAGCATTTTGAAGCATGTTATGGTAATTAGATGAAGCTTGAATAAGATCCCATACAGAAATCTTAGCAGGAGTGTTCTTAAGTTGTTCCACAAGATAATATTCCTTTCCATTGTGCAAATACAAACAAGGAGCACTAGGAAAGATAGGTTGAGGCAATGGTAATGAAGTAGGTATGGTTATTGGTTGCCTATTGTTTCTTGTGTTATATGTATGAGCAACAGTATTATAACTGGATTGCTATGAAACATTATTACTAGTGAGTTGTTTTGCAAAGTTTAAGAGAGCTCCTAGAGGTTGTGGTTGGTGTAGTGGTGGTCCTATCATACGAAGTGGCTTAGGGGATGACTTGGGAGGTCCAATGATTAAACCTGACTCATAGGAGATCCGATGATCATAGGACTCTTAGGAGGTCTAATAATCAAGGGAGATCTAATGTTCAGAACCTCAACAGACTTACCCTTATTTTGATGATCTTTTAGCGAAGGGGATTCTAATGTTGCCTCATCATCTTCATCTATGGAAGCCACATTATTATTGTTTGAAACACATGTATCAATGTGTGAATGGTGGATCTAGACCTGCACAAACATGGTCAAACAATCCAATGTTAGTCAATAAACAAGTTTAAAAAAATCATTCCCCATGCAATTCATTTAAATGCAATGAACAAGAAAACAAGATAGAATATCAAAAGAAATCTATTGAAAGCTAAGAAAACTTATTCAAAACATTCAAACCAGCATCCCATGGGGGAATTGGTGCTTCTTTGATGTGGAAAGAATCTCTTTCCCAATTCCTTGCAAAGCTTTGATGATGATGATGATGATTGTGTACTCCTTGATTCAAAATGTTAATAACCTTGCCATGATTGATGAAACTCTATGAAAACTTTGATGTGATATGGATGATATTGATGATAATGGTGGATTCAAATGAGCATAGTGATTTTACATGGATTGTGGATGATCAAACAAATAAAGAATGCCTCTATTTATAATGGAGAAGGATGGAGGAATGCAAAATGGGATGAATGTGGGATTAAACTTGAACCAATGGCATTGTGCCATTTGTCAACATACTATTGAAGAGAGGTGGAGCATATTTTGATCAATGTGCATGATAAATACAATTAGGTGGAAATTTGAAATTTGAAAGTTAGCTTGTGGAGGAAGATGTGGAAGAGGAGTTATTGCCACTTGGCTCAAGAAAAAGGACCTGTTAGATTCATAAATGCCAAGTTGGAGGATAAGACCTTTGGGAGGGAGAATTCAAAATGAGGGAATATTCCAACTTGATGCCCTTTTGAATGAAAATAGAACTTATAAATCAAATAAATTTATTTACTTGTGCAAGTTGCAAAATCTAGAGGATTTGATGAATTAGAGTTAGAGTTAATAAGGATTTGATTAACTTAGATGAAGATTTAGCTGATTTGACATTTTGACTTAGTTTTTCGGATTTATTAAATCAAAATGAGAGGAATATGAATATTAGATTTAATTAAATAAAGTTTGATTTATTTAATTAAAAAGGGATGATGTTAGACTTAAATTAAATAAAGGTTAGTTTATTTAATTTAAAGGAGATGAAATATGATTTAATCAAATAAAGTGATTTATTTAATCAAAAGAGGGATATTAGGATTATTTAAACAAAGTTATTTATTTAATTAACAGAAGATGATGATTTAATCAAATAAAATTTGATTTATTTAATTAAAAGATGAAATATGATTAATTTAATCAAATAAGGGTTATTCAATTAAATGGTTAGCAAAGAGATTATTTAAGTAGAATTGGTGTTAGTAAATAAGGATCAGGTGCATAGGATCAATCAGTATATTTTACGTGTGTACATTTTTCCCCTCTTTAAAGCAATGTACCTATTGTGTTGCTTCAAAGAATAAACTTGTCGAGATCAAAATTAAAAAAAAAATGTTTTTTTTTAATGCCCCACTACTGCCCTAGCGAGAAGAATTACACTAGTACACTACCCCCTCGAGATATCGAGTGAAAAGTTTAATTTGAAGGTCAATCTCATGACAAAGAGGTTCAAGATCAGTTCAACTCAAATGTTTGATGTAGATAGATTTGATGATGTAGACAGTTCATCAACCATGGATAGCCTCATGTATATTTTGATATAACACGCAGCTTTGATACTTGGATAGAAATGTTAGTAAAGATAGAAGAATAAGAAGAGTAAAATGGATGAACCCTTAAGTCTGAGACGATGCAGGAGTCCAACAAGTCCATGAGTCATTAAGACTTTATTAGATATGATGATGAGTGATGATGATGTGTTGCTTATCAGGAATTGGGATTTTAAAAGGGCTTACTTACCTTATGTTTGATAACACACATAGATACGATGCATCAAGGTATATAGAACCAAAATGTTGTACCTAGTGTGATGGACTTTGAATCAACAATCAAATAGGAGTACTCATGTTCAAACCTGACATACGAAAACTGTACTAGGATGTACTTCATACATTTCAAACATCTTGGACCAAAACATAGAAAGGAAAAACCTAACAATTTGTAATAGTGAACAAGCTATCCAAAACACCCTCCATCCATATCTAGTAAAGCAAGTATTTGCCAAGGTTATATTACAAGAATATCCAAAAAGCATAGCAGATAAAAATATAATGATCATTGCCCCATTCCTTTTTCTCTAAATCGTTTTGATTAGACATCATCGAAAAGTCATTGGAATGTACACAATAACATAAGTCAAAAAGACAAAGATCAAGTAAACAAACAAACTAATGTTCTTCATACTGCTAGCCAAGACTAAACTACGATGATGCCTAATGTTGATGTCCATTGTAGGAAGGATGCATCCTAGGACATGATGTTATCAGATGATTTGGGATTGACTAGATGATAGGCTATTAATACCAAGAGTTGACCAACTTGTTTACTTACTGACCTAGACTTGAGACTTTTTGACACTAGAGTTTTCACTTTTAAACTGCTAGACTTATTTATGATTGTTTCACAAAGGTTGAGGATGACAATGATTTATTATGAGCAGATGTTTATTTTGAGTGATCGTGAAATGGGATGGATGATTTTTTTTCAAATATTTGGATGTTTTTGATGTTTTGAAATGTTTTGAGGAAGTTTCTGGGTTTTTTCAGGTTATTTAAATTTTGTGTTTTTGTGTTTTTCAAATGTTTTTGTGTCTCAGGGGTTGATCAAAGATTATCCTTGCCTGCGTTTAAGTTCAGAGATGACGTAGTTCATACAACATGTTTTTGACATTTTTTTGACTTTTTAACCTATTTTGGGATTTTGATATGTTTTAGATGTTTTTGGATTTTCGCATGATTTCGAAATTTGGATACGAATATGTGTGATGATATCAGTGTTATGTTTTGGAATTTTTTTGGAAACCAAGCTAGGGTTGATTGATCGAATCCATGGATTGATGATGATAACATTGTTGAGGATACACAACAATACAAGGATAGTGTTAAGCAACACAAGGATTAGGATGAATATCCCAAGATGATGAGGGGTTGATTGGATTTGATTGATCAAGATTGATGATGATAACATTGTTGAGGATACACAACAATGCAAGGATAGTGTTAAGAAACACAAGGATTAGGATGGATATCCCAAGATAATGAGGGATTGAATGGATTTGATTTATCAAGATTTGTGAAGCTTGGTTTGGAACAAAAATTGGTTTTGGATGATTTGATGTGATTTTGAATCACACGTTAGATGCAACTAATGTTGATTGTTTGGATCGATGTTCAATTAAAGATAAACCTTGATAAGGAACATCTTCTCATCAAAATGTGTCATGGGATAGTGATTTGGATTTTGGCTCACAAATGCTTGACCAATTTGATTTTATGTTTGCTAATGTTTGGATCACAACATAAGTTGGAGGATATAGATCAAGATTTATTCCTGAAGCAAGATGTAAATATCTACCCCCAATGTCTAGCAACGTATGGAATGCCATGGGTGGGTGCTTGGATAGGTGTATGGATGGATGGACATGGATTATCTTGTGATAAGATAAGGTGTTCAAACAAAGGAATGCTTCATGGCTTAGATAATGTTGGGTAGAATAGGATCAATGAAAATGACCCATGTCAAGATGTTTATCATAAGCAAGTTCAAAGTGTGACCCAAACTTTGTCAAGATCAAGATAATGTGGAAGATGGATGTAGATGGATGAAAATGGATTGGATCAATGGTTTATGGATGAATGAATTTATTATGGATAAGATAGATGGAATGTTGGATTTATTATGGATGGGATGAGATGATTCCACTTGAAGTGGCGCACGCAGATGCTCGATTATACACATTATGCATGTTTTCCAAGTTTTCATCATGGTACCTATCCAAAGCGCCACCGAAGTAGTTTTCACTAGAGGACGATTTTTTTTATTGTTTTCAATCCTTTTTTAATTTTTTTTTGCATTTTTATATATATTTTTTAAAAAATTTCTTAAATATTTTAAGCTCATGCTAAATCACCTGGTGGTGTTAATGTAGATGCTTTTGTCATACTATTCCATCAATATCCTACTTGAAGAAGTTCCTTTGCTAAGATACGTACACTTGAATGCAACTTTTGAGATTCTTGATTTGCTTTGTTTATATTGGAGATAACTTTGTCTTTGTGCGAACACTGTCATAGGATGCCTTTTGAATCCTTATGATGAAGGGTGGATTCCAATACATGGTCAATGTAAGAATTGGATATCATGCGTGGAGGCATGGATGGAGTGTGTTTAGTTATAAAAAATGGATTGGTTGATAGTTTGGAACCTTTGACTCTCCAAACTTGGGAAGATGAGCAATCATGGATGGATAGAAAAGTGTGTGTGGAATTAGGACCAACTACTTGATATACTTTGCACATTGCTTGAGAAGCCTAGTTTTTCCTTTGTGGACATCTTTGATGGATACTTTTCCCTTTTTTATTTTTCCCCATAGTTTCTCTGACTAATGGAGTTTGATAGGGATAATCTTTCATTGTATTTTTTGGTATCCATGTGTATTTGATTTGTCCATTATGCTTCTTAGCTTCTTTTTCTTTAATAATTTTCTTTGTGCTCTGATTCAAATCTTTCTTTTGATGTTGGTCCCAATACGTCGATTGGGTGATGGGTGGATGAAGATTCATGATGTGGTTGGTTGTAGTATTGGCACCAGTTTCATCATAAAGATTCTTTGTGCTCCCTATGTTGGCATTTTCTTGAAACATAGTTGCCCCCAGTACTATGGAAGTAGTACCTTCATGCTTTGATTCTACATGTTTCGAGAGTTCTTGTTTAGCAAGCATTTTATGATAACTGACCATTGTAGATGACGTTATTTTAATTTTTTGCTCTGCTGACTCTAGAATATCTTGTTCTGTTTGACATGTTTCCTTGAGTGGATAATCTTGGATATCTTCATACATGATGTCCTCAATCTGAATTTGGGATATATTTGATCCTGATGTTGACAACTCATCTTGACTGTAGGAATCAATAACCTGCTCTTTTTGTGTAATAATGTTAGAAGTAAAGGAATCCTATTCTAAATGAAGATCATCTATGTGTCCGTTAGGAGTAAGCATCTCATGGGTAAATGGAGGAATATGTGCTATATGGATATGATCATCATTTGCAACATCTTGTATAGATAGGAGAGTGTCCATTAGATCATTGTAGTATCTTGGAGATACGAATTCTTGATCTTGAATGATTTCAAAATTACTTTTGACATGCTTTCGATCAAGTTCTTGACATGGGTTAGTTTCAAAGGATGGATTGCTTATAAAGGTTTCTTGGATATCTTCATTAGGAATGGGAAGTGGATCAATATACTCTTTATCTTTGAGTGGACTTGGATCAAATGTTGAGTTGAAGATTTCTTCAATATCTGCAACCATGAGGTCAAAGGATGTCAATATGTCTTGGAAAGGACCATTGCTAGAATTTGGTGAAAGATGTTGATCATTCTTTGGAATAAATTCTTGAGATATTTCCTCTAACTCATTAGGTAATGTAGAGACATTTTCAACATGATTATTGGTGGAAGGATCGCCAATTATAGGATCAAATAATGTTAACACTCCTTTGAATAGATCATTGTTCGATATTGTTGAGGGGTATTTATCATAATCAAAAAGCGACTCTTGATGTATGTTGAGTTGATCTTCAGATGAGGTAGAAACATCTTCAAGGTGCTCATTGATGGATAGATCTTGATCATTGTTTTCAACAATTGTGGTGGAGAGAGTTTCAATGCTATCACTAGTGGTTGAATCTTCATCGTTGTCCTCAATAGTTATTATTTTTTTATCAATAAGGTCTTGGATGATATTTTTGATTCGAATACAAGTTGATGTTGTGTGTCCCTTCATTTTGTGAAAATCACAAAGGTGCTTCTCATTATACCCTGGTGGTTTAACTTGAGGCTCTTGATCATTTTCATAAAAGGGGATTTTGATGAGATTTTCTTGTACCAATTGTTGCATGATCGATTCGATTGGTTTCCCAAGTGGTGTGTATTTTCGTTTGTTACCTTGTGACATTTTTACTATAAATTGACCTTGTGGTGATTGATTCTGGAGATGTGGTGATTGATCTTTGAGATGTGGTGATTGGGTTTGAGATGTGGAGGTTGGGTTTGTTGTTGATGTTGTTGATCTTGATATCCAACCTCTTGACATTGGATATATTGTTCTTGATGTGGTTGTGGACACAACTCAATGCTTTGATGGCATGGTTTAACCAATGGAAGAGTGTATTGATTTTGGGTGGAGATGTATCTTAATGGTGCAATGAGTCAATTATTTTGGCAAGTGAAGCAATTTGATCTCACAAAATTTGATCTTGATTTTAATCTTGACACCCTTGATATAGTTGATTTGGTTTTTGTTCAAGCAGATTTGGAATGCATCCTTGTGGTTTTTGTATGGGATCATGGACAAATTGACTTTGGACAATGTTTTGATTTGGGATGATGTTTATATTTGGTATGATAGGTTGAAATTGAACATCATTGTGGTTGGGAATCACATTGTCTTGATTTAGGTAACTTTGATTTTGCATGGTGTTACCTTTACTTGGATCAATGCATGGAGTTGTTAACATTTTGTTTGGACTTTGAACAACATTTGTATGATTCACAAACATATCTATCCCAACATTTACCAAGTGTGGATTTGAAATGTCCATGCTTGGTAAACTTGTACTTGGTATATTCACATATGGCTTGTATGGATTTGGTGGGATATTGTTGTTTTGTTGAAGACTCATGCATTGATTATTTGGTTGATAGATTTGTGGGTTTGGACTTGTTGATGGTCCAAATGGCCAGTTTCTAGCACCCTCCTAGCGCCAGTTCTTGTTGGCATGTGTTTTTGGCACAGCAACATGCAAGCAGAATATTGCTACTCTGCTTCTCCTGAAAGAGAAAGATGATCACATGGATATCTCAACTCCCAAGGTCTTTGTAGTTGGGTCTCAATTGTGCTGATGTTACTCAGTGGCCAATGTAACAGTAATATTCAAGGGGGCCTGCTGGTGTTGAGCTTCTGGATTGTTCTAAGATCAAACATGAAATAAAACCTAATTTAAGTGGGGGTTTTAAAGAAACAACAAAAAAATAGATCAGGGCTTTGGGACAGAAAAGAACAATAATTCATCCAATTTTAACCAGATTTGTTAGCTTCAAGGAATTGTAAACTAAAAATTGCAAAACAAAGTAAACTTGTGATTGACACACAGCCTCTTTCATTCACAGTGCTAATCCAAATAACAAATTTTAAGTTGTCATTTAAACAAAACACAAAATAACATTTCACTCCTTGAAGACTTCACAAATCAAATGATCAGCTTAAGACAAATATCATTCAGGAACACAATATGAATTAGATTAAACTCGGATTGCTTCTACTGTAAGTAAAATAGATGAGCAATATTTATAAAGCTGGCACAATCACCAGTGTACAGAGAATCTGTGTCTCCAGATTGTTTCCAACTACACTAAGAGAACTTGAAAAATACATTATAGCCTGTATTGAACCTAACTACTAAACAAGAAGACAGAAGAAGCTCTCATTACTAAGAATCAAGATGCAACTCTATCTCCTTCTGTTAATTGACTAACTCCTAGATTTTTTTTTCTTCTGACTACCTATTCTAACACTTTATCTTCTCCTTTTCTTCCTTTGTTTTCTCTACCTCTAACTATCTAACCTTTTTCAAGAGGCCAGAATGGCATATTTATAGAATGTTAAAAAGGAATGCACTAGCTACTGCTTTAGAGTTTTTACAAAATATCTAATGCCTGCAAGAGGGTCGGCCCTTAGATCTTTCTGAGAGTCAAAATTGCATTCAATGTAAAACCTCGTTGTCCATGCTAATGACGGCTTGTTCTGGGAATGATCTGTAGATCTTTTGCAGTTGCAGCATTAACTCTTTTGTCTCTGTGTCCATCTTTGAACTCCACCGGAGTCGCCTTGAATGCTCCAGAATATCACCATTAATACTAACCTGCCTCTGCCAGTGGTCACCACAACTATCCCTATTACTCATAGTTACTCCTTCCTTCAGCCTTCTTCATGCCCTAGACTTCTCCTGTATGTTGACCATCCTCTGGAAGCAGAGCATCGAGCCTCCTGTAGATCTTTGCACCACTAGAGCCGATCCATTTCACTTCGTATCTCAGAAGAAATCCATGTCATTTGCATCCTAATGGTCTCTTCCACAGGGGCAGTCAACTAGTCAATGGCCCACCTTAGCTCCTTTTGATTGGGCGAACAAATGCCACGCCATATTCTCGGGTAGTCAAAAGTGGTCCGCTTTGAATCGCATGTCAGTGAGACATAATTGTGTCTCCCCGATGTGATTTTACCCTTTAGCAATCATCGGCATGGCATAAGACAATCGGTGTGACCTTCAGCAAACCCCAGAAGTCACATCGAACTCACAAAGACTATCGGAAAGATAGTCGCCAGTCAGAAAAAGTCACAGCGGGCTGTACTAGTCACAACGATATCACTTTCCTGTCGCTGAGACCCCTCTTGTTAGCAAAACATCCTAGTAAGCGAAGGTCTTTTACTCGAAGTCTCCCCAATCTCCTCCTTATTCCCCAAGCTTGAGCTTCTTTTCCTTTCGGGAAGACTCTTTACTATCGGCCAGAATCCTAGCGAACATCCTTAGTTATACCAATGCCCCCCCTTCACTGGGAAATCCATCGCTGTCAGCAAGACCTTCAGCGAACTCCTTTTTATTCTCGTCGGGCTCACTTTGTTTAAGCAAGACTCTCTGTAATTGGCCAAACTCCTAGTGAACATCCTTAGTTATACCAATGCCCCCCTTCACTGGGAAATCCATCGCTTTCGGAAAGACCTTCAACGAACTCCTTTTTATTCTCGTCGAGCTCACTTTGTTTCGGCAAGACTCTCTACAGTCGGCTAGACTCCTAGCGAACACCATTAACTAGTCACGTCGAAGGCTTGAAACCATCAGTGAGACCATTGCTTATCGGTGTGACTCATAGCGAACCCAAATCTCTCAGCAAACTCCCTTGTCGATGTTTCATTTCAAGTCAGTGAGACCGTTGCTTATCGGGGTGACTTATAGCGAACCCACCATCCTTCACTGAGACCTTTGTTTTGTGTCGACAGGACATGATAGGGTCGGCGAGACATTATGCCAAACTCGTCTCCTTTCGTTGAGACTAGCCACCATCGGCGAGAGCTTCGCCAAAGACACTCCGTTTTGCCGAAAGCTCATGTTACTTCGGAGGGACCTCCCTCTATCGAGCAGACTTATGGCAATAGTGAACCACTCTCCCTGAAGACAAAACCTTTTTGGAAATAGTCTATCATGTCGGTGAGACGTCTTGCTGAAACCCCCTTTCTGTTGCCAAGATCGCTCCTCTATCGCCCAGACTTCACTATATTGGCAAGACCTTTCACTGAATTCATTCATTCTCCCTGAGCTCATTATATTTTGGTGAGACTCTGTTGGATCAGTGAGACCTTTTGGCGATGCAAGAGTTATAGCGACATCCTCTCCGTCGGTGAGACTTCCCTTAGTCGCCGAGACTTCATAGCGATGAAACCTTCCTTTGTCGAGACCCTCATTTGTCAGGGAAACCTACGGTAATGGCACTATCTCCTGGCGACTTCATTCCCCTTTTAGGGAGACTTTGATGTAGTCATACCGATAGGCATTCCTTCATTGCACACGCTTCGCTGTAACATTCTCTTGTCGGGGAGACATCTCACCGACACCTTATGTTATGCCGAGGAATCCTCATAAGTTCACCTTTTGTCACTGTGACAATCTCGTTCTCTCACTGATGAAGCAATATGTCAGTGAGACTTTATGGGTCGGTAGGACTGCCATACCTCACCCCGATAGACCTCCTCTCATGCTTTGTCGGTGAGACCCGACGCGCTCACCAAGACATCTCTCTACCACTAAAGTATCTAACCAAGATGTATATCTTTATCGGCGGTCGGCTAGACACAAAGCGCTCGGTAAGACTCACCCCGAAGACACTTCTCTTGCCAAAAGGGTTGGATCTTTTCGCGCTAGTCAATGAGACATCTAGAATTCGCTAAGACTCATCCCGAAAGAGAATCTCATGCCGATATGTGTATCCACCTGTCACCAATCTGTGAGACTTGAAGATCTCATCAAGACTTACTCCGAAGAAGACAACTCTTACCGATTATGAGTATCCCACTGCTATCGGTCGGTGAAACACAAAGATCTCGCCGAGACCCTTCCCAAAGGAGACTTTTCACGCTGATGGGGAAACTCCTAGTCACTGGGACGATGGTTGATGTGTTGCCAATAAGCAACTGCATGTGAATTCTGATCACCGTACATCCCTGAGGTCTTGCCGATAGGCAACACAGACGCCTGTCAGCCAAATGCACTGGTAGTCGACAAGACATCTGCAAGGTCTTGCCGACTTTCTTCCTAGAGGGAAATTGTGACTGACTGGACTGAGGAATGCATTCCAACTGAGCTCCCTTGACAAATACCACCATGTGTGTGATTTAATCCTACAAAAGAAGGGTCCGCATTAGCACTCAGGGGAAAGTAAAACATAAAATATGTCATAATGAAATCCATTATTGCCTGTGATTATTTCATTGAATCCTCAGCAAGAAGAAAACCAACTTAGGCCAAGATAGGACTAGAATCAAATCAGAATTAGCAGAGAAAGCTCAGGCAGAAAATAAGAGAACTCCCAAGAGGAAAGAAAAAACCAAAGGTAACAAAACCAAAAAGAGAAGGGAGACCCATTTTGTTGCAAATCAAAGTGGGGTGGTTATGAAAGGCATAACAAGACTTTGATTTAAATCTACCATAGGGAAAGGTGTTCCAAAATTTAATTGGGCATACTCACATTTGTTGTACCATTGAGGTTTGTAGGAGATAATGATCCCATGTATGGATTGTATAAATGTGAGTTTTGATAATCAATCGACATTGTAAGGCTTTGATAGTTTGGTTGATTTAGACCATTCATGATGTATGAATCAAGTTTATATTCAATGTTTTTCTTGTGTTTTGACCTTGTTGACCTCTAGTGGATTTAGGACCAATGGTGAGATGAAGGATGAAATGTGTGAATGATATGGGTGTTGAACTTTTAGGAACTTTGGATCAATGCTAGACTATAGGATTTTTTATTGGATTGGTTTGATTTGATTTGGATAATGTACCTATAAACCCAAATAAGTTGGATGTTATCTTGGAATAAACTTTTCCACAAGGATGATAATTTAACTAGATGTATGAGGATGGATTCATCCATGCACACTTAGCCAAACAAGGAGATTTTTATTTTTATTTGAAGTATTTTACCAAAAGTCTAGTATGAATGATTTTTCCAATGGTTCAAAAGTTTTTTGTGAGATGGAATTTGATTGATGTTTGAGATGGATGAAATGATTGGTTTTTTTAATCCTAAATGAACCTAAGAGGGACTTGTTTACAAGACCAAGGTTTTGAAGAACATGTTTTTCCCTAAGAGTACTCCAAACCAAAAGATCAATGTTTGCTCAAAATATTGTAAGACAAAAGACAAACAAGCACATGTGTGGGGTTCAATTGATTTTATCTTGGTTAATGACTTGCTTTTTACCATGTTGCATCCACTTGTCTTGCTTAAGTTTCAAACTAAATGTCTATGCCAAGGACTTCTTTCATTCCACAAGGTCCATTATGTGAGAATCAAGAAGTCAAGGCCATAGTTTCCTTAATGTTGACTTTAGAGAGCAAATTGAGAAATGGGCCCAAATACTTAGAAGCCTCTAAGGATGAAATCCCAAGGGACAAGTAGTAGCACTTGGATTATTTCAAAGGAACTTGCTTCTACTAAGGGGTTTGAAATTTGATGTCCTTGTTGAATGTTTGTTTTCAAGATTTTGGATCCAAATAATGTGTTTAATTGACTCAAAATTACACAATATTGGGATGGAAAAGAAAATATTTGTTGAATTCCCACTTGGATAAATCCAGTTGTGCTTATTCAAATCAGATGATTAGAAGCTTGACCACAGTGGATCCCCTCCACAATACTCACTTCTATGGGTCAGCCAAGCTTCAGTTCTCATGAATCTCCCATGACAAACTTTTCATCTTTACAAAGAACCACAAGTATGTGGGACAGCTCCGGAGGTCCGAGCTAATGCCAACAAATATTGGGATTTTGGAATCTAAACAAAGGTTCATAGTAAGGGCATCCAGTTTAGGGGGTGCAATGATAAACTCCTTGTGAGAGATCTCCCAACCCTTAGAACAAGGGCTTTATGCTTCATAAAGATACTAGGGGAGAGTTATAATGCACCGCTTCCCATTATTTACAATTTTCATCGCAACCACAAATTTATATAGCGATTTGGAAGAGCTTGGCTTATGTTGATTACCACTTGGGTCGTTCCCTTTGGGTGAGTACTTTTTCCCACCAAGGCAAGCCCTCTAAAGGTAAATAAAAGCGAGTAAGTACATCTGTAGTTCAATCAATCTTTGTTTGTGTGAACAAAGAGAGAACACGGGCAATATACTTACTCACACTCACAAGATTTTGTTCAATTTTAAAAGAGCCCAAATTGAAATGTGGAGGAAATTTTTTAGACAACCTAATATCACCAAAAGACTTTTGATTCTCAAGATCACCGTGAAGCGCAAGAGAAGTGCATATGCCTTTAAATGATATTAGTTTTTAGAAAAGATTACAAAACAAGATAAGCACATGTTCATTTTAACTTCAAACGCAATAATGGATTATTTTTATAGCACCAAGATGAAGTGTGAAGTTGTTTTGTTCATTTCTTAAAAACACAAAACCAAATCTAGTGAGTTTCTAATGTTATTTTTAACCCTTTTATTGTTCTTTTTAAAGCCCAAAAGAAATTTATTTGATTCCTAAAACTTGAAGATAACAAATCCTTAAGAATGGGATTATAACTGCTCCCAAATTGTTTAAAAATACTTGTTACAATCATGTGATAATGCTTTTTCTTTCATTCACTTCCATGCTCCATAATTATTTAAAACCTACAATCCAAGCTCCAAATGTTAGATGCAATCAAGAAACAAGAAGATATGAGATTTAGATAAATGATTAAGCATAAAAACCCTAAAATTTAGACCAAGTTTCATTGTGATTTGACATTAGGTGAAATTTTGAAAATTTTAACTCTATCAAAGTTGCAAAATGCCTACACCATTGGATAGCTTATGAAATTTTACCCCATTTAAAAAAAAAGCTTCAAAAAAGACCAAAATATGACCAAGATACAACTATTTTAAGATAAAGTGAAAAATCAAGAAAGCAAAGGCATCACCATTTGAAACACAAAGGTAGCGGCACTATTTGAGTGCAAACAGCGACATTGGAACGATAGCAGCATTGTTTGAGGATTTGAGCAGTGCTTTGGTGAAACAAGTGTCGCTTTGTGGAAAAAAAGAGACCGCATATGCATCACTATTTCCTCCAACGGCATTGTTTGACCTGGAAAGACAAAAAATAGAAAAAATGATAGAAATGGCCAAAAAAATCTGTTAATTTTTAGATTTATGCCCTCCTTCTAGCGCCAAAGTGTGAATGGTTGATATAGACCTGCACAAACATGAACAAACAACACAATGTTAGTCAATAAACAAGTCTAAACTAGCATTCCCCATGCGATTCATTTAAAGCACAATGAACAAGAAATTAAGCAAAGAAACCAAATGAAAGCTATTTAAATGCTCAAACCTAGCATCCCATGGGGGAATTGGTGCTTCTTTGATGTGGAAAGAATCCCTTTCCCAATTCCTTGCAAATATTTGATGATGATGATGATGATTGTGTGCTCTTTGATTCAAAATGTTGATAACCTTGCTATGATTGATGAAACTCTATAAAAATTTTGATGTGATATGGATGAAATTGATGGATTCAAATAAGCATAGTGATTTTACATGGATTGAGGATGATCAAACAAATAGAGAAGGCCTCTATTTATAATGGAGAAGGATGGAGGAATGCAAAATGGGATGAATGTGGGATTAAACTTGAACCAATGGCATTGTGCCACTTGTCAACATGCTATTGAAGAGAGGTGGAGAATATTTTGATCAATGTGCATGATAAATGAAATTAGGTGGAAATTTGAAATTTGAAAGTTAGCTTGTGGAGGAATATGTGGAAGAGGAGTTACTACCACTCGGCTCAAGAAAAAGGACTTGTAAGAGTCATAAATGCCAAGTTGGAGGATAAGACTTTGAGAGGGAGAATCCAAAATGAGGGAGTATTCCAACTTGATGCCATTTTGAATGAAAATAGAAGAATTTATAAATCAAATAAATTGATTTACTTGTGCAAGTTGCAAAATCTAGAGGATTTGATGGATTAGTGTTAGAGTTAATCAAGATTTGATTAACTTAGATGAAGTTTTTTTTTAATTCAAGGGGTAAACGCTTTTGATCGGAGCTATGAACCAGATACAACCATTCAACAATACCACCCCAACGGGGTTTGAACCTTGGTGGCAAGAACAACAATGCCACCTATAAACCATCACACCATGCCAATACCGGCATACTTAGATGAAGATTTAGTTGATTTGATATTTTGACTTAGATTTTTGGATTTATTTAAATCAAAATGAGAGGAATATGAATATTAGATTTAATTAAATAAATTTTGATTTATTTAATTAAAGAGGGATGATGTTAGACTTAAATTAAATAAAAATTAGTTTATTTAATTTAAAGGAGATGAAATATGATTTAATCAAATAAAGTGATTTATTTAATCAATAGAAGGATATTAGGATTAATTAAACAAAATTATTTATTTAATTAACAGAAGTTGATTTAATCAGATAAAAATTGATTTATTTAATTAAAAGATGAAATATGATGAATTTAATCAAATAAGGGTTATTCGATTAAATGGTTAGTAGAGAGATGATTTAAGCAGAATTGGTGTTAGTAAATCAGGATCAGGTGCATAGGATCAATCAGTATATTTTACGTGTCTACACAATGCTATCATCCTCTTGCACCATGATATGTTCCCTAGTAGGAGAGTTTTTAGGAGAGGAGCAAACTAGATTTTCATGACATTGAATGGTTGGATCTTATAAAATAACTTCATCGCAAGTAGGGGAGATATCAATGGTTGGATTTTCCTTCTTATCAATGATTGCATCCTCTTGTTCAATAATGTATTCCCAAGTAGGAGAAGAGAAATAAATAGGATTCTCATGGTTCTCAATGATGGGTTCCTCTAACACTTTTGAGATCTTCAATTCCAAACCCTTGTTCAACCTAAGGTCTGCGCATACACAAGAGAGGGAAAATTTGTTTATTTTTGGTGAATAAGGATTTTCCTTGATCAAACCCCGTTTTGGTAATTAAACCTTGAAATGAAATGAAACATGAAAGTAATGGTGAATGAACACTTGCTATGTTGCAACTCACTAAAACCTTGAGTTGAGATCCTTGAAGGATTGAAATCTAATACATCTCTCCAAGGTCTTGATCTTGCATGAATGGATTGATTTGATAGCTTGAATCTTTACTTGAAAACTTGTAACCTACATCACAATGTTAACTCCAAAAACATGCATGAATGCAAAAATATTTGACATGATGATCTTGATCTTGATTGTTGTTGTAGTTGTTTGATAAATCTGCTCTTCAATGCTCTTGAAAATAATATTTTCTCATGTGAAAGTTGTCTTCTTTTTTTCTAATGCTAAATTGATAAAATAACTATGTATTTATAGATGATATTCTAATTTCCCAAAAATTAAACATCAAAAGCCGACAATTATGAATTGAATTTGAATCACAAAAATGCCACCAAAAACATATTTAAAAAATTAGGGTCCTAAACTTAAGGGGGAACCATTCGCCCTTGGGTGAATGGGTCCTAGGACCTAAATCCAAGACACTCAAATTCCAAGGCAATTTAATTAATGTTTGCAATTGTGTAATACAAGTTTCCCTTTCAAAAAATAAAACTAATTAGGCTTTTAAATGCATAATTGGGTCAATTAGAGGCTTAATTAAGTCCAATTTATTAAGGGACACAAACATAATGTGAAAATGTAAAGGAGTGCATTTTTTGACACTACATAACCCTTACTACTTTTGTCGTCTAAACAACGGTGAGTTTAGTTTTTGTATTCGATCTATTTTTCTACAAATTGCAGCTTCTCAAAAAAAATGTTGTCCACTCCTCTTTTTTTAACTTTGAAGGCCCCCATAACTTCCACATACACACTTCTTTTAATGAGTTTATTTTTGGAAATACAAAAAAAATATGTAGTGCATAGTAGTGAGCTTTGTTAATTCTTGTTTTATACCAAGATTTTAATTTCATCATTTTTATTAAATTTTACAACTATAGACACTTGTGCAATTATAACTGGGATTCTAAACATAAACATTTATAGGGTCATCTCATATTTTCTAGGGGGTCACTTATTTTGCACCTTTTAGTTTTCAATACAAAATTATGAGCTTGTGCATGCCAAATATTTAATGTGCTCATTATAACATACTGATGCAGAGTAGGGGATCTCACAATCAAACTAACTCAAACAATTCTTTTTCAAAATATTAATACCTCAATTAAAATGACTTTCCTCACAAATTGCAACTATGCCTTGTAGCACAGCAAACACCCCTTTTCTAACATATCTTGCAAGAAGTAACTCAAACCCACATTCTAAAGACTGTTTTAGATACCCTTTTTGGCATTTTTTAACATACTAAGTTTTTAGGTATGAGTTCTTTGGAACAACACCTTCAAAAATCTACTGCTACACTTGACAATAAGCCTAATTAAGCTAACTCAACAAGGCAACTATTGGTTCTACCACCTCCAAACCTCAATTCTTCATTCCAAAGCCATAAACATGTCATATATGGTTTGAACATGCAAATTTCATCCACTAGAATTCTCTTCAAACAACCTTTCTACAAAACCCTACCCTTATGCACCTTATTATCCCCAAAACAAGAGGTTTTCAACCTAGGGCATCAACCAAGCTGCCCAAATCCTCAAACCCTACTCTTGAAAACTTCACAAACACAAAATACAACCTAACTACTTCCATTCCACCAGTTCTCAGGCCATTTCACCGGTGGAATGGCTCAAAACCTTATTTCTTCACTCAAAACACTAAAACCTAGGGTTTCAAAATGGTATGGAGTAAATTACCTCTAAAATGCTCAAATTTGAATGAAATTCAATGAAACCAAGTTTTTCAAAAATTAGACTCAATTCCACATCAACTCCAATGAATTTCAGACCACTTACAAGTCATACAAGGTCATACTACCTTTTGTAGCAGCAAAATACAATAGGAAAATGTAGAAAAACAAAGCTTTATTGATGTTCAACTTTTAAAATCACCACCAGAACCTTGGTTTGACCATTACATGGCTTATTTAAGTTTTTCCAACCAAAAAAACTAATTACAACTACCTTTCAAATCCCTTGACCATTCCACTTCCTCTATCCACAAAAAATGCAAAAGTTGTTATGCAACTTCTTGCGACATTTATGCAAAATGACAACTTTTAACAACCTATACCCAGATGACTCAAAAACATGACAAAGACATTAAACATGGTCTAAATAGACCTTATTCAACCAAAAGGACTTAAACACACCAAAATACCTAACACTTTGCAACTTTCCCATGAATGCCTAAGTGCCCTGCACCACATACTTAGTTGTTACATGTCACCCATCTAATAGACTTTGGGGGTTATGAAATTTATTAATTGGGAGCTAATAATCAAAATTGATAATTTTTAAATTCTTGGGGTTTATTACACTATACTAATGGGGGTTTCTAAAAAATCATTAATAAGGGTTCCATAACTTTGAAACCTCTTTAATGGTCTTAATTAGTTGACAAAATTAGGAAAAAAATGTGCATTCTTGATTTGGATAAAATTACACTCCTTTCCAAACATTCAACTCAATGGAATTAACTATGCCTCATGGTGATTGCATATGGAGGCCACCTTCCCTATGTTTTGGGACAAGTTCCACGACTAATCAACTCATACAAGTACCTTGTGTGGCTCACTAATCATGACATTATGTTTTATAATCTATGATTGTTAGTTTCCATAGGTTTTGGAGATCATCTTGAAAGCAATATATTTTCTACTACTTGGTAGATCCTATTGTAGTTATTTTGTGACACTTTATCTAATATTTCTTTAGCTGTATAATTTTCCCATTTTGATTTTCCTTATTTAACTCACAATTATAGCAACAAGCTCAATTATAAACATGATATCAACTTTATAAAATTGTATTTTTAATAGTTTACTTTCATTCAGATATAATATTTCAAATATATTTCAAAAAATAGAGAACTTATTATTTGTATCTGTTGTTAATTATCTCAAATTTGCAATGATCTATCTTCACTAATATGTCTTTGAATTATCTAAAAAGCTTCCTGAAACAAGGGTTTTTATCCACTAACTTAGCAATCAAAATTAGGGGGTTCTCATCCTCTAATTTCAAACCTTGAGGGTTTTCATCCTCAATTTGTTGAACCACAAACCATGCTCTACAAGGAGTAATAATTAGATATATAAAATTTATTCAATGATTATGCTCCTTATCCTTGTTTGGTCTCTCTTAAATACCGTTTTCCTCCAATAGAAATTGTAGACACCTAAATTTGAACACTTAATTTATCCAAATTTATCCATTTTCATCTAAACATCCCCTTATCTGCATTAATTAAGTAATATATGTTAGTAAACCAAGATCACCTGCATGCAAGATGGATACCTGTCACATGCAAAAGATATGAAGAACCAACGAAGATGTTTTGTAAACCTCTCAGTAAAAATGCATTAAGAGAATCAATGATTACAAAAGAGATCAATCCTTATGAAGGAGATCAAGAAACCCTAAAAGGGAAACCCTAAATGAAACCCTAGTGTGCACACTTAATAATTAATAATTAATTAATTATTAATGTGCCTAAGTTTAGCTTAAGTAACAAAGAGGAATAAGTGACTTAATTAATTAATCAATATGATATAATTAATTAAGCATAATAACTTATTACTCTAACAATATCACTATTATTTAATTAATATCCTTAATTCTACCAAATCTCTAAGGTATTTAATTAATAAATAAATACCTTATCTCTTTAATCCTCCCTTTCATCAAATAAATTAAATAAATAAGACATTTATTTAATTCCTCATATGTCACATCCTCCATCATTCTTATCTAATCCTAATTGTTCTCCTAATCTCATCATTAGGGATGTGCACATGCCTAATCCTTGATTAGGATGTGTCACAACCTCCAACTTTTGCGAGTTGGCCTCTAATCTCTCTTAGCCGCCTAACCCTCTTCTAATTTTTCATTAACTAGCTTAATCAACCTTTCAAAGAATTTTTAATTATTTTTATCTTTCCAAGGAATATTAAATTCATTTTTCTCTTCCCCATGTGATTTTTGACTTGTCACATCAAGCCACATGTGATCTCTCCATAATCTCCCACTTGCCTCTAATATGTCATTAATTTGTCTAATCAAGTGCTTACACAACCATAATCACTTAATTAGGTCAACATAATCTCCATGTCATTTATGGAATATGTCATAAGTGAACTTTATTAAAGGCTTTCTCCTTTTGGAGAAGGCACTCCTTTCCCCATGTGAATTTTTAATTCACATTTAATCCCCCAATGCATTCCAAAGAATTTTAAATTTTTTCTCTCATTCCCATGTGGATATTTGAGGAATTTTTAATTCCTCGCATGTCCTCTCACCCACATGGGGACAAGGACCTCCTTTATGAGGAGATCTTGTCCAAATCCCAAGGTACTATGCAGTACCTCCATGTCATGTACTCTACTTCCTACTCATTTACACATCATCTTTTTCAAGCCACTTCACATGCCACATGTCAAGATGTGAGGGCTTGTGAGTTCTCAACCCACCATAGCCCTACATCTTGGCTTTGTTGGCTTAATCCCAATCATCCATTTCCCTAAAGAATTCAAAATTTTGTATAAATACCCCCTCTTTTCTCTCATTTTGAGATCATTATGCTAGCCAAACTCTTGAAAAATTTTCATTTGAGTCATACTTAGCCAAAATACTTGCATGTGCATCCATTTTCACCTATTTTCCCTCCATCTTGCATCCCACACTTGCATCTTTTTCCATCCAAGGAGTATATACAACATCAAATATCGAAGGGCCAACTAAAAGACAACTCAACAAGGTAAAATGTTCCATTTTGTTTTGTTAAGTTAATCATTTGCCCAATCTTGAGGTGTAGGGTGTTTATAGTTGTTGTTTGCACTTTTTTGTTTGTTGCTCATTTTGTAACACGTATTTTCACCCGCTCACAGAAAAAACCCTTCACATGCCCCTTAATGTTACTAAAAATTAACATTAATTATAATTTTATTTTATCTATTACTTAATCTTTGTTTTGATGTAACTTATGTCTAAAGAGGGGACATTACAATCTACCCTTTCTAAGATTTTTTCCTCAAGCAATCACAAACTAGGATGCTCCTAGAGTTATCAAGATCCCAAATCATCCTTGGAGATTTTTAATTCTCAATCTTCAATCCTCCTTCTAATGTAGTTAGATTATATTGTGTTACTCTAATATAATTAAGAATTGGAAAATATGCACCAAGTGTGCTTCTCTAATTATCTCGATTATGCTTGAATTTATACTTCAACAGTGTCCTAAAAGAGTTATTGTTACTATTCTTGCCTCAACCTATCTGCCAAAATAATCCTTCAATGTCATAATAAGGTTGATGCCATTTGTGTGCAATACCATATTGACCAAAACCTACTATGTTGCCTCAATACCCTTGAGTTGCTCATCTTTCCTTAGCCAAAATGTTCATGGATGCCCCACCATCTTGGAGAGTAGAAAGTATAATTTTCCAATCCAAGAAATTAATTATTACACTCTATTTTCCCAAACATGAGATGAAAACCTGCTACAATTGTACCCATGTTTTCAATTTCAAAGAAAAGAGTTGCAACCTTTGCAATTGATGCCCACTCATTGATAAACTATTTAGATTCTATGGAGAAGATGAATGTTTCCTAATATATGTTATTTCTTTCAATATTCCTCAAACTTTGATTTGTTAGAACATCCTAATGAGGTCTTTCTCTAAAAGTATCTTTGAAGTAGCACTCTCCTAGGTTACCTTCCTCTAATTTCTAGTCTTACACAACTCTATGAGATCTGACCATGTTCTTGCAAGATATAAAAATCCTCATAGCTTGCATCATACGTAAAATTTTAGGAGCTTAACTATCTCCTTCCAACATTGGTATATTCATGGACTCTCTATTACCTTATCAACATGATAAGTAGATGGCTACCTTAAAAAAGAATTATGTTGTTCAAAATCAGCAATAGGAAATAGATGAAGTTGTTCCTTTTTTATACCAAGTATCCTATAGTCCCCCACTTCTCTTGGTGTCTTTATGCACAATATTTCAACCTCGTAACATTAGTAGATTGTGATCATATCAGTATGAAGTATAGATGTCATTTGGAGTTCATTGTCCCAAATAGCTATGTAGGTGAATTTTGGGTCATCTATTGGTTGACTCTTTTGTGCAAGAACTAGTATGATGCTTTATGCCATTACTTTCCTTCCTACCCTTTTATCCAAAATGTAAGACATAGGAGCATTATGGTTTGCACTATGGTGGTACTAGTTGCCTTAGAATAGCAGTGAAGATAAATTCTTCCTCCCCAATTCCAATGGTGACAAAAGGATCTTCACTTTGCAATAGATTCACTTCACAAATAGGTGGGAGGAGTGTCTTGTTATTACAATTGCATAAACTAATTTTCATTTGCAATCTAAACTTAAATGCACTGGTGTGAGTTTTGTGGGATGATGTTACCTTTAGAGCAAATGTTTCATTAAATCAATACTAATAAGACGATGGGAAATTGTGTATCATTGTCATTTCCCCTAGTAGGAAAGGACCCTTCACAAGTTACACCTTTCTTACAAAAATCCATTCTCATGTGTCATCCTCTATCAAGTGTTTGTCCTGGAGATATGTTCTAAAACAATATACTTTGCTCAATCCATGTACTATAGAAATTTCAGCTCATTTATATATCTGGAATTATGTTTATTTTTCATTTGCCATTAGGAAACACTCCTATTAACAAAAGCATATTTATTCTCCTTAATAGATTTAAGCTTCAAAAAAGAAGAGAAATCGGCTTGCTCAAATTGAATAATATAATGTCATAATCATCTACTCTCATTACATATTCATCAAAGATCTTGGGCAACGAATATAAACTCTTGATTGTCATCATTGACATCCAAGACGATAGCAATGTTACATCCTTTGTCATCTTCAATTGCAAGAGTGCCCTAAATATGAGGATCCCATCTTTTTTTACGCAACCTATTTGTATTTGAGTAAAAGGATCTACATTTCCTTTACTGCAAGTCATAACTTTCACTTTTTTCCCATGCTTAGAGTACTTTACACAATTACAAAACTATTAAAAGGAGATCATGTAAATTAAATCTATGCTATTATCATCTCTTTCATTATTTGAATTGTACTCATAAGAATTATTAGAATGCTTACCTTTTTCTTCCTTGATAATGCTAAATAGACTAACCTTTCCTAGTCCTTGGTGGATAAAAGGATCAATCACTCCAACTTGTAAACCTAATATTGATTTCTCTATCATTATCTTTTGAGGTTTCCATACAGGATGTAGGATTACACCTAGTTGTTGTCTAAACTCTTGCTTTTCATTATCTATGGAAGAAAAAAATTCCTTAAATTCGTGAAATATTGTTTTACTTGAGTAGCTATCAACTTAGCTTATTTTTCCATTTTTTGCCTTTCCTCACATAATCTTAGACATGTTCCACATTATATCTTTTGCACTTTCATGGAATGAGGTAAGCTTCCTTGTGTTTTTTTTTTTATTTAGAAGGATTTGAAATGATACAACAATCCTTCTAACCTAAATCTATAGCATGAAGATTACTAGAGCCAAATTCTACATCCTCCATTGTTTTATGCTACTCTAAATTGCTATCTTGTAGATCAATTTCATTTCTAATATGTATGGTGGATTCCTTTTGTTCTTGATCATTGATTTATTCCTTCTTAATTTTTTGTAGCTCTAGTTTTAACCCTTCTACTTTTGACTTATGTTCTACAAATTCTTTGTTGACTTCTTTCTCTTGTAAACTTGTCTTTGGTGCGTTTGTTACTAGTTCCAAGTCTACTTGGTCTCTTCATCTATTTTTTTTAAGTCTTTTTCTAGATGGATTTTACTCTGTGGTATTAAAAAATATAAAAATATATTCCTCTAAATCACCCTCGGCTTGGAATTTTCTTCTTTACAAATGAACGTGGATTGTAGAGGTTTATCAATGGACCCAACAATTGTTCTCTATGTGAAATTGTTCTGAATTTTGTTGTTTCTTAAAATGTTTGTCCCGCTATTTTGATTTTTGGATGCATTCATATTATTTTGCATCACGTGGAGCATTTGATCCAACACATCTATCAATGTATCAATTTTTTTTCTTTATCAACATCCATCTTTTATTAATAATTCTTAATCAAAAAAATTATTAGATTTTGTTGGCAACTCTTCTTAAACAATCAATATAACCTCCACTAATTGTAAATGATATTGCATCTTGGAAACGTAGAGTTTGGTAACAAACAACTTATATTGTATTGATTGATGAAATTTTTTGAACAAATTTTGACACACAAAGTCAATATATTGTTTTATTATTGATATCTGAAAATATGGTGAATTTGGTCACAAAACCCTCATCAAATGACAAAGGCTACTTCTTTGCTAATAAAAAGTTACTAATTTGTTGATGTGAAATGATGGTGTAGAGAAGCTTATGTTAAATTCAAGCTTGCTCTCTCTTTAGCGCCCTTGTCTCCTACATATATATCTTGCTTTCTAACCATGGATTTTTTATTATTTAGGACTTATTTTCCTTTACCTACTCACTACACCTATTATAAATAGAGCTCTTGAGTTTGAAGGTGCGTTGGGAATTAATGTACCCTCCTTTAACAATATAAATGACTATCTTTGACAAATATGGTCAACCATGTTATCAAGCATCCCTTTAGGCATGCACTTGCATATGATTTTTTGTATGCAACTGTTTGTTTCTCTTTCATAAGCTAGCGAAGATTCGACTATAATATCATTTATAATGTCCCCTTTAAATCTTCCTTATCTAACTCAAAATTATGGCAACACAACCAATTATAAATATAATATCAACTTCAGAGAACTGTAGAGCTTATTTTAATTCAGATATAATATTTAGAATATAATTCAAAAAAGAGAAAACTTGTTATTTGTATCTACTATTAATTATCCTAAATCTACAATGATCTATCTTCATTATGATATCTTTGAATTGTCTTCAAGTCTATCTAAATTAAGGATTCACATTTGCGAACTCACCAATAGAAATTAAAGTGTTTTCATTCTTTAATTTTAAACCTTGAGGGGTTTAGTCCTCACGGTGGGCCCACAATCCATGCTCTACAAATATAATAATTAGATATATAGAATGTATTCAGTAATGATGCTCCTTCTCCTTGCTTCATCTCTTTAGATACCTTTTTCCTCCAATATAGACATAACTCTTCATATGAACCTTAATATTATTAAAAATAAACTATAATTTATTTTATCTATTACTTAAACTTTGTTTGGATATATATAAGTTTAAAGAGGAAACATTACAAAATGTCACATTTCTAAAATTAATGGTACTAATTATTTTTAGAGATAATGACATGGATGTTGAGGAGTCGTGACAACATCAACATTGTTAGATTGTGATGCATCTTTTGACATTGTTTTTGTATAGAATATTTCCCTTGTCAGTGAACCACCTCTTTAAGATTTATAATTGTGCATCATTGGTTGTAGGGAAATTTTAGTGGTGTTTTTCTATCAATGAGCAATTTTTTGACTTTTGGGGTCTCAAAAATGGGGAATAGAAATTGTGATGTGGGAAAATTGGACTCTGACAAAAGAAAAGTTAGGTTCCTTTGAAAGTAAATTCCACTACATACACTTAGATATGTTTAACTAAATAAAATGCTTAAAATGAATGAATTGGTGTAAATATGTGAAAACACAAAAATAAATAAAATATGATAAAATGGAAAATATAGATAGTAAGGAACATGCGGTTGAAATTTGAGTCTTGGCCAAGGATACCAATGTGTAGCATGGGCGTCCATGTGTTGCACTATTGTTTGAACAAACACGAGCAAAAAGTCTCAAAATGTGCAATTTGAACTCCAAAATCCACCTAACCTACAAACATAGCAAGGCGAGAAATTTGTTTGCAGTTGTTTGGGAGCTCACCTTAGTCAAACCCCGCTTTGGTGTTTCCACCTCTATAACAACCAAGATAGATAAAAAGATAAATAATTTAATAAGGGATATGATAATCCCCAAGATGCTCAAAGATAGATGATGATAGGAATATTGTTACCTCATAGGCTTGAGAAAGTTGTTTACTACTTTATCTAATAAAATGAATACATGAATTAATAATATAGCCGACAATGCATCCCATATACAAGAGTAAAATATATTTTTATTCGCATATGAAATTATTATAGAAGACCAAAGATGGTTAGCCAAGGATTAAAGTTGATCCGACTAGATCATACTACTTTTCTTGACAATACACAATCTATTTAAGGACCCGACAATTGCCAAAAAGAACACAACTATCAACTAACTGATGCTTATAACTACCCGAAGCCAACAACAAATTAATACAAACAATTAATGCATAGTCAAATAATCAATATTATTGAAACATAATAATAGACATTGTACACTGACTACATTATCCCCCTAAAAGAAAAAATCATCTTCCAAACAACAAGTAATCATAAGTAACATTAGGGAAAACTTTCCAAATTGATGATGATATTGTGGACAAGGCCCTGTAAACAAACTTGGAAGTGTATTGTGCAAACTCAAACTTGAGTGTACTTGGCAATTCAAACAAGTGCAATGAGGGTTTAGGGGCAATGCCCCCAACAAGGTCAAGGGGCACCTTCAAAACCACACAAAACTTCATGGCACAGAACGTTTTCATGATTTTTTAAGAGGCAAAAAATGTTGGCAAAGCCAAAAAATAGAGATCGTGGAGTGTTTTAACCAACATATGATGGTGACCAACAAAGGAAGTTGGCGTATGATGGTTGATGGTCATATGTTGCAAAGTTTGTATGATGTGAACTAGTTGTACAATATAGGCAATTGATTCCTTGATAGAGTTGTATGACATAAATGAATGGATGTCATACAACAAATAAGTTACCTCTTACAAGTCATATGTTGGACCTTGCAATCAACCATATGGTGGAGTGATGAATGATATGATACAATTAATGGGCTTTGTGTGTTGTATGTTGTACCCAAGCCATACATTGTGTTTCAACGCAAGTTGTACAGTGTAATTTAATGCAAGAAATACAGTGATTTAATGGAATCTTACAATAGGAAAATCATACACTCATACAATGTGTTGACAATTTAACCGTATAGTGTGACCTCACTGGCAAAATGATCCTACAATGTAATCTAAGGGAGGTTGTGTAGTTTAAAATTTTCTTCCATTCGCCACCGTAAGTCATACGATGGGGATTTTTATTGTACTAAATATGCTTATTGTACCATGTGGCTTACAATCTATACAATCTTAATAAGCAAATGGGGTTGTGCAATCTTTAGCTTTTGATGGTGTCATACAATGTGGCTATACAATGGCCTTGGATATTATTGTACAATGTAGACTAACCATTGTACGATGCGTACTTAGGGAAAATTTAGTCATACTACAATTCTTTTCTTCTTGTGCAAATGAGTTCCTTTCTCACCAAGAGAGTTGCCAATTCCACTAACTTGGAAGGGTGACAAGTGGCAAAATGCTAGCACTACGAACAAACATTCGCACTAGATGCTAGTGTCCAAACAATCTACACTCAAAAATGACAAGTTACAATAAGAACTTAAGGGAAATGCGAAAAAAGGCATAAGAAGTGACCCTAAAAAAGGAAGCCTCGACAACCTTAAGGGAAAAAGACTAATGCAAAGGCTGAAATGAGCCTACACAAACCCTAAAGGAATGTACACCAAAGTGACAATAAATTATTTGGCATTATGTGCTTTCGCCCAACTTTGGTTCTATTTTTGTGATGCCATCTTGCAAATATGTTAAGAGAGAATTGACGGTGACCAAAACACCTAAACCATCAATGGGCCCACTTTAATCATCTTTGGATATTCAAAAATCAATCCTTGGTCTCCACATGGACGGCAAATCATGAACTTAACTAACAAATCAATGATGCTCGATACATCTTCAAGAGATCTAAGATACTTTAGTGTGTCCACTGCGCATCTCTAGATATATTGAAATTAGTAGAAGATTGCCATGTAAACTATCCATAACACATGTTCCATGCATGTGGATCTGTAAGGAGCGTCCATCTAGAACTGTCGTCACATTTAACATTTTCACGTGGAGTTTTTGCAACACATCATCCGTAACAGATCATCTGAAGATTGTGATTGACTAGTTAATCCTATCTTCAGATATAGCAGAGCCAGTCAGCTGGTAATCACAGTTTTTATCAGCATCTAGACGTCGAAAGGTGACTGGCTAAAACAGCCCTGAGATGTGTCAAAAAGGCTCACAAAGCACTTTTGAATTAAAGCATAACCCAACAAATGCACCTTCCACATTACAGCACTGCTAATCAACTGGCTGCTCCTTGACAAAGAGACTACTGGCACTTCCGGCCTTTGTTACTTATCTACTCCACCTACGTTCTCACTCTAAATTATCCGTCCTTGGAATAGTCCTGACTGAAAGAAGGTACTGAAGAAAAAGAACGAGTATGCACGTAGGTTGCATGCAAAATCATCCAACAACCCAACAAAAACTAGAGCTCAAAACAACTATTATTTAAGCGTCAAGAATCAAAATCCAGGCAGAGCCACATGGTTCAAAATAATCAAATAATCTAATTACATTAAGCAGAATTATCTAAATTAATAGATGAAAAAATATTGAGATTAAAAAATGAACTATGAACTTCATATTCATTGCATAGTGCATGATTTCCAGAAATGAGCACATAATGCAAAAACTATTGTTCCTTGTTATCCATTCATGCAAAAACACTTTGAAAGGTTTATTACGATTCAATCATAAAGCCATGGTAGATCAGTTCCAAAGAAAGAACACGAAAAGCACAAGGCAAACCTTGACTCAAACCATGCAATTGATGGAAACTTTTGCATTGATGCACAAAGCAAGCATGCCTTCCACTTGCTTCTCAGTTACATCAAATAAGATATCAAGATATCCCAAGTATTTATAGAAGTACAAAAATAAGAATATTCAATGAAAAATATGATTAATTATGGAACAAGAAAATTATTCTCCACAAGTTCCATGGGCATCTCTCCATAATTTCTACGCTTCTTCATTTTAGTTTCTCAAACAGTTTGTTTGCACTCTGCATTTTACCAGGAGTAATATTAATTAAAATATAAAACCTCTCCTTCCCATAAGAAAAGGAAAAAAATGAAAGCACTACAGACTTTGATCGCTAAATAGAATACTTACACATTTGTCAATACAATGCCAGTAGTCAAAATATTGCCCAGTGCAATGCTTATGCCCAGTTTCATCAGCTTCAATTCTCTTCACACATGCCTGCCAAAAGCAATAGAATTTATTGTTTAAGGATGGCCAAAATCTATATGAAAATGGATTCACCCACTACAAAGAGATTTTGAATTATACAGCAATAAGAAATAGTTCCCAAGTTTTCATTACAAACTCCGTTAAGGCTGAAACTCCTAACATTAAATCTAAGTGAATAAATACAGAAACATACAGTACCTTAATCACAATTATTCATTAGTCTTCTGACTCAAACAACCATAGGAATAAAATCCCACAAAATTGATTGAAAATTATTTAAGGCCATCCCACAAGAATAATGCACAATGAAATTACAAGGAAAATTTTCACAAGGCATCACTGGTAATCACCATACAGGAATAGATATATTATGATGAGCAAAATCAGAAGACAAATGGTCTGTGACTTTTGAAATATCCACTCATCCTGAAGAATTGAATGTCGTACCAGAATTGCAGAAAATCCCATCTGATACCCACGTTAGGAAGAACCACAGAATTTATAATCTCTGTTGTAAGGAAAGGCCTAGAAATCCCCCATGCCAAAAAATAGTAATTTAACCTTGCTACATCCAAAAGGCATACTCTTACCGTGCATTTCTTTTAATTGCCATTGTCAAAATATATTAAGCACACATGCTCCCTCAAGCCAACAAAAGTATTTACGCCAGCATACAGCATCAATATAGCAGCTCAAAAACCCACTTAATGCATCTCTTTATGATATGGCATTCAAAAAAAATGTGACTCAAATTAAACCCTTTAATTTTTGTTCAAAAATAAGATATATTTTTTTGATTTGTTCTTATTGGCTAGCATTAATATACCATTAATATGAAATCCAGTCACATGCTGAATCTGTTCTTCACTATTGAGCATCTCAAGAGATGGCATATTAACTTTGCCAATATATCAGAACTTATTACAAAATGAACATTTATAGCTCCACCTTACACATGCCTATAAATCCACCCCTTCATTACCAAACTATATCTCTCCCCAAAATGGCAAAATTACCAGAAACTCAATGTAAATTTGAATTCTATACAAAAATGTTGGCAAAATCAAAACTCCCCCCCCAAAATGCCTTCGTATGAAGAGAGGTACCCATTTGAATTTGTCTAACAAGAAGAAGGCATCATATTACATTTACTTAAATATCAGATCAGAACATAGGATGCTCAACAAGTGCTCAAGGAAGCAAAAAGAGAAAAGTTCAAAAAAGGAATAGTATTGTACAGAGCAGAAAAATTGTTTCAGAAATAAATCAGCAAACCAAGAGATTAAAAAAAAAAAAAATTCAAAGAATTGGGATTTAATAAGGAAAATATAAGATTTTCAAAAAGTGCAGAAAACCACTAAAGAAAAGGAAAAAATAGAAAATACTTGTTTTTCAGATTTAAAGGAATTTGAATAGCATACAGATGCAAAAAGCACATAAAAAATGAGAGTTTAGCCCATAAAGTTTGGAATATAGAATTTTTCATTTATGTTCATATCACTAACTGCATTGCATTGCACAATGCATATGCATAGTCCATAAAATAACTAATAGCTTTATAATTTTCAATTACAATCTACTTTATACAAAGTCAGCCAAGAAAGTAAGTACAAAGTCAACCTACAAAGTAAGTACAAAGTTCCAACAGAATTGGATGTCACCAATTGCTTTTGCTGCTATTGCTGCTATAAAAAGAGCTACCCTAGAGGGCTGCAAGTACTAATGATGGAGCTCCAAGGTCAGAGCCTCTCTATTTATTCAACCACATTGCTATCAACCTCGACCTCCCTAAAGATATCAAAATCAAGGACATCATCATTTGCAATCCACTTAGAATCTAGATAGCTTCTGTCAAGGTCATGTTAGTGTTTCTCAATGATGCCTGAATTTTATCATACAGAAATTAGATTTGGCAATTGCAAGTGAAACAAATCAATGATTACAATAAAGAATTATAATTGCAGATATTCCAAAATTCTAACCCCAAGCGTCCTTAAGCTTTAGGCAGAAATTCTAGCGAACAAAGACCAAGTCATTCATCTGCTGTTGCATCAAACAATTGTGTGTTCTTGGGACATTTGTGTTCAAAAACACTTCCAACTGCGTTCACATGCCACTACCCACAAATTTAATCCTATCTGATGTAGCCACAAATTTTAGAAGGATTGTGCCAAAATTAGAAGAGACAAGGAAGGTGACAAATGTGTGGTTTCTTATATCCATCCCCACCCATTTGACATTACGATGCTTCCAATCTTTGCCCACTCTAATCAATGTTCATTAACAACATATGTACACATCTTTCATTGCATCATTAAGCATATCAACCCTCAATGTTTCGTACAACAAGTCTTTAAACCTGGGACTTGTTGCTGCAATAACATCCACCATACCTTGTAATACAAAGACCTAGCTGCATGCAACGGATATGTTGGAGTAGTACCAAAAATTCTCAATCATTCATTTTTCCTATTTCTAGATATTCTCCCTCCGTCGTATACTCTCCAAAGTGATTTGTGATCCTAATGAAGTATGAGATACAAAGAAAGAATTAACATTTCCTCCACCTATATTTGGGCCACATGTTGTAGAAGTAGATGTTGACAGGCACCTCCTCCAAAGGATCAGCCCTAGCATCTAATGAATTAGAACAAACTTTTGTCCTAGTTCTTGCCTTTTTGGCCTCACTATCTAAAATTGCCTTAAACGTGTAGTCAATGTACAATGTCTATTATTATGTTTTGATAATATTAGTTATCCAACTATGTATTAATTGTTGTCGGCCTCAAGTAGTCATAAGTCTTGGTTGATGATTGTGTTCTTAGCAACTGTCGGATCCTTTAAATAGATTGTGTCTATCATCAAGGAAGTTGGGATGATCTAGTCGGATCAACCCTTGGCTGACCATCTCTAGTCTTCTTCTGTAATAATTTCATGCACAAATAAAGATATATTTTACTCCTGTATTTGGTATGCACTGTCATTTTTATTATTAGTTCATGTATCCCTTTTATCAGATAAAGCAATAAACATTTGGCAATGTTGCCTTAATGAAATCAAGTCAGATTTGAGAGATTCATGCCCTTAGACCCCAATAAAGGAAAGAAGAGACCACAACGTGGTCAAAATCAAGTGATCGGGCAATCTTTAAGGACCATCAAGCAAAGGGAACGAAGGAGAAGATTATGAGAAACACTTGAGAAAAATGCAACCGTACAATTCCCAAGTGAGAGCCCTTTCCAAGAACACAATAAAGTTGAAAAGTCAAGACAACATTCCCTAGGCAAAGGAAGTTGGCAGATGAAGTCGCATTCCTTCACAAAATTGTACGAGATGAGCCTTTGGGGCATTGAAATTTTGTCAAACGAAGGAGAAGCAACCAAGCCAAAGGTGTATAAAAGAAAACCTGAAGGCGAAACAAGTGCGTGGAAGGCTGAAACCAAGAGAAGAGTTGAGGATTCCTACGTGGTTGAGCGTGAGAGAAGCACAGCAACGTTTGAATCAAAACTCCCTAGCAAGCAAATTCTAGGTGCTAGGCTCGCATCAGAATAATATCATGGTAAGCCCTAATGGAGAAAAGCAAAAGTTGCCCAAGTTTGCAGGCAATTGATTGAAGGATCTCACTAGGCACTATGGGACTCGTGAAACAATCTGGGCAGCAAACGGGCAAGCTGATAAAGCAATTTGGCTACAATCTTTTCTAACCACCTTGAGAGGTGTAGCGATGGATTGGTATACAAAAATTGACCAAGCCACCTGAAGCACGTGGGGGAGATTAAATAAGGCCTTTGAATAAGAGTTTAAATTACTTTGTGATAACAATGAAATAGTAGCAGAAATTTACAATACAAGCTTATAATTGTAGACTTAAGGAATTGCTTGTAAAGTTAGAAACAAAATCAACCGACAAGAAAAGATAGTTCATCAAAGGCTTACTTTCGTCATTAAGAAAAAAAAATGTAGTACCACCCTCTTCCTATTCAGAAGCCTACAATCGAGCAATGGACATCGAAAGTGAAATAAAATTTCCTCATGCAATAAAACAAAAACAGAGGAAGATGGAATTTAATATGACAATAGTGACAATGCATCGAGAATAGTACAAACTCTCTAAAGGGACATGCTTTGAAAGATAAAAGAATTGAAGGCAAAGAAAGAAACCAACAAAGATACTAGCAAATTATGGTGTACTAAGTCCAAAATTGAGGGGCACACAAAAGGTAACTAACTGTCTTAGAAAGATGTTTTGTGAGATTTATCAAGTTATGGGTCATTCAATAAAGGAGTGCCCATACAATTTGAAGACCAAAAGTACACAAGGAGAAGAGAACACTCCATCAAAACCACAAAATGCATCTCCAAGCAATTATCGAAATCAAAGAGGAGGTCAAAACCCTATCATACAATGTCAACAATGTAGCAAATGGGGACACTTTGCAAGAGATTGCCAAATCAAGCAAGACAAAAGTACAATTATTGTGCAAATGGTGTGGACATAGAAACCACGAATATATCGAATGTCCAAAGCAAAAGGCCAGTGTCAACATGATTGATGTAAGGCATAATGAAGTATTGGCTGTTAATCACACCCAAGCAAAGAAGGCTATGCACTCAAACACACGTACAAAAAAAGAAAGGCTTTGTGAAGCAAGGTCTGAAGTGGAGAATGCTATGGATGACAAACAACGCCACTTAAATGCAAATGTAAGTACGATAACAAATCAATTACAGCCCAAGACAATATTGCACAGCGACTTCAAGCTACCATACCAATTAAAATAGTAGATTTATTCCGAAGTATTCTTGAAATTCAAAATGTTATTGTATCAAGGGAGAATGTGATGGTGAATGCTACGACGCAATTAGGATCCAGTGAAAATGAAGATCCAATAACTAAACCTTCACTATCGGGCAACCAAGTGATTGATCCAATGTTACTAACAAATAACACGACAAAGAAACCAGCAGTGGTGAATATGGAGATCCTTGGAAGGAATCTCACCAATACAATTGTTGATGGCAGGTCTAGCATAAACAGAGTGATTGATCCAATGTTTACAAATAACACGACAAAGAAACCAGCGGTGGTGAATATGGAGATCCTTGGAAGGAATCTCACCAATACAATTGTTGATGGCAGGTCTAGCATAAACATACTTCCAAAAGACACTTGGAGAAATCTTGACAAGCCAACCATTTGGCTGCCAACTTTTCAATTGGTGGGTGTAGATCAACAAGGTATTAAGGTAATTGGAGTTTTAATGGGAAAAAAGGTAATTATTGGAACCCAAGCATTTTTGTTGAACTTTGTAGTCATTTCATAAAGAAGGACAGCGTACAATGCATTGTTAGGTCGAGGTTGGCTATAGCAAGGCCAATCACAATTGGAAAAGGAATATAATTTCCATTGAAAACAAAGATTGGAAGTATGTAATCGATTTAAAGAACCAAGTTGTAAATAAGGAAGCAGCTTCCTCCAATTCGTCAAATTTGGACTTTGAAGAAGAATGGACAAAAAAGCATGATCTAGGTCCAATAGAGCCAAATGACTAAAGGATTCTAGAATTACAATCATGCTCAAAGGATGAAACAAATTCCCTCTATGGCCTATTTCATTGGCAAATGGAGGACTATGACATATTTCCATCGACTCTCAATAAAGAGCAACCAATGAAAAATGATTATGAAAAGTTGAACAGTTTATGTGTGTGGGATGTATTCCATGGTTGGCAAAAGACAACAGTTGTAGTAGAGGTATCCGATTTTGCAAAAAAATGCAAAATTACTAACAACACATCTAAGCATATTAAAAAGCTTGACTACATTAAAAGGTTCTCTCACACCGTACAATGCTCCCCTCAATTACGCCACACGGTATGACAACATAAAGTACGAGTTCATTTAAGGGAACAAAACTCATCATACAACAATATAAATTACGTCTTTTCTCCACAAAGGGAACAAAACAAATCTTTGGATGAATTAATGAAGTTGGAGTTAAATTTGAATAGCTTCAACAAAGAGGCCAAGATGGTACTAGATGCCAAGTATAGTGCTCATATTGGCAAGGTTGCTAAAGTATTAGAATTCCAGTGGCCCTTGGGAAACTTATACTTCCTGGTTGGAGAAATGCAATGAATAGGATGCCAGATTGGATTTCAATCGATCATTTGGTTTCCTCCACCTCAACTTTGAGTTCATGGCAGCTCCAATTTTGTCTTTTTTAGTGGTTTTGTCTTTAAAGTTCTCCAATGGCTTCAACGGCTCTTTAGTTGAAGGATAGTATTATTTTGTAACGGGTTATTCTTGTACTTGTTTTGTTCCAATAGGAATGTAAGTGTCAAGTGTAATATGTGACACCCGTGTCTAGGCTCATGAGCCTATGTGCTCATCTTGTCTATTTAAGAGGATATGAGCATCATTGTAAAGCATTCTAGAAAATGTAATTTTGGGTGGGCATTAGTCTAGAATTGTAAGTGTCCTAGGTTATAGATATACAAGTCTGTAAATGCAAATTCTCTGTAATAGCAAACTTCATTTCAAGTGAAATATATGAATACATTCTTCATGCATAGTTGTCTCCAAATTGTAATGCAGCAATTTATTTTGAATAAAATAATCTAAGGTAATTGAATTTTTCTGTGCATTTTTATGCATTTGAGTATTTTGTTAATTGCATTCTGTTCAACAGTTCAAGTAATAGAGTAACTGCTTTCTAAATATACTGAGAACTGTTGTGTTTCATAGGGATTATTGCATAGAATTGTTTTTAAAGCCCTTCGTAGGATGTGTTTTGCAAGGCAATGATGCTAATTATCCATTGAAATGTGTTAGATTGTTGTCAAGAGGAATTTACATGATCATAGGACTCTGTAGCTCTTGATAGGCACCAGTCTCTAGTTAGCTAACTTCATTCAAAAACTCAAGACAATTTCTAAAATGAAAATCTCAAGTGATGTCTAATTTATTCTTAATTATTGTATATTCTCATGCTGGATTTGAAAGCAACACAAGGAACTCAACCCCAACTTCATATTCTATTTCGCAAATCCTTTTTCTAAGGTATTAGAATTCATCTGCTAAATCAGTACACAATTAAACCTGATCACCATCTTTTCATACTCATATAAGATAAACCCACCTGGGTTAGTAGAGCCTAAAGTACAAAGGGAATTAAATTCCCTGGTCGTTGGCTGGCTGTCTGGATTTCTTAACAATCAGGTATGACTAATTTTTAGAGAAATTCAGGGAATCAGTTGGATGCGGGAACACCCCACACAGGAATTCAAAAAATAATATCTCCATGGACAAGAATTCAAGATATTAAGTTTCCCCAGCACAAAAAAATCATGATACAAGATACCCCTGCACAGGAGTTCAAAAAATGATCTCTCCATGGACAAGAAATCAAAATATAAATTTTCCCCAGCAAAAAACACCATGTGACAAGCCTTCCCTACACAGCAATTCATGAAAAAAGTGTTGCCTGCACAAGAATCGTCAAATAAACTCTGCCCACACATAAATTGAAAATGCAAATTCTCCCCACACATAGTTACAGAAATAACTCTACCCTCACAACAGCTTATGAAATAAGCTCTCTGCACAACAATTCATAAAATAAAATCTCATCACAACAGAGTTCATCAAATAACTGCTCCCTGCACAAGAATTCAAAAAATAAATTCAACACACAAGGACTCCTCAATAATTTATAACTCTCCCCACAACTAGACTTTAGACTTGATGATTAGTCCATACTCCATATCAACAGCCAAGACATAACTCAAGAACAAGTTTAAGAAAACAAACATAGCCGTGTTCCCTTGTATTCTTGTACATATATGTTAGCCCATTAATTTTAGGAATACCATGACTTCAAGTTTTTTTATGGCTAAACCTACTGAGAGACTTTGCAGGCTCCAGTTCCATTTCAAAAAATGTCCTAGACCAGCCCATCTTCAACAGGCCTGTGGGGTGTGCCCACCTAGTGAGTGCCCTTTTACAAGTAGTACTGGCCCAAGAGACCTATGACTTCAGTTTTCCCTTGGAGTGCTTCATGATATCCATTACCCTCAAATGTCTATCAAAAGTTAGCCAAAATAAGCATTGATCATTAATCAAGATTCTCTACCCCCAATCACCAGCCCCACTAAAAGAGAGACTAGCTACTAGATACAAACACCAACACCCCCTTAGACTAGGTCAAATGATTCCCCACGTTGTTGACAAGTTGAAAAAAATTGACGCCATGCACCACCTGTTGATGATGCATCCTCTTGCAAAAAGAGCTTCTTAAAAAGGAAGTGTGAATGCCGTGGTCACCTCCATGGTGCCCTTCACATGAGTCACCAGCAAATTCTTTACCACAAACCTCTCATCCATCCAATACTGGGCATCTCCAACAGACAAGAAACTGTCAACACTTCTTTATTCAGAACTTGGAGGTCATCATAGGAGTCGGGATGTCTTTCTACTAACAAAGACTTGCCTAATTCCACTTTCATAGAATTGGAAGGCATATCCTCGGCAAGCAAATATTGCAAATTCTAGTCCCTCACACCACTATCGGCAACCTTTTTGTTAGATGTTTGCATAAACAATAATTATATGTAAAAACTACTTGTTGGGAATTGGGTGATATTCACCTACAGAGATTCCCTATACAAAGAGTTTGTTTATATACTTGATTTGGTGATATGCGGTGATGTTACAAATGTTGCAGCATTGCACACATATGCCTTATAGTGCCTTACATATGATAATGATGTTGCACATATTGTGGTATATCATATATGTATGTGTGTTGATGTTATGGTAGCAACTACAAGGCATTTGAACTCACAAACACATATGTGAGACAATGTTTGCTAGAAACATGAATTGTGATGCAGGCGCACTTGCGGCAGAAATACAATTTGTACAGCACAATCTGAGAGCAAGGTAATGTCTGTCATGCCCCTGCCAAAATCAAACTACAGCAAACTTAAAAGCATGCTTCTAGGTACATGATGGCCGACCACCCTTATCAACCCATGTATTTATAAAATCGCCCAACTACAGATCTGCTGGCCAACCATATAATTTGTATCGACGGAAGTTAATAAAGACAGCAAATGTTATTAAGGAATTGCAAAGGATAATGAAACAAGGATTTTTAAATAATATTAACAAGCCTTAAAGCATAGTGATCAATGAAAAGCATAATTAATAAAGGAGCAGCGATCAAGTATGAAACAATTATGCTTTAAAAGCAACAATTAAAGTTATAAAGGAGTTAGCGCTTAGTTAACATAATAACATGCAAAAAAGATTAAGGGCAGCGCTTACTTAATGTGCAAAGAAGATTAAAGGCAGTGCTTGCATTTGGAGAGAGACGTGTCCCTTACCAAGGGACAAATAGGCTGAACAGTTTTGTCCCTTCCTCCACCACGGGGATATATAAGAAGGGACATTTCCAAAGGAGGGATGAGCAGCAAAAAGTAATATCTTCAGGGTATAAAAAGCAAAACTGAGCATCAAGGCAAAGGAGCAATCTGCAACTCTAATATATCAATCAGATTAGAAATATCATTAAACTACAGCAGCATTATTCAATTGTGGTATGCAAGATAATAAGAAGATTGAGTGTGTATATATATATATAGAGTCTGTCTATATCTTATAATGGAATATATGGTCTAACAATTCTTTGTGATGATAGTAGTTACTCTCTGTAATCATTTATTTATTTGAATCTCCTATAAGCGATCATGAAAGGGTTAGGGAGGAACCTCAATAAGGTCAGCAGGCGCATCTCCTCTTCTAAGTAGCCCACCTCATACGGGATGGACAAGAGTTCCTGCCCCTTGGGGCCAAGGGGTCAAGTATGGATACTCTGTGCTTTTGGGCTTAGACGTGGTGAACTTAGGGCGTCTTATTGAGGAGTAATGATTAGGGATGCAGGTGCATCTTCCCCTTCTAAGTAGCCCACCTCATGGGGGATGGACAAGAGTTCCTGCTCCTCGGGACCAAGGGGTTGAGTTTGGTTACTCCACACTCTTGGGCTTAGATGTGGTGAAGTTAGGGCACCCTAACATGCTTCCTCTCCAACCCCATCATGGTGGACTATGCGAATAGCACTATTGATTCTTGATTTCTTAAATGATTTATTCAAATGGATTGAAATAATTGATAATATATATGCATTATATGTTACCCTAACTCTTATTGAATCATTGGTAGAATTATATGTTATCTAACATGATTGCAGGACCTATTCCAGGGTTTTAGCTAAGGACATGTTTATTGGTAAAGTTTAAAGTCTAACTATATTACACCTCTTGCTTCAATTGAACTTGTGATTCTAGAGCAAAATCAAGGGTAATCCCAAAAAGGGGTCATTACAATGTCCTGGAAACTGACACAAGGTACCGCAAGCAGTCAAGCATACTGTTATGTTTGAACAAGCTACCACAAGGAAGGAGCTAGTGGTGGTGGCTATACTAAAGACCTGTACCCAATTCACCAAATATTAGGCGTGTGTGGCACACTAGTACAGACAAGCTTGATGCCTCTTCTTCAATAAGCATTTTCAGATGAGAAATATTATCTTTGTATATATTTGTTTCATTGAGGTTAATTTTGTAAAACCGTGCTTATCCCATGTATATCCATGAGACGAAGTAAAAATACATCAGTCTTCAGGCATAAAAATAGACAGGAGTTCAGATGGGTGTCAGATTGTCTATTCTTTTGCTCTATCTAACAATCATTGTTCTAACTTCTAAAAGTGTAACAAAAAGATTCCAAGAATGTTTTACTTAGTGCAAAATATTTGCTTCAAATTAACATTAATTCCAATCCAGAAATCAGTTATTACATCCAACCAGAAACTGAGAGCACCTGTCTCAAGAGGAACAATAAAGCTATGACTGAAATCCATGTGAATAGATTAAATACCTGATATTGTAGAAGTGGCTTCACACACTTTGGCTTGCAAGATTCTTCAATTTCATGTTTGGGATCAACAGGCTCTTCATCCGACCTGAAATAAATTGATTAGCACAATCAGTAACATATATGACTGAACTTGAAGTATCCATCTTAATTAGTTTGCATTCATTGTAGAACACAAAATCGATAATATTTGCTTCACATTTAAATCATCTTTGGCAAGATTATTAAGTTGGACAGTTAACTCAATCCAACAGGTGTTTCAGCTTATGACATACAGAGCTCTCTGTTAGAATTTTATACTCCTTTATACTGTTAATGGTCAATTATGAATGTATTTAAGTAGATTAGATATTTCTGTTTCTGGTAGGTAGACATTTAATGTCTACAGTTGTAGGTGGTTGGTCTCTTAAATGTCTGTAGGTAGAGGTAGTTAGTTTCATTAATTTCCTCAGTACTTTGTATTTCTATATATTGTAATCTTTTTCTCTTGTTAATACAAGCAATTTTCCAGCTAAAATTGTTTCACTCTCAAATATTTTGTCGTATGTCTACACTCTACATTGTTTATGACAAAGTTACAGTTTAATAAGCATAATTAATGAAATCATTGGTTAATCCAATTATTTAATATGGTAAATCAGAAATTAAGACCTGCTATAGATGACACCAATACAGTTTGATAAATCAGAGCTACAACCAGTTCCTGTTTCAGTACCCCAAATATGTCTTTACACATATAGATATGTCCCTTGAGGGAACAAATCAAGCTGGATAGGATAAAAAGGGAAATCTGAAAAACATATTCAAAAGGAAAACAAAGCAAGCCCAAGCATAAAGTTGATGCAGGTTGGCAGCAGCATGGTGGAAAAGGGAAAACATAAATCCAAAACATCTCATCCTTAAGCTGAGTTCCATGCAGTACCCAGAGCTGCTAGGAAAACTCCTATTAAAGGTAAGGCTTCTGTCCAGACCAGCAAAAATCTCAACCTTACTCGAACGCCTCCAAAGGAGTTGCCCTGTCAGAGGTTGCTGATTAGACTATGGACAAGAGATCTCCTTGGTTTAGGATGCAAGGCATAGGGAGAAGCCATCCTCATCTGCAAAACCTAAGTCCAGGCCTTTCTATTGGGTAGCAGGAGGTATATACTAGTGAAGATAGTCCCAGTCAGTTGTGTGACAAAATTGTACCAGTGAGATATTTTAATTTTGTTTAAATATGAATTTTTAATTTTAAGTCACAAACTAAAGGTGTGTTGGTACAGTCAGTAAATCATGTTCGTGGCAAAGATAGACCATTTCAAGGAGAGACTCCTTGGTTAATTTCCAAAATCCTTATAAAGTGACACGAAATCCTTATAAAGTGACACGATAAGAGATTCAGAATGCTCCACACTTCTGATATGTGATTGTTTTACATTGTTCTTCACAAATTTTGTTTTAACTTTTAACTTTTTAGTCCAAGTATGCTCTAGTCCAAACTCAAGTAGGTGTAACAGTTTTCCTCTAGTACAGTACAGAGTTGAAATTAGTTCCAACAAGTCGTGTAAGTAAGAGATAGAGCTTAACAGTTTAAGGACTTGCTGTACAGCTCTCCTTTATTATCAATCCCAGACTATCCCTTTATGTAAAATCATTCAAATAAGTGAAAAAAAATTGTTTGAAAATGAAGGTACACAATGCATAAACAGTAAATATAATTCGCTACCTGACTCATATCTAATTCTACTTCTAATTTCTATTTCTGCTTCTCACAAAATCGAGGGCAGGGGCATAAGCACTGCTGGTCTGATATTTCGATTTTGTCTTCGTAAGCTATATTTTCTACTTATGCACCACACACCTTCACATTCAGCCACCTTTCTTCACTTACTTGAGTTATGTTACAGGAAAGACTATTCTGGGTCTGGGGAGCAAAGGATGCATGCCGTTCATACAAGGCTTAATTTTAATATCATGTTTCAACCACTCATCTTCACTGAAAGGGCCTTACAAGATCTATGCTCATACCAAATAAGAAAAAAATGACTTGTAATAGAGAAACATGGTATTTCTCTGGTATCCGCATGGTTTGACCAATTATAACCTATGTTCCATGATGTTTCTAGGACAGGAATGGCAGGGCAGCAGGGAACACGTTTCAAGGACAGCAGTCTGAGGACCTTTTTTGGGGGATGGCGGGGGACGGCAATATATGTACATATTAGAGAGAGAGAGATGCTCAAATTTCTAAAAGTTATATAACAGCAGCAATATAGCATGAGCCTGTTACAATGATGCAAAATACTGCACCTTTAATCTCAATTGCAACTGACAATTGTAGCCGACTCTAATACCATATCAAAAAAATTAAGTTTGAGACATTGAGTTTAAAGTTTGAACAATGAAATCAGAAATTAAAATTATTAATGTCATACGGCTGTCATGATATATTGATTGCTACTGTTATAATGCTCTCATGTTATAATGCTGTCATGATATATTAACAGTCTTTATTAATGTCATGAATGATTTTATTTTATTTTTTAACATTATCAAAACTTGACTTGCCATCAGGGACATCCCCAAACGTCCCCCACAGTGTTTCCTATTTCTGCAACACATTTCAGAAACGTTCCAAAGATTTAAAGAATTTTGGGAACACTGTATCCAAAATGCCATTGGGGACATGGACGGGAGTTTGATGGCCAGGGACGCGCCCCCATGGAACACAGATTATAACTAACACATATTATTTAGATGGAATATGCTTCAATGCAACTATCATGAGAAATGGCATTCATGAACGTCTAAATCATACAAGCTGGATAACCTTACAATATAATTCAGTAAAGTAGATCAAAACAATAATAATATGGCACAAGTTTGGAAAATAGCTTACAGTTAGTAGTATTCAATTTACTACCAACAATCCCAAGATCTACATTGTAGAACACAGAATCCTAAAATTATGGCACCCTCCATGAGAAATATACAAGTGAAAACATCACCATTATATCTATTGTTATTACTCGGCTATTTAAATAAGGTACTTCACTCCAGAAATGTGTTCAAGCTAGTTTGCACCAACTTGAACATGACCGGCTAAGTTTTAGCATACAATACACAAGGGTCAAAATTTTGAAAACAATTCATCTTCCTGCAAATTATCAAAGAAATTACATAAGAAAGTTATTGTATCCAAAAACTATTCTAAACTTGTTTATTGCTTTTAGCAGTAACAACCTAAGACTTTGCAGGTATGTGTTTAGAAGAGAACCATGGCCCAAAACAAGAACAAAGACAGGCAAATATTATAGCAACTTAATTGTATTTTGTTTTCTTCGATAAGTTCTAGGAGGTTCTATAGGGGTCCCAGCCCAGGAAGCAAAAGAACCCAAGTACAAAGGAACAAACAACCAAACCAAAAGAGTCCAATTAAGAACAGAAAGGCCAATCCCAACCCCAAACTCCAGGAGACGAAACCAACCCCTTATTCTTATGCAAGAAAATAACTGTCTGATTAAAAGTTAAAACCCTTTTCCTAGGAGAGTACTTCACTTAACAGTAGTCCAACCATCCAAGCATCACATGAATCAGCCAACTCCAAAAGTGCATCAGAAGCTGAGACAGCAAGGCCAAGATTCGGAGAAGATGAACAAAGACCTGCACCCAAAGGAATCAAGGAAGCAACAACTGACAGCAAATAAGACCAAGGGGAGCCCAAACACAACCTCAAAGTGGTAGCACCCTTGTGGGACAAAAAAGACAAACCAAACATCAAATCCGTCCACATCAAACAGCAAGAGGGAATCACAATCTAACAATACTGATCTCCCTGAGAGAAAGAATCAAGAAACCAAACTGAAGGAAGAAGACCTATCTAGAAACGGGGGCCATGCCACAACCGAGAACCAAGGAGGAGACTTGGGAGAAGCATCCTTGCTAGAGGAGAGCCTTGAAATAAGGCAAGGAGATGTTGTAGGAGATGAACCCAAGGAAGAAGAATCAACCAACAGCAACTAATGACAACCTACTCCTCGCCACCAGAAGCTTTTCAACTTGCCCTTAGCTTTTTTAAGAGAACAAGCCTCTGCCAAATGAACATAAGAGAAGCACAAATGACACCAAAAGCCACCTCTCAGAATCAAACGGTTGCTTCCAAATACAATTGCCCACTTGGATTAATATCTCAACTGGAAAACCTGCAGAAAGATCCATCTCAACATGAATCCTAGCAAAGGTGAAGTGAGACCTTGACACAATCTTGGGAGCAATAGACAAAAAATTGCCTAAAGAGTTACCAATGACAATCAAACTGGAGTGTAACCAAAACTGCAGCAAGAGGTTGGACAACCAAACCCAAACAAGAACCAGTGAAAAAATATAATAGGATGGAGCAAAGTCCAGAAACTACAATTTCAAACACAACAATGTTTGACCCCACGACCAAGGGTTGACTTCAAGATACCTCTAATTCTATCTTGAACCATAGACCATAATAAAGACAGCCTAAGAATAGGGCTAGATTACAAAATCTTCCTCAAGAACGTCTTCCACAATTTGGAGGCCCTCAAAAGATCAACCAAACTAGGCCATGAATTTTGAATTTTGCAAACCAAGATCAAAATAGCACTCCCCTTCTTCTAACACTTTAGCATCAATAACTATTTCATGTCCTCTTTTCAAAATAAAAAATAATAATGCTTTAACTAGGCCCCAATCACATTATTTTCTATAAAAAAGGCCACTTAAATATTATTTAATGATTAAAATTCAAAAAACAAATTGAAAATATAATTCAAAAGGGCCTTTGGATGTAACTTAAAAAGTATTGTAAATACTTGGAGGGAAAATCAATTAAAATAAAAATAAAATTAATAAATGGCCTGGGAAAAAGGTAACTACAAAGAGGAGACAAGAGCACAAGGCAAATCATCCAGTTATGTCAATTTCACTTTCCTTCCAATTTGGAGTTTCTAAGCATTCAAGGACGAAAACCCTTGGTGTGCAAGTGGTCAAAGAACAAAAACCCTTTGATTTTGATTGTAAGCTTGAAAACTAAAATCCTCACTCGTCAGAGACAATTCTACTCAGGGATCACAATTGTGCAGAATAAATTTGAATTTGCAAGCAAATTTTCATATCAAAGTTGTAGTTGAAGAATTCTGGTTTTTAGTTGGTATTTGTATGTATGAATTCGGCATTGTAATCTCTGAAGATAGATTCATATATATTTATATCAGGTGCTGTTGTATATAGTTGCTTTTACAGATAATATACCATATTCCATGATAATTTCCAGCAACTCATTTGAGGTTATGATATTACAATATATGCCTTGTGATAAGTCATAAAGCTATCGCTGCAGTTGATTTAAGATAGTCTATATTGTTAAATCTATGTCATCGGGTGCACATTTATATTTGTTTGAAAGCAGAATTGGACATATTTTAGCATCTTCATATGAGACAAAGAGTGTAAAGATGCCGTACCAAGTGCCATAGAAGGATATTACAGCTGCATCCATTGTGACAGTAGCAACTTGAATTTGAAAGGTTCCTAACCTAGCCATATCACCCACAAAGAGATCACAACTAATTGTGTGCTTATGGGAAGGTTGTGACTCATCCTTAGAGGCCGCTGCACTATGGAAAATCCATTCCGTACATATTATGAAGAGATTGTCATAGTATAGGATTTTTTAATATTGTTTGTGTTAATGATATAGCAGCTTCGGTAGCTCCTTCCAGCTCAGCTCCCTCGTGGAATCATAAATTGAATAATAGCCGTTGGCTATTCAATTTATATTTATTGTTTTGTATTTCATATTATGGCCAACATAAAAGAATTCAAAATTCATTAGAAGATATTTAATATTTATTTGAGGCCGACTATCATTAGAGGCCGACATGAAGGATTTTAAGAGAGGCGTCTCTCTCATTCACTTGTACATATACTCCTTGTTTTGTCCATTGTAACCACTCTAACTGAGTTCGGTCTTTCACTTAAATTCTGTCTGCTCAAGTGCGAATCTGATTAAGTGCGAATCTGTTCAAGTGCTAATATATTATCTGGTGAAGTTCGACTACATCATCATCAGTTCAATATTCACATAAGTTCTTTAGTATCAAGTGCAAACTTATTATCAGGTGCGAATACAAGTTACAGGGCATCATAAGCAGCACTAATATTGTATTCAGTGCGGACTTAAACAGATCGAAGTCTATTCAGTTCAATCAGATCATCAAGGCGAACTTTACACAGTGTTGAGCTAGCACAGATTGAAGACAATCCAGTGTACAGATTGAAGACCATTCAACACAAAGCGAACACTGCCAGATCTGTGTTCAGTCATTGCCAGGTGTGATTTACCAAGTTGCCATCTGTCATTCCATATTGCCAGGTGCTGTATATCGGTCTTGTGTTAGACCTCATTGTAATGTGTAAAATTGCCACTGTTACATCAAATATAAGAGAGATCTTTGTTGCTGGGTTTTTCTCCCTCAAGAGGAGGGTTTTCCCAGGGTATATGCTGTGTTATTTTGTCTGATTTTTGAATTACTTTCTGTGCATTTAATCTGTTCACATAAATTTAACAGTTTGCTGTTTATTACGTTATCTTGAGTGGATCGCGTGATCTTATCTTACCAAATGTACTGCTAGGATTTGAACTGCTGAAGAGGACAAGATCTGCAAGGTGGGACCCAGCAAAATAGAAGTGTCTGTTCCCTTGTTTAGTGCAGAAAATAACCAACCGTACACACAAGTAATAGCTGCTACTCATGTATAAGTGCATGGAGGGGTCCACCGTACAAAGTCAAATATTTGATAATTGAAATCTGCTGAATATTATTTGGTGGGGACCATAAATTACTGCTTACTAGAGACAAGAAGCTGACTCATCAGCAAATGATCAGAAGTTGTCTGCTGAGCTGCCTTTGGAGGTCTAAATCACAAAATTTTACATGACGTGCGCTGCTTCAGCTCTTATATTGTGTTACTGCTATAACATTGCTATAACAAATATATATATATATATATATATCAGCTGGTTACAATATTGAAGAGGTTTCCTGCAGTGTTGATACTTGAATTTCCATGATTGAGGTATTCACTAGATTTTGTTTCCAGCAATTGATAGTCCAGTATATTATATTTTTGTTTGGGAGGTAGGGTCTATATACTACACAAATTTTATATATATATATGAAAAATTCAAATTGGAGACATTCCACACCAACAATGAAATATTTTTAGTTTTACATAGCACCTTGGGAGCTAGACAAACAAGGCCCCGTTAAACAAACAAGCAAGCACCAACGGAGGCAAAAGCCACAAAACAATTACCAACCAAAACATCTGAGTCAAGAGAATACAGATGATCGATGCACCTACACCCACACCCCCACATCAAGTCCCAACATGCAACAGGGCAGGAGAAGAACCATCTTGCCCAAGGGAAACAAAATACCCCCACTTGAAGCTGTCCAATACCAACTGAAACCGCAACAAAACAACTCAAAAACTCTCCTTGCACACTACCCAAGGAAGTCCTAGTAGAAGACAAGCATGAAGCATCCTACACTACACGAGTTCCCACACCCTTAAAGAGGATATCCTATTGATCACTTTAATTGTATTTTGATATATGTACACATGCATACAGATATATACTTTCTTTTTTATAATTAAGTTGTGCATTATGCAAGGGCTTGTGCCCATAGAAATAAAACATGTCATAATGGCTAATTGCCAATATAAGCTAAAAATAACAGGATAGTAAAATCCCACGACTGCCCGAACAAAAACACAGGCATTACAAAGACAATCAAAGAGAAGCACCTAAATGCTAGCTACATTTTAGCAATGGGGAGAATATTTCCTTGAATTAAGTAAGCCATGCCTTCAATTCTTTACGACTATGTAGAGTTCTGTTTTGTGGATGAAGAACAATAATTTACTGTCATTGAGAGGTAACAGCTTTAACTAGTTCCATTCATCTTCCAAGAGAGGGGGGTAGCCTTGTTGTGAATGACATTATGACATGTAAGCAGGGGGGATTAATTTGTCATAACTACGGATGATACTGGAGATAAGGGCATTGTAATGAACATCATTGTATGTCATCTTGCATAAGAGAAGGACCCTGCTTTGGAAATGGTTACAAATGGTCACTCGGAGATTTTAGAATAGTTCCTTCATTATCAGGATTTTCGATGTGTGGATTTTAGAATAGTTTCTTCATTATCAGGATTAGTGTAGGTACAATACGTGCAGGCAGACCCAGTACATGATTCATAATGCTGAGATCATATCAGGATGCTTATCAAGACTGGGCGTCTCTACAGATGTTTCAACCCTAGATTCTCAAATTTCAATGTAGCTTACCAGGTCATATTTCTTATGATTTTCTTTTGAAAGCATATGACGTTTACAGTTTTTTGCATAGAAGATAAGAGAGTCATTCAATTATAATATGATTAAATTCACGTAACGAATCAACCATTACCATCTCTATGCATCATTTGTCACTCCTACACAATTGAGAACACCCAAATGTCAGCCATTCCCACTTCCACCACTCAATTTTACAAATCAATCTAAGAGAATCCAAACTAAAAACCATCAAGATGATATCATGATAGGAATTAAAAACTTGAATGATGAAGAGTTTAACATATTAGGACAGGCAGCACATGTTGCTCTGTGGAACCTGAAACTTTCCTTTCACATTAGAAAGTTAAACAGCTAACCCCAATTTTCTTAAAGCTATCATAATGACTATTGCTCGGAGAAAGCGTTACAAAGATTTTGAATTTTAGAGCTGACATCCCCATCTTGGGAGTAGACCTCTATAGACTCCGTGGGCTTTTGGATTTTCCGCAGTACAACAATATCTAGTCTCATTTTAGTGCTCAACTGTGTGTAGTCCTTTACTTCACTTGCACATCTCTCATGAGCAGACAACTCTTCATTGACCTATCTCATGAGTTCGTAACAGTCAAGCTCTCCCTGTTTGGTTCATATTTTATCACAATATTTAAAAACAATCTTAAGCACATAAAATTTAGTCAAACTCTCCACCCTAGGGGATAAATTTTCCTTGAAAACTCATGCTTTAGGTCCTTAGCATGCTACTACTTTTCACAAGCTTCCAACCACAGCTTAGGACCTGATACCTAGAATAGTTAAATCACATCAAGGAACGTCAACCTCTCCACCATAAGAAACTTTCCATTGAAATACATCCTGTAGGTTTTTAAGATGCCACTGCATTCAAAAACTTTTGAAATCACAACCTCAAGGCGGGTACTTAAATTTGAAATAAAATTAAAAATTTTGAAAAAGGATTGGTGAATTCATTTTTAAAACCGAAAACATATATAAACAGTCTTTAAAACAAGTAAACATTCGTTAACAGACCCTAAATTCAGCTTGCCGCAAGGAAGTTAAATGTCATCCCATTATCACGATCAGCACACCTAACCCTAATCTAAAATCCCTCACATTTGCACAGATCATGTTTTCGCAATGAAATACCCAAGACCTATCAACTAAGAATCCAAAACAATTCAGCAAATTAGTAAAGAACCCACTCATCGCATCAAAGCAAATTAAATTTGTTGAAAAATCACAACAATCCAGCAAAGAGATAAAGAACGCATCGCTCATATCAAAAGCCCATTAGACGTATATAAAAAATACCAAAGCAATCAATAACAAAATACAGAACGCTGGAATCGCATATAACAGAAATTAGATCAATACTCAACGAGCCTCAAATAATCTAAGAAATTAAGACAAGGCCCATTCCTTCGATCAAAACTCAAAAGAATCGAAAATCAGGTTATTGAATTGTTCCAACCATGTTCAGTTCTCTAATGAAAAATGTAGCAATAGTTGCCAAACAAAAACATAGACCAAAAATGCAGAGATTTTCGTTTCCCTGGTGTACTTACATTGTAAGCGAGAGAAGGAATGCACCGAAGAATACCTAGAATGTCCTCTCCTCTGCAAGGGCGACCCTTTTCATTCACTTTTCCCGTAAGGGCATAGCTCGATCTAATGCATCCGAAAGAAATACGAGATTTAATTGCAATGTATACATTGTCAAATCCGGCCCTCATTGGAATTGTTTTATTTTCTTTCCTCGTGCAAGAAAAAAAAATCCTAATTCAATAGATGCAATCAATAAGCAAATTGACATGTACATGGGTCAAGGAGCTAAAATAAGGTTAGATTACACTCGATTAAGGAGGGCAATAGAGGTTCTAAATATTTTAAAATTATAAACATAAAAATGAGTGTATCGAAGTCATTTAGGATGATTCTAGTTTTGTTCATAATAAATCGGAAGAGGTTATGGATTTGTTTCAGAATTTTTATGAGAGTTTGTTTAAAGAAGATCTTTATTGGATTGACACTCAACCTATTCTGGGAGATATGGTCAAAGATCTAATTCCTAGAAAGGTTGATATTGAATATAGTCGATATTTAGATAAAGAATTGTATATGAAAGATCTTGAGCATGTTGTTTTCTCAATGCCTCCTAACAAAAGCCTTGGGTTTAATGGGCTTTCAGTGGAATTTTATCAAACCATGTGGCAACACGTTAAGGATGACTTTTATCTTGTTTACTTAGAGGCTTTAGAGCATGGTTCTTTAGGACCATATATTAATAAAGGAATTATTAAGCTACTTTCGAAAGGGAAAAATGAGGACACTTTTTTTGGATGGCATCCTATCACTTTGCTAAAGCTATTGTTACAAGGATTAAACCGATGACAAAGTTGATAGTGAGGCTCTAACAAATTGGGTTCCTTAGAAGGAGATTTATCCTTGATAACCTCATACTTGTTTGGGAAACTATGGAATGGGCACAACAATCAAGACAAAATGCTTTATTGGTAAAGTTAGATTTTGATAAGGTATATGATAAAATACGTTGGAGATTTATTCTTAAAATGCTTCATTGGTTGGGTTTTGGTCCTAAAATATGTAAACATATTCATTATGCTATTCATAGATGCTAATGCTCAATTGGTTATAAACAAAGAGTTGTTGGGCACATTCCCCTTGCAACATTCAACTAGGCAAGGTTGTCCTTTGTCACCTTTTCGATATATCCTTACTACAGATGCTCTTGGGTATCTATTGCCAAAGTATAATCAAATGAACTTGATAAAGGGTATTCATTTTCCTAATGGTGTCGTAGTTCTCAATTCACACTTTATCGATGATAGCATACTTTTTTGGAAAAACTCAAAAGAGGAGATTGAGAATGTGATGGGGGTATTGGAACTGTATTGCGTTGTGTTTGGTTCTAAGTTAGCTCCTCATAAAACTGAGTTTCTTGTGGTCAAAATTGATCTTGTTCCTTACTGGATACTGAAAGAGTGGAAACAAATTAGGCATGGCCAGATTTATCGCTACTTAGTCATTCTGTTTGGGTTGGGAATTTCACTTTTTGATATGTGGAACTGGTTTTTGAATAAGCCGAGGAATAGACTACATTTGGGGGAATAAATTTGTGTCTTTAGCAAGAAAAATTCAAGTTGTGAATCAAATATTTTTGGCTTCACACGTGTACTATTCCTCTTGTTGGATGCCTTCAAAAAAAGGTTATGAAGACTTAAACAAAATCATTTGATATTTTCTATGGTTGAATTGGAATGGTATTATCGGTTTCAAATCTTCCTCTTAGTTGCATTGTATACAACCTAAAGCTAAAGGGGGATTGGGCCTCTTGGATCCTATAACACAAGGAGTTTGTTTGGAAATTAAATGGATTGTTAGAGTGGTTAATAATGATGAGCCATGGAAGATTTTGGTCTAGTATTGAATTGAACAAGCTACTGCAAGAAGGAATTGGCAAGTTGTTTAGTGATTAGACAAAAATTTGATGGCTCCTCATTTTAAGTTAAAAGCTTCATTTTCTTTTTTTTCAATATGGAAGGATTGGCAGTAGGTTTGTAAATGTCTTAATTGGAAAAGTGTTTTCTTACAACATGGTTTTAGTTTTGGTTCATCCTCTATTTGGTGGAATAGAATGGTTCGATACCAAGATCAACCCCTTGTTGTTGCATTCCCAAGATATGCATACATTCTCTTCAATATAGAGCTTCATTAGTTTGGGGATCTTTGGGGTTTTAATGTTATGAACTAGACTAATTGGTAAATCATTAAGAATAACTTTTGTCTAAATAATAAGTTTCAAGGATTTGTTATTTTTTTGAAAGTTTTGGTCCCTATGGACCTAGTTATAAAATTATGCACTCCCATGCAATGTAATATCCTCAAGGAGTGGTGGTGATTGTCCAAGTTTCAATTTGGTTGCTTTCATTTTTAAAAATATATTTAAGCCTCATACCTTCCTTGTCCTTAAATCCTAGATTAAATCAGGAATATAAATGTAAGTTTAAAGAAAAAATATGGAGAAGATTGAGTGCCCAAATATGGAGATCGAAAGCTAAATCTAATGTTCATATTTTGGCTTGGAAAATTTTGCATTTTAAATTGTATGTTGGTGACAAATTGAAACACATTGTGGTGCAGCTAGCTAATTGTCCCTTTTGCCAACATAGAGAAATCCTAAAACATGTCTTTTGGGATTGTTCGTGGGCTTAAATAAAATGGAATGCTATTCTCAAATTCCTTCCTGATATAATTTAAAATGAAAAGAAGTTATTTTGGGCTTTGGCTTTCAAAATAATGTTGTGGTTGATTCTATGAGACAAAGCATTTTGTTTAACATGTGGAAAAATAGATGCTTATCAGTTTTTTCAAAGCATAATGTTCATCAAGAAGGGGAAATGCTAAACTTTTACTCTAATTTTATCTTCCAAATTGTCTTTTTGTGCTCTCAATTGCAGGGGGTTTCCAAAGAGAATGTGAAGATTAACAATCACTTGGACAAGATAAAGTTTAATTATTGCAGTTACATGAAAAAGATACTTTGTGCTCCAAACAACTTCAAAGTATGGTTAAATTCACATTATAAGGTCATGTCCCTGTGGTGTATAGGGTCTTTTTTTTTTATTATATAAGCAACATTTACAAGGTGTTGTACCCTTTACATGAAGAGCCCTCAAGGCCAAAAAGGAAGCTAGTTCAAAACATTATCAAAAATTCTATAATCAAAAACAACGGAAATAGGACACAAACACGGCACATTAACAGCAGAACTCCACCACCACCCAGACCTGAACACTAACTGTCTACACATATGGGGTCTTTGTTATCACCCCTAGCTTGTATTGGTTTTATAGGACTGTTGGTTATATTATATCTTTTCTTGTTGTAACCTATTGGTCGCATTATTTCTATGTAATTATTTTCAATTGTTTCAATATAAAAAAAAAAGCAAATAGTTAGAATAGAACTCCTTAAAGTTGTGCAAATTTCTCCTTTAGAGAGTACCACGATCTCATGTTCATATAACCAAATCACTCGTCTCTACCATACCATGCACCACTTTCTCATAGACATCAATGGAAGCCTAGTTACATGTTTTTCAATCCTTTCATATTCACATAAACAATCAGAAAGTAGGATAACAATCTCATACAACTACAACATAATATAAAAAGTTCTTGTCAATTTTTTATAAAATACGTCTATAATATACTATATCATAATCTACAAATATGTCTATAATACATTATATCATAATCTACAATAAAGTTGAGTATGTCTTATTTCTAATATTATAGTATAGAGTTGAGAAATGAACATGGTGTTCATGATTTAGGGTACACAAATATGTGTAACATAACATTTAAAAGCTCTAAATAGGAGATTGAATTATCAAATCAAAGCCATAATACCTTTTTTTTATTATGATCAAAATTACTAGCAAAAATTAAAGAACAATATTTTCATAATCCATAATAATATAAGTAAATGCTTTTGGCTATAACTATGATAAGATTCTTGCTTTTTGTTTAAGGACATAAGCCTATAATCTATCACAATAGTTTATCTTCTTACTAATGATGGATCATAGAGTGTGATTTGAAATATTGAAAAATATACTACATGGTTATAGCCAGAAGCACTCACTAATGCCATTATGGATTGTGGACCTTTTCTCTCTTTTTTCTTAAGGACCTGAATCTATAATCTATCACAATATTTTCTCTTCTTCCTAATGATGGATCAGAGAGTGTGATCCAAAACATTAATGTGAAAAGTTCTACATAGTTATAGCCAAAAGCACTCACTTGTACTATTACAGATTATGAAACATTTTCTCTCTCTCTCATTAAGTACCTAAATTCGTAATCTATCTCAATATTATCTATTCTTCTTAATGAATGATCGTAGAGTGTGAATTGAGATGTTGATGTAAACAATCCTACATAGGTATAGCTATAAGCACTCATTTGTGTTGCCTACATCTTAATAATATAATTGAATGAAAAATAGAGACAAATTAATGGTTGGCAATAAAACATAGCCATGAAATTTTCTCTCACCCTTTTATTCAAATATATTAAGAAGATATAAGGTTATTTTATTCATGATCAGAGAAAGGGGTTATGACTTTTATATATATTTATCAACTATGTCAACCTTGTGTCATTAAACCCAAATATAATATAAATATAGTATTATTGATAGGAGCTTGCTAAGTCACTAGCTAATATGTCACATGGTTCCCTAGGGTTAATGATTCCCTCTTTGATAAGACTCTTGGGTTTCAACTTCTACCTTGTTTAGGTGTGGGGTAATTCAAAAATATTTACCAAGGACCCTTTTAGCCCCACCATTCCTTTTTATTAAATTAGCATCCAAAATGTGATAAAAATGGAAAATCAATAATCACCTTCCCTCCTTACATAGGAATTCAACCATTCGTAATAGATCAACAAATGGCCTCATAGACCTCTTTATTTTTCTTCATTTCCTATAAGATTCACCACAAACATAAAACAAAGTAAATTTTAAAACATGTAAAGGATATAGAATAAACAAGCAAATCAAGAACTTACAAAATCAACACCTTTAAAAGAATTCAATATAATAAGTGGGCATGTCATCCTTTATAATATCCAACCCACATAATTAAATATTTGACAACTACGCACTTAGATTTAATTGAAGGTCCATTTAATTATTTGTTCTTGCCGATAGGCAAGTTTACTATGGCATTCATTGAATTTGCTTTTCAAATAGTTGTTTGGCCAATGAAATTGTATTTTTAAAAATATTTTTGTCTTTTTTCTATAGTTGGGATTTAAGCACATATTTTTTGTGTTTAAAAATTGTGGTTTATCTCTTTTTCTATTGGTTGGAGTAGGTCTATTTTTCATTTTCATTTACGTAAATTAGGAAAATAGGGGGACATTATATATTGTGGCAAATATTTAATCAATGGATGCAAATTGTGTGAGCTTTAGCGGTGAGCTAGTGCGAACTAAAGCAGTGAATGCATATTTAATGCATTAAATGCAAACTTTGTGAGATGTGTTGGACAACTAGTAGGTACACAAGTAGTGAATGCATAGTTAATTCAAGAAATCTCAAGTGAGTGTTGGGTTTTATTTGTGCTTATTCTCATTTGTTTATTGTTTGTGGAAAAGCTTGTGTGTTTTTAGCTCCAGGTTGCACTCTTCTATGTTTTTTATTTTGTGCACCGTTTGAATGCATGAGGAGCCATAGGAATAGTGCAATACTGGTGAGTGGTTGTTTTGTCTATTTGTGATACTTGATAGCTAGAAGTATTGCTTGATGTTACAGGAAAAAACTGAATGGTTTAAGCAAGGTCTTGTGGATTGTCAGGTAATTGAATGTATTAACTATGTGTTTATTGCTTGAGTGGCCATCAGTCTATCAGCAAAGCTCACAAAGAAAATTGTGTGAGATGCGTTGGAGGGATGGTGGGTACACAAGCAATGAATGCATAGTTAATTCATGAAATCTCAAGCGAGTGTTGGGTTTTATTTGTACTTATTCTCATTTTTTATTATTTGTTGAAAATATTGTGTGTTTTTAGCTCTTGGTTCTGCTCTTCCATGTTTGTTATTCTATAACAATGCACTACTGGTGAGTAGCTTGTTTGTGTGTTTATGATACTTGATAACTAGAAGTATTGCTTATTGTTACAAGGGCTAATGGGGCAAGTGGGTACAGTAGATGATATATGTTATACAACCCATAAACATGCAACAGTTGAAGTGAAGGATAATTATCAAAGGAAAAACTAAATGCTTTGAGCAAGGCCTTGTCGATTGTGCAAAAATTAAATGCATTAGCTATGTGTTCATTGCTTGAGTGGCCAGTAGCCAATAGTCTATCAGCAAAGCTCGCAAAGCAAATTGTGCAAGATATGTTGGAGGGTTGGTGGGTACACAAGAAATGAATGCATAGTTAATTCATGAAATCGTAGGCGAGTATTGGGTTTTATTTGTGCTTATTCTCCTTTGTTTATTGTTTGTTGAAAAGCTTGTGTGTTTTTAGCTCCTAGTTCAGCTTTTCAATGTTCATTATTATGCAAAAGTGCACTACTGGTGAGTGGTTTGTATGTGTGTTTATGATCCTTGATAACTAGAAGTATTGTGCGTTGTTACAAGGGCTAACGAGGCAAGTGGGTACAATAGATGACATATGTTATGTAACCCATAAACAGGCAACCGTTGAAGCAAAGGAGAATTATCATAGGAAAATCTAAATGCTTTAAGCAAGGTATTGTTGACTACGGCGGCATTGAATGCATTAACTGTGTTTATTGCTTGAGTGGCCAGTAGCCTATCAATAAAACTCACAAAATTTTAATTTAATGTCTGAATGTTTGCAAAAATTTATCACGTTGGTCTATTTTTTTGTAAATTTTATCGTTATTTCTATGGTTCATGTTTATGAATAAAGTATTATATGTCATGGGTTGTGCTCATTTGACTAACTTGTCCCTGTAACAGGAACCATTGCTTGCAATTGGAGTTGGAGGCAAACATCTATATGACTGCAAATATACTTGGTTGTTGAATAAGGAACTAGAAGGTCAAATTCTTGTATCATTCTTCCCTTTTGTTTCCAATGAATTTTAAGTCTTCTAATGTGCCTAAAAATTATGCTTTGGAAGAGTTGTGAACAATAAATGAGAAGCTTGGTTCAAGAATCTAACTTACTGAATAAACAGATGAGTATAGTGAATGGCGTGCCATGTAATTCATAAACATGAAACTTTTTTTGTCCAAAAGCAACTTACTATTGCAATTGTTGAATTCACTTTTGAAATAGTTGCTTGGCCAATCAAATTCTATTGTTTAAAATATTTTTTATGTTTCTTCTATAGTTGGGATTTAAGGACATATTTTGGTGTTTGAAAATTATGTTTATCTCCTTTTCTATTGGTTGGAGTGGGTCTATTATTCATTTTCGCTTAAGTAAACTAGGAAAATAAGGGGACATTATATATTGTCGAAAATATTTAGTCCTGAAGCAATGAATGCATGTTTAATCCATTAAACACAAATTGTGTGAGATGTGTTGGAAAGCTGGTGGGTATACAAACAGTGAATGCATAGTTAATTCATGAAATCTCAGGCAAGTGTTGGGTTTTATTTGCGCTAGTTCTCATTTGTTTATTATTTGTTGAAAAGCTTGTGTGTTTTTAGCTTTCCATGTTCTTAATTCTAGGAACAATGCACTACTGGTGAACAATTTGTCTTTCTGTTTATGATACTTGTTAACTAGAAGTATTGCTTGTTATTACAAGGGCTAAGGGGACAAATGGGTATATTAGATGGCATATGCTATGTAACACATAATCGTGGAACAGTTGAAGTGAAGGAGTAGGTGACTATTGCAACAAACAAGAATTATCACAAGAAAAACTAAATGCTTTGAGCAAGGTCTTGTTGACTGTGGAGGCATTTAATGCATTGACTATGTATTCATTGCTTGAGTAGCCATGAGCCTATCAGCAAAGCTCACGAAATTTGTATTTGATGTCTGGATGTTTGCAAAAATTTAACGCGTTGGTCTCTTTTTTTGGAAATTTTATCATTTGCTTATGTGTTTCATGTTTATGAATAACATATTATCTTGCATAATTTGCATGTAATAGATTATTGTTTCTGATATGCCAATCATACCATTTAATGCATTAAACATACATTGATTGGTTCAACACCTACCACCCCGCTTGTAAAGTTGGCGCAATTTGCATTCAGTGATTAAATATTTGCAAAATATATAATGTCCTATTTTCGTAATTTACTTTAATAAAAATGAATAATAGGCATACTTTAATCAATAGAAAAGGAGATAACTTATTTATTATCTCTCAAATGCAAATGAAACCATTGCAATAGTGTGAATGCTTTGTCTAAACCTGCTCAAACATGGACAAACAAACAAACATTAGTCCTTAAACAAGTGTAAACAAACATTCCTTATGAAATTCATTCAAACACAAGAACATGAAATCAAAGCAAAATATCAATTAATCTACTAATGAAATCCTATTATAATGCTCAAACCAACATCCCATAGGGGAATTGGTGCTTCCTTGATGTGGAAAGAAGCCCTTTCCCAATTCCTTGATAAGCTTGATGATAGATGTGTGATTCTTGATGCCAAATGCTAATAACCTAGCTATGGATGATGAATTCTATGCTAACTTGGAGGAAAGTGTGGATAATAAACTTGCATAAACTTGTGTCGACTCGTGGATCCCAAATCAATAGAGAAGGCCTCTATTTATAAGGAAGAAGGATAGAAGATTGAAGAATAGGATGGATGTGGGATTAAAAAAAGGACCAATGGCATTGTGCCACTTGTCAACATTCTAATGAAGGAGAGTGGAGCAAATTTTGAACAATGTGCATGTTTAATGCATGTAGGTGAAATTTGAAATTGAAGAGGTGGCTTGTGTAAGAGGCGATGTAAGAGGAATTAATGCCAAGTTGGCTCAAGGAGAGGACATGTAAGAGCCTTCAATGCAAAGGTGGAGGACCAAAGTCCTTTGGGAGGGAAAATTCAAGTGGGTGGAATATTCAAAAGAATATGTCATATATTTGAATGAAAATAGAGGGAATTAGTAAATCAAATAAATGGTTTTACATGTGCAACTTGCAAAAGCTAGAGGAATGGAGGATTAGTGTTAGTTAATTAATTTAGGATTAACTAACTTAGATGGAATTAGTTGATGGTGACATTTAATTTAAATACTTTGAGTTTATTTAAATCAAATGAGAGGATATTGGAACATTAGTAATTTAATTAAATGAAAATGATTTATTCAATTAAAGGAAGAACATTAGGATCTTGATTAAATAAAGTTGATTTATTTAATCAAAAAAAGATCATTAGGATTTAATTAAATAAAGTTAATTTATTTAATTAAAGGAAAAATATGATGAAATAATCTGATAAAGTGTATTATCTCATTTTAGGAGGAATTTTGATGAATTTAATTAAATAAAGATTATTCAATTAAATGGTTAGTGTAGAAATGATTAAGGAAGAATCGGTGTTAGTGAATCAGGATCGGATGCATGATATCAATTAGGATATTTTGAGTGTCTACATTTTTCCCCTCTTTGAGGCAATGTACCTGTTGCGTTGGTTCAAACAATAATATCACCATAATCAAAATTCAAAAAAATTCTTATTTTTTCAAATGCTACATCACTACCCCAACAAGAAGAATTGCACTGGTATACTACCCCCTTGAGAGATCAGATGAAAATTTGGATTTTTGGGTGATTTCTCGAAAAAACACAAGCTATCCGATGGGTCCAAAAAGGCTCCAAGATATTGAAAATATGCTAAAATGTGAAAAAAGAAATGAAACAAGCCTCGGTTGGGTAAAAATGGTGCAAGGTGTGCAAAACTCTATTTTGACGGCTAAATTGGGGCCTAATTTTCATGCTTAAATAGGCTTGGAGGGGTCACTTTCCATTCATTTTTGCATTCACACTTTGAAAGTTCTAGCCTTCTGAGCTCTGACCCTCCTATAGAATGGCACAAGTGCTTCCCTGACACATTTATGAGCGAGTCTGCATGTACCAGAGACTTCCAGGTGTAGGACCACTGGTATGTGATCCAAACCCAGCTTTGAAATTTTATTTTTTAGTGCATTTATTATGCTTTAAAGAGTTAAAGTCCTAGTGTCGCTATATAGCGATGTGCCAAGTGAAAAATCGACGACATTGAAGCTCAAATAGCACCGCTAGTGTAAATCATGACGTAGTTCATGATTTGACTTTAGGTTTTACATTTTCAAAGACCGACGCCAGTGTAAATGGCAACACTATGCTCGATTTAGAATTAGGGTTTGCTAGTCAAAGGGCAACACATGTGCAAATGGTGATGTAGTGGTTGATTTAGCATTTTCAAAGGGTCCATTGTCACTATTTGAAATTTTTTAAATTACAACACTTTTGCAAACTACGAAACATTCTTTGTTATGAGGTCAAAAACTCTAAACAAGGTTAGATATTTTTTATGAATTTTGACATTGTGGCTTCATGGGTGCAAGAGAGTATCTAGCTTGTGCTCTCACGTGAGCATCGACCCTTAGTCCTACGTAGATTGGGCGATTTATCAGAGTTACGATAGAAGCACCTGGGCGAGATCGGTCTTTGCTACATAGCCTATGTGCTCGTTGTCTGGACCCACCTGGCGATGATGACCATGTTGTGCGAGAGATGGCACAGCAAAACCTCATCCTTTCACCTTCCGACCGATGAGGCGACCGTGACACTAGAGGATGTATGGCAGATCTTGCAATTGTCGATACACGATGGTCATGTGATCTACGATATAGATGTCGATACTGATGCGTGTTTTGAGGTCATGGAGTAGAGGACCTTGTACTTGCCGAGGACCATATTGACTTAGAGTATTACAGAGGTCGGGTGCCAACTTTCAGGTTGATCATTGTCACTATTATATGTGGGTTAGTAGCTCCAAATCAACAAGGCAGATACTTTAGTCTGGGATGGGGCTTGGCTTGGGAGATGATGCTTTACTGGAGGACCCTGTTTACCTGGGGACTAGTGATGCTAGCCTCACTATACCATGATTTACATGATTTTGCATATTGTGATAGTTGAGCGATTGGTACCAAAGTGACACTGCTGCATATCTAGGCTTGGGAGCATATTGTCATGCTCCAACCGATTGTTGCTTTGGTTGATACAGAGCTCGATGATCCAACAATTTGGAGATACAGGGGTTGGATCACTTTGAGACATATACGACAGTTGGGTCTACCTCACTAGCGTCAAGTTTTAGACGAGATGATAGTGTTCTGCTAGTGCCCCTGGTTACAAATGCCTGCATGGTATGATGATGTACAACAACTATTTTATGCTCGATAGGCCCGATTGATGCAGGGGGAGCATACGATTATAGAGAGTTATCTACCATACAAGGTGGCCCACTAGTTTAGGGAGGTTCAAGATCGACCAGATGATTAGTACACTACCATCTTTACCAAATCAACCTGAGAGACTTTGTGGGGATGGACGATTCCAGCATCCAATGCAGTTGATTGCTTTGGACAATTGGTTGTCAGGCCATGGGCCTATGATCAAGGGTAGGTGGATCTAGGCAAGACACATGCATACAATGATTGGTTTAGACCTCTGCTTCGACTGAAAAATCCAGGAGTGGCACTTCCACGAGGGAGACCTTGGGGGAGGAGTGCTTAGAGAGCACAAGCGGGATAGGTTCCTATAGCACCGCCCCAAGATGGGCAACCTCCACAATAGCCAAATCAGCAGTTGAATCAACCACATTAGCCACAACAGCCCAAGGATCCATAGGATAACTATATATAGCAGTTGCAGGGACATGTACAAGGATTATAGGTGTAGCTATAGGTTGTTACAGTGAAGAGAGATCAGGCCAGGTAGCAGGTCTAGGCCCTTATTGTTGAGAGGGATCACAAGCGCCAATAGAGGCAGGCCACAAAGTTACAGTTAGCTTAGGAGGTCAACCGTAGACAACAACTAGAGAGCATGGTTTCCACATTCCAGGGGAGGACCCTGCCAACACAGATGTACCATGATGTTGTCTGAGAGGCAGAGTACTACAAATTTCGTTATCGTCAGGTTGTACCCGCAACACTCAAATAGCTAAATTATTCCCAATAGACAAGGTTTCAGTTGGACAATGATCAACCAAAGAGGCATCTGGGTGAGGGGAGCAACCACCAGGGCTAGCAGCTGCACACAATTTTTTTTTATCATCGCTCGATTCTTTTTGAGATAGACTTGCAGGCTTCGTTTTTGATAGCCCTGTGGGCATTGTATCCTAATTGATATACATACACTTGAGTCAGATTTTGTACCATGACAATGATGATTTTTTTATATATATGATATGAATATGATTGATTTATGATGCTATGTGTTTAATTTATTTATGCCTTATGGATGGATGCATTTGATGTTCTATGTATATGCAATGTGATTCTATATGATATGATATGATGTATAGCTTTTATTTTATGTGATGGATGATTATGAAGATGTTCATGGATGTTATGGATGCATTTCTTTTCTGTATATTTTCTTATGCACTTTTATGGTGATGATGTTTGCAATATGGATGTATGGATGCAAATGTTTATGGTATGCAAATGATTCTAAGATGCTTAGAATAATAGATCTATATTATGATGATGATGTAAATGAGATGAACTAAAATGTCGAGAATAACAAATCTATATTATCCTAAACATCTTAAATGATGATGCAATGCATGTGAGATGGATGATGTGATATGCTATGATTATGAGATGTATAGAATGTTATGATATGCTCTTTTTCTTTTTCAGTATCTTTTCTATGTGTAATATGATGATACATGTATGGATGCAAATGTTTATATGATTATGCAATGGATGCACATGTATGGTTTATGAGATGCTTAGAATAATGAATCTATATTATGGTGTGATGATGGAAATGCAATGCATGTGAAATGATCGGTGTTTCCTCTTATATATGATATGAATGATATGCAATATGTTGATGGTTTGTGGATACAAGATAGATGAATTGGTGATGTTTGGTTGACTGCCATGGTACCATGTTAGCACAGATAGAAGAAAAAATAAATGAGATGATGACAAGAGGATCCAATAACTCCATGATTTGTCAAGACTTTATTAGAAATAATGATGAGAGATTGATGATGTTTCGTTGATCAGAAATTGGGATTTTAAAAGAGCTTACTTACCTTATGTTTGATAACACACATAGATATGATGCATCAAGGTATAAAGAACAAGGATGGCATTGTACCTAGTGTGATGGACTTCGACTTGGCAATCAGATAGGAGTATCCTTGTTCACACCTGGCATACGAAACCCTATTTAGGATGTAGTTCAGATATTTCAGACATCTCAAACCAAATACATAGTAAGGAAAGCCTTCCTATGTGGTCAACAAGACACCTAAGACACCCTCCCTACAAACCAAACAAAATACGCATGACCAAAGTTATATTACAAGAATATCCAACAAAGCACAATAGGAAAAATATAATGATCAATGCCCCACTCCTTTCTCCCTAAATAGTTTTGATTAGACATCATCGAGAGATCATAGATATAATAAGATAAATCAACAAGACAAAGATCAAATAAACAAACAAGCTAATGTTCTTCATACCTCTAGCCAAGACTAAACTATGGTGATGCCTAATGTTGATGTCCATTGCAGGAAGGATGCATCCTAGGACATGATGTTATCAGATGATTTTGGTACTAATTGGATGATGGGCTATTGATACCAAGAGTTGACCAACTTGTTTACCTACTAACCTAGACTTGAGACCTTGGCGTTTGAGTTTTCACTTTCAATCTATCACACTTGTTTTTAATTGTTTTCCCAAAGGATGAAAGTGATGATTGATTTATTGTGAGTGGAAGTTTATTTTGAGTGATTGCGAAATGGAACAAATGGATTTTTTCAAATATTTGGATGTTTTTGATGTTTTGAAATGTTATGAGGTTGTTTTTGGTATTTTTGAGATGTTTTACAAATGTTTTGATTTTCAAATTTTCCAATGTTTTGGTGTTTTCTAAGATTTTGACCAAGAACCTAACCTAAAGACCTATCTTAAGGGCCTCGAGGGTTGATCAAAGATTAGCCTTGCCTACGTTATACATGTAGAGACCATGTAGTTTGACTAACACAGACTCATTTATTGATGAGATATGAATAAATGGACTACTAGTTTATTGTGACGGACTAAAGAACTGACCTAAGGTGTCTCGGGGGTATATCAATGATGGCCTTGCCTATGTTAAGAGCTTAGAGATCCGTAGTTCAACCAGGCAACTCCATTTTTTTACTTTTTCTGACTTTTTGACCTATTTTTTTGGATTTTTGGCATGTTTTGAATGTTTTTGGATTTCTTGATTTTACGATTTTTATTTTTTGGATTTTTTGATTTTATGAATGTTTTTTGGATTTTTTGATTTTATGAATGTTTTTTGGATTTTTTTATTTTATGAATGTTTTTTGTATTTTTTGATTTTAAGGAAGATTACAAGAATATACACAAATTTGATCTGATGCAGGTATAAGGACATGCCCCTAGCGTGATGCAATAGACTACTCTGATATAGGCAGGACAGACTGACCTTAGGAATGTGCCAAGTAGTACTAGGAGGGATCACAATACAAACATAGGATCAAGCTATGATGCAGACGTGGGTGGGTGATGGGAGGAGATGTGGAAGTGTGATGGATGAATGATGCAGAACAAGCTATAGAGATCATGGTGGATGGAAAGTGCTTATTTACACAAGGTGTCTGTTTGCCAAGTTTTCACCAAGGTACTTTCCCAAAGCGCCACCAAAGTAGTTTTCACTAGAGGATGATTTTTTCTTTACTGTTTTCAATCCTTTTTCTGATTTTTTTTGGATTTTTATATTTTTTATATTTTTGGATTTATACCTTGCAAGTTTAGGCATAAATTTTTTTGAGATGGGATCTATTCATGGGCTCCTATAGAGGCTCACATTCGGGTATAGATAGTTGATATGCTTCTGATTTGTAGCTTGTTGCGATGATGAAGGGTCCCAACCAATTGGGTTCAAACTTTCCTTTGTTGTCTAGATTTGGTAATTTTTACTAATTCTCCTTCAATACAAGCTCTCTGACTTGAAAAGTCCAACTCCTAATCGTCTTATTGTAGCTTCACTTGAGATGATTTTGGTAGAATTGCAAATGGTTTAGGGCCTCCATGCGCTGCTCATCCAGTAGTTCCAACTCGTTCAACCATGACACTCGATATTCTTCATCAATGATGAGATTCTACAATGATATTCTCAAGGATGGGAGCTCGATCTCAATAGGAAGGATGACTTCTAATATATAGACTAGGGAGAAAGGGGTTGCACCTATAGGCGTGCAAATACTTGTTCAGTAGGCCCATAGGGTGAGTTTCAACTGTAGGTGCCAATCATGACTAGCTTCATTGATTGTTTTATTTAGGATTTTCAAGATGGTTTCATTGGTACCCTCATCTTAGTCGTTTCCTTGGGGGTAATAGGAGTAGAAAAGAGATGTTGGATATTGAAATTTTTCCATAGGTCTTGAACATCTTGATTTTTGAAAGGTGTCCCATTATCTAAGATAATGGCTTGAGGGACATAGTAGCAACAAATAAGGTAGTTAGGATGAATTTGGAAATCTGCTTTCCTGTGATATAGGTCATGGGAATGGCCTCTACCCACTTCATGAAGTACTCAGTGGCAATGATAATGAACTTATGTCCACTAGATGAGGTGGGGGTGATTTTACCAATGAGATCAAACCCCCATTATGAAAAGGGCCAAGGTGTAATGATTTGGTGGAGCTCCTGAGCTGATGCATGAATGAGGTCCCCATGTCATTGACATTGCAAATATATTTAGACATAATCATGAGCGTCCCTCTCCATTGTAGGAAAGTAATACCCAGTCCTTAGTAGTTTCTTGGCCAAGGTCATACCACTCAAATGTGAACCACAAATTCCATTGTGTACCTCGGTTAAAGCAGTCAAAGCTTCCTCAGCATTTAGGCATTGTAAAAGGGTTCCTTCAATACTCCTACAGTATAGGGTGTCACCTAAGATAACAAAACAAGATGACTTCTTGAAAAATGTTCTTTTAAGGTTCGGGGTGATATCGGTAGGGAGGACTCCTATTCTTAGGTAGATGTATATGTCATGATACCAGGGATCACTACGACCAACGATTTCGCACACAAATTCAAACTCTGGTACCTCGAATTCTAGTACAAGAAGCTGCTCTACAAGGAATTCATGCTTAGGGACATTGTGTGGGATATCTAGTAGTGATCTTATTGTTTCCATAGCATCTGCTTCTTTGTTGTTCACCCTTGCTATTTTTTCAAACGTGATGTCAATGAAGAATTATTTGAGGCTTTCCACTAGTTTCTTGTACGGAGTCAATTTGTCATCCTTTATTTGGTATTCATCATTAACCTGATTGATGATTAGCTACGAATCTCCATAGACCTTAAGTGCCATGATCTGCCACTGTATTGCAATTTTGAGTCCCATGACAAGAGCCTCATACTCTGCAATGTTGTTTGTGCAAGGAAATGACAACTTATATGACTTCGGTATGCAGTTTCCTTGTGGCATGATGAAGAAGACTCCCACTCCTGACCCATGTTGTGTGTAGGACCCATCAAAATATACTTTCCAATGATCTGCTGCAATGAGATTAAAGATTGACTCATCGAGAAATTTTGATACCAATGGGTTTTTTGAATATATAGGTGCTTCTGCTAGTTGGTCTGCAATCACCTGTCCTTTTATGGATTTTTGTTCTACATACTCAATATCATATTTAGTGAGGATCATAACCCATTTAACCATCCATCTTGTGAGTGTTTCCTTTGAAAGAAGATACTTAAGAGGGACTATTTTGGCAATGAGTTTAATCTAATAGACCAACATATAGTGCCTGAATTTTTGTGCAACAAACACTACTGTTAGGCAAGCCTTCTCAATGAATGTGAAATTCAGCTCATGTCCCACCATGGTTCTACTAATATAGTAAATAGCTCTCTCTTTCCCATTTTCATCATGTTGAGCTAAGAGAGTGCCAAGGGTTGTTGCTATTGTGGATATATACAAGATCAATGGCTTGTTTGGAATCAATGGGATAAGGACTGGTGGCGCGAGCAAGTACTCCTTGATTTTATTGAGTTCACCTGATCACATTTCTCATCCCATTTGTATGCTACCCCCTTGTGCAATAGATGAGAATATGGGATAGCCTTATCTACTAAATGCGCTATGAATAGGTGGATGCATTAGAGTCTTCCTTGTAAGCCTCTTAACTGCTTCAATGTTCTTGATGCTTCCATTTCGAGAATTGCTTTGACTTTGGTAGGATATATCTCAATTCCCCTCACAGACATGATATACCCTAACAGTTTCCCTAATTGTACACCAAAGACACACTTCTTTGGATTGAGTCTAACCATGTACTCCTCTATCCTATCAAAGATGGAACTTAGTGCGGTTATGTGATCTCAGTGCTTCCTTGATTCAACTAATATGTCATCTACATAATCTTCCATAGTTTTGTGAATCATATCATGAAATATTAGTGTCAAAGCTCTTTGTTATGTTTCTCCTACGTTTTTCAACCTAAACGACATCTTATTCCAATAGTAAGTCCCCCATGGACAAGTGAAAGTTGTCTTGTGTTGGTCATCTTTAGCTATCATGATCTGATTGTGCCCTGAGAACTCATCCATTAGTGATAGCATTTCATGTCCTGCTATCATATCCATGATCATGTTTATATTTGAGAGAGGGAAATAAACCTTAGGACATGCTTTGTTAAGGTCTCTAAAGTTTGTGCAAATGCAAATGCCCTAGTGGGTTTAGAGATAGGTACAAAATTTGAAACCCACTCTGGATAATCAATTGACCATATGAAGCCGACATCAAGGAGCTTCTGTAATTCAAGTTAGACCTGTAATGTTGTTTGTGGATGCATCTTTCTTAGTTTTTGTCTTACTGGCTTTGCTTCTGGATAGAAAACTAGATGGTGAACCATAATTTTTGGATCAAGACTAGGCATGTCGATGTAGGTCCATGCAAAGTTTACTTTTCTTTCCCTTAAAAATGCAGCTAGGATTTCCTGTTCTTTTGTCAAAAGTGATTCTGCATAGAAGGTTATGTGTGGTGTTTCTTCTATTCCTAGGTTGATCGAATTACACTTCTCTGCTAGAATTGTTGACTTCTCCTGATGAATAGCACTAAGAGGAAGATTGAATCCCTCATCCTTCAGTGCCTTAGAGAGGTTTTCACCGTTGGATGCATCCTTTGTTTTTACTATTTTCAGGTCAGAAAGTGTCACAGTGTGGTTTTCACTTAAAGACCTAGATATTATTCTTAAATTTTCACTTTTGTGACTAAGGGATTCAATCGTCTCCCATAGTAGGCATGTGTGTCTAGCTCGATGTCAAATCTTGCTTTATGATCTCCATATGGCATAGTATCTTGCAATCCCATGAATTCTAAGATGGCCTCATCATTTTCAAATGTGTCCAAAATTGGTGGTCCGTGTTGATCATGGTCAATAAGTTAGGGATAAACTAACTTTAGCTCATGTGTTTGGTTGTTTGACTCAAAAGACATAGTGGAGATCATACACAAGGAAGAGTCCTCAAATAGGACAGGTAAATCTGTGAGGGGATCCTTGTCACACACATCAGTTATATCAAAGGTATAGTTGTTTAAGGGTAGTCCTGTGGATACTTTGTAACTAGGGAGGAGCTTTGAATTTTTTAAATAGGGTAGCTCTACCAAGTATGGTTATCCTTGAAGGGGTACATCCAAGGCCAAGATTCCTTAAGTGCTTCTCAGCAACAATAGGTTCTAACAAGTTGTTGTCATTTTTCCTGAGTTTCTTGTTCTTGTTGTAGCCTGTGCCAAGCATCATATGCAGTCCTTTATTGCCATCATCTACAGGGAGATCAGGCATGGCCTTTCATCTTGGTATAGCAGACTTGATATGTCCTTTTCATCTACCATTTCTCAGCTTAGGTCTCCAAGCACTTGAATCTAGAGGGGTCTGCATTGAAGGTTTGAGATGAAGTGTTATTTGGACATGGTTGCCCATGAGATCTAGGAGATTGAGGTAACTCTCCTATTACAAAAGCACTCTTCTTCATTTTGTAGTCCCCACACCCATTGTCTTGGACAATGACTTTATTATCAAAGATGTTAGAAATGGCGGGTGTCTTTGTCTTAGAAGTGGAGGCTAAGATAGATGGGTCTACATATGGAATCGTAGGGCCTTCATCATTCTTTGGGACTCGAGGGATCTTGTAGTACTTGGCTTCCAAATTCTTGCAATAATAAAATGGCTCAAGATCACCGTGGATTGTGACCTCTTGATTTTGATAAGGAAACTTGACACATTGATGGAAGGTGGAGGTGACAGCCTGCATCCCATGGATCCATGGGCACCCCAGGAGGATATTGTAAGGTAATTCAAGATCAAGGACTTGGCATGTAGTCTCCATAATAGCTGGCCCTACTTGAATAGGGAGTTGAATAGTTCCTTGAGACACTCTTTCTTGATCATCATATGCCCTAATTATGATACCTTTACCCTTCTCAATCACATCCTCGGAGAATCACAAATTCTTTATTAGTTTGAGGGTACAAATATTTAGACCTGAACTTCCATCCACCAAGACTCTTTTGACTTTATTCTTATGGACCAAGACTTCAAGATTGAGTGCACAATTATGAGATGGTTGTGTTGAGAAGTCCTAATCAGAAAATGTTAGGAGATGTGGCATGGTGATGCGTCTGACCATAGCTTGGAACTAGTTTGCATCAAGATCGGGATGGAGGATATGCCTAATGCTTCTTCTAGGATTGTCCTGTGTGTAGGTGATATTTTAAGTAACTCCATGATGGAGATATGGGTGGGGGTTCTTTTTAGCTGGTCCAAGACATTATAACCATTGGGAATGAATTTTGGATTAGAGGCAGGTACCTTGGGTGGTTGTGATGGTCCAGGAATGGTAACTCTACTGCCATGTGTGGTGACTCCATAGTCAGATCTAGCTCCCTTGACGTTGACAACAGTGACCCATTCATCTAAGGATGCAACAACATGATTGTAAACATGATTTACATTGTTATACTTTGCCTTTCCATTGTTGTTCCCTTTATTGTGATTTGGCATTGGATTCATGTATATCTTAAGGTCTTGATTTCCTGTAGGTTGTTCAATGTTTGTGGTTTTGTCCTTGATAAGGTCTTGGATCAAATTTTCTAGTCTCATGCAACTAGTTGTCATGTGACCCTTGATTTTATGAAAATTGCAAAGGTGATTTTTGTTATACCATGGTGGTTTCAATTGGGGCTCTTGATAATTCTCATAAATGGGGATTTTGATGAGATTCTCTTATACCAATTTTTTCATGATAGATTCAATTGATTCCCCAAGGGGTGTGTATTTTCATTTGGGGGGATACTTGTTCTGTGGGGGTGGTCTCCCTTGATTATTTAGATTGTTGACCACTTGATTGTTGGAGTGTTGTGATGTTGTGTTGGCTTGTGTGTTGTTTTGGTTATTGACTTGCAGCTGTTGATATGATTGTGTGTTTTGCCTTGGTGCACTGAAAACAACTTTGACATCAACCACACTATCGTTAGTGACATTCTTGTTCTTTGCCCATGTGCGAGGTTTTTTGTTCTAACTAGTTGATGGATGGTTGTATTGATAATTAGGTGTTCCCCCTTGTGCGATAAGGGCTCTTTCAATGTTGAGCACCTTAGGGATCAACTAGTCATATGTGGTGATGCATTGCATTTTTTAGATGGAAGGACAAGGTGCCTTTGAGATTGGCAGTGATGGTACATATTTGTTGTTCTTTTGGCATAGCCCATTTTTTTTTGTTGGCCTTGGATCACTATCATTGCAAGAAGGATGCAAATGTCTCCCCCTTGGCTTGTTTTAAGGTGGATAGTTCTTCTAGACTCACGTCCATGCCTATGTTGAATGAGTAGTTTTGTATGAATAAGTCCACAATTTCTTGGAACTTTTTGATTCCAGGGGGAGATGAGATAACCATTCCATTGTTGGGCCAACTAAACTTCGAGGGAAAAGTCACATTAAATAAGAATCATCATATACAACTTCCATACAATGTACTTGGAATTCCCTGATGTGATCTTAAGGATTATTTGTTCCACAATATTTATCAAATTTAGGGATTTCAAATCCTTGTGGGAATGGCACCATTGAATGCTTATGTCGAATGGATAAGGGCACAAGTTCCTTGGTGTTTTTGTTGTCTTCCTTGATTAGAGGTCTAACACTTGTTGTGAGAGTAATTTGATTTGTTCAAACACATCGTCTTGCGGATCAAGTGGTGGGATGAATGTGTTTTGAGGTGGTTTGATTATTTGAGTGATGGGTGGATTGCTTTGTGTGTTTGTGGGAGGCGGTTGCAAGTTTTGTTGTGTGACCAACGCTTGTTGGTATGCTTGCAATTGTTGTTGTGCCAACAACGCTTGTTGTTGGTCTTGTTGTTGGGCTTGTTGTTGTTGTTCCAACAAGGCTTGTTGTTGTGCTAATAGCTAAGTTGCTTCTTATTATGTTTGGTATTGTTGCAAAGCTTGTTGATATGCTTGTTGTTGAGTTGCTTGTTGTTGTGCCTAGTATTGTGCTTGTGCCTGAGCTTGTTGCACTTGATATTGTTCTTGTGCTTAATCTTGAGCTTGTTGAGCATCTTGTGCAGCTTAGGTAGCCTATGTGGTTTGTGCAACTTGTGCTTCTTGTGTGACTTATTGTTGCTGCAATAGAGCTTGGTCTTGTGCACATGCAACTTGTTGTGCTTGTGGTTGTTGTGTAGCTTAGGTAGCCTATGTGGTTTGTGCAGCTTGTGCTTCTTGTGTGACTTATTGTTGCTGCAATAAAGCTTGGTCTTGTGCGTATGCGGCTTGTTGTGCTTGCGGTTGTTGTGTAGCTTGTTGATTTTAGAATTGCTGAAGTGCCTTTTGATAGGTTTGTTGGGCTACTTGCAACGTAATGTTGTATTGATTTGCCATTTTTGGGTTCAGAGGTGGAGGTGGAGGATTTGGAATTGTGTAAGATGGTGTGAGAGATTTTGTTGGGGTGGTTGTTGAGATGTTGTTTGAGTGAGTGTGGTAGATGGTGTGATTAATATGCTATGTCCTCGGGAGACCACATTTTGATGTGTAGTGATTGATTGTGTTGCTTGGATTGATGTCACCTATTGTTGTGATATCAGTGGCATGTTTGGAGGATTTGGTATGTTGACTTGATTTATGATTGGAGGATTATTTTGGTTTGATTGATTTGGGATTGGTATGTTAGGTAAAGGTGGTTTCCCTAAACCAATGATTGATGTGGATGTTGATGTTAGAGGAGGTAGTGGCGAGGGAATTGGCGGTAAGTTTCCTTGAGAAAGTGATGATGAGGCCCCAAAGATTCCCCCTTGTCCGAAGAGACCCACTTGTCCTTGTGGTACCATGGGGAGAGAGACTTGTGTATTTAGAGAATATGTCGGTGTTGCAGTGGAAGCGGATGGATTATTGGTGTCATGAAAAACGAGTGGAACATATGGATGCTTGGGATTTTGGGGGACAATATTTGATAGATCCAATATGGTGTTTGTGTCCAAGTTTTGGTTATTTACAATGGGATGTGTTTGAAGAGCGTGAAGAAATGAACTCCCCTTGGTGACTATGGTTTTAGTTGGAGCAAGGGATGATGTGGGTTGTGGGATGGGTTGGACGAAATTTTGAAAAGGTGGTGTGAATGGTACGAGCAACATATTCTCAAGAGGTTTTTCCACAATAGTGCTTATATCATAATTAGAAGGGAGTTTGGCCCCTTCTTTTTCTAATTCTAACATGTATTGTGAAGGATTAAGTCTCATTATTGTGTTGACAATTTTGTGATTTTTAGGATTTTGGACCATTTCTATGATTTCGTCTTGAGTCATTCTTAAGACATTGTTGGTAATATCCTCCACTTGGAAACCTTCCTCTTGAGGATCTTGTGGTAGTTGAGGAAGTTTGAGTGGGGGATTACTAGATCCAATGGGGTTGATCTTAGGTGCAGTTTGACTCAAGTCACTTGAAGTGGATGTTTCTTTGTTTGTTTCCATGTTTTTCTTGTGTTGAGATCTAGTTTGGACCTTAAAATAAGGATCAACTTTCAAGAATATGAGATGGTGAACCTCTAATTCCTTAATTTGGATTAAACTTTAGGTACAAAAAAGAAAATCTAGGATGTTAAGGATCAAGGGGTGGTGATGAGATAAATGTAAGATGGATGATGCGAATTATTGAACTCTTAAGAAACCTTGAAGGAGATATTAGACTTTAAGACTTTTAGATTTTTGATTTTAGATTTTGATTTTGATTTTGGATAATTAAGTTATAAATCCCAAGATGTTGGATGTTATCTTGGGATAAACTTGTCCACAAAGTGATAATTTACTAAGTGTATGAAGAAGGATGTATCCACACATCACTTAGTCAAACAAGATGACTTTTTTATTTGATTTAAAAGATTTTCCAAAAGTATAACATGAAGGATTTTTCCAAGATTTATAAGAGTTGTTTGTGAGATGGGTTTTGATTGATGTTTGAGGATGGATGGGGGTGTTGATTTTGATCCTAAGTGAACCTAGAGAGACTTTTGCTTACAAGACTTTGGTATTGAAGAACATGCTATACTTCTTATGCGAGGAACTCAAAATGTTGAAAAAGACTTGGATTTTGACAATAATAGAATGAATACAAATTGGGATTATCTTTTGAAGCACGTTTGTATAAATTATAGACCAATCTCTCTCTAACTTCGTAAAGTGTTGAAAGACATTTCTGGAGAGCTCTTGGACTAAGAAATTTAGTAGACTTTGGTTTTCGGATTTTGATATTTCAAGAAATCATTTAAAGAAACACATGTGTGGGGTTCAATTGTTTCTTATCTTGCTTGATGAATTCTTTTTACCACAAACATTTTCTTGCTTAGTTTTTCAAGCTAAATGTCTAATGCCTCAATTTATTTTCATCCCACAAAGTCCATTATGTGAAAATTAAGAAAAATCAAGACAATAGTTCCCTAATGTTGACTTTAGAGAGAAAATTGAGATATAAATCCAAATACTTAGAAGCCTCTAAGGATAGAATCCCCAGGGACAAGCAGTGGCACAAGTGGATCTTTTTAAAGGTATTTGCTCTTTCTAAAGGTTTGAAATTTGATGACCTTGTTGAATGCTTGTTTTCAAGATTTTGGATCCAATCAATGTGTTTAACTGACTCAAAGATTGCACAACCCTAGGATAGAAGAGAAAATATTTGTTGAATTCCCACTTGAATAAATCCAGCTGCGCTTATTCAGAGCGGATGACTAGAAGCTTGACCGCACTGGCTCCTCTCCATGGCACACACTTCTTGGGTTAGCCAAGCTTCAATTCTCATGAATCTCCCATGATTAAATTTTCATCTCTACAAAGAACCACAAGTATGTGGGATAGCTCCAAAGGTCCAACCTCCTGAGGCCAACAAATATTGGGATTTTTAGCCACTAAACAAGGGTTTGTAATAAGTGCATCTAGTTTAAAGGACACGATGATAAACTCCCTCAAGAGGTCTCCCAACCCTTAGAACAAGGGCTTTACGCATCATAAAGATATTGGGGGAGAGCTATCATGCATCACTAAGTTGATTGCAAAGTTTCCTTGCAACCACAAATTTGTATAGCGGTTCGAAAGAGTCTGGCTTATGCTCATTACCGCTTGGGTCATTTCCTTAGGGTGAGTACTTTTTCCCACCAAGGCAGGCCCTTTAAAGGTGAACAATAGTGAGTAAGTACATTCATAGTTCGATCAATCTTTGTTTGCGTGAACAAAGAGAGAACACACACAATGTCTTTTCTCACACTAGCAAGCTTTGTTCAATTTAAAAAACCCAAATTTGAAATGTGGAGGCAATATTTTAGATAACCTAATATCACTAAAATGCTTTTGATTCTCAAGATCACTGTGAAGCGCGAGAGAAGTGCATACGCATTTGAACAATATTATTTTGTAAAGAAGATTGCAAAAAGAGATAAGCACAAATTCATTTTTTAGTCCTCAAAGCAATGATGAATTCTTTTTATAGCACCAAAACCATGTGTTTGAATTTGTTCAATTTTTAAGACCCAAAATCAAATCTAGTGAGTTGCTAATGTTCTTTTTAACCTTTTGCAAAAAAGAAAGCTTTTTATATGTTCTTTTTAAAACCCAAACAAAATGTAGTTAAGTTTTAAAGCTAAAGATAACAAGATCTTAAAGGTCAGGTTATAGGTTTCCCCAAAGTGTTTAAAAACACTTGTTACAATCACGAATAGTGCCATAAGACACCTTCTCCTTGTTTCCTCCTTTTCTTTCTTGGTCACCTCAACCTACAAAAGTTGGTTAGTCTAGAAAAAAAGAGCCACATAATAGGTTAATGGTCAAAGGAGATCAAAATGAAAAAGAACATGTTAAAATAAATTTGAAAATTGACCTTTTACCCCAACCCAACGTTGCAATCCGCAAAGGCGTCACTATTTGAAGCCTTCAACGTCGCTCTGTGGAAATCAACGTTGCTTTGTGGAAAAACAAAGACCACATTTGCATCAATATTTTCTCCAGCGTCACCCTTTGGAATTTGGTCAGTCTGTGTCAGAATGGTCCACCTAGTGTCATGATTTGATCATAAGGTCAATGTCACTATATAACGACACTGAAATGATTGCATCGTTGTTTGTCTGTCCAGCGTCATTGTGTCTTGGGAAAAATAGAAAATAGAAAAAACAACGGAATTGACCCAAAAAGCGTGTTAATTTTAAGATTCCTGCCCTCCTTCTAGTGCCAAAATGTGAATGCTTTGCCTAGACCTGCTCAAACATGGACAAACAAACAAACATTAGTCCTTAAATAAGTGTAAACAAGCATTCCCTATGAAATTCATTCAAACGCAAGAACATGAAATCAAAGCAAAATATCAAGTAATTTACTAATGAAATCCTATTCTAATGCTCAAACTAGCATCCCATAGGGGAATTGGTGCTTATTTGATGTGGAAAGAAGCCCTTTCCCAATTCCTTGATAAGCTTGATGATAGATGTGTGATTCTTGATGCGAAATGCCAATAACCTAGCTATGGATGATGAATTGTATGCTAACTTGGACAAAAGTTTGGATGAGATTGTGGATAATAAACTTGCATAAACTTGTGTCAACTCGTGGATCCCAAATCAATAGAGAAGGCCTCTATTTATAAGGAAGAAGGATAGAAGATTGAAGAATAGGATGGATGTGGGATTAAAAAAAGGACCAATGGCATTGTGCCACTTGTCAACATGCTAATGAAGGAGAGTGGAGCACATTTTGAACAATGTGCATGTTTAATGCATGTAGGTGAAATTTGAATTTGAAGAGGTGGCTTGTGTAAGAGGGGATATAAGAGGAATTAATGCCAAGTTGGCTCAAGGAGAGGACATGTAAGAGCCTTCAATGCAAAGGTGGAGGACAAAAGTCCTTTGGGAGGGAAAAGTCAAGTGGGTGGAATATTCAAAAGAATATGTCATATTTGAATGAAAATAGAGGGAATTAGTAAATCAAATAAATTGTTTTACATGCGCAACTTGCAAAAGCTAGAGGAATGGAGGATTAGTGTTAGCTAATTAATTTAGGATTAACTAACTTAGATGGAATTAGTTGATGGTGACATTTAATTTAAATATTTTGAGTTTATTTAAATCAAATGATAGGATATTGGAACATTAGTAATTCAATTAAATAAAAATGATTTATTAAATTTAATGAAGAAAGATCATTAAGATTTTGATTAAAAAAAGTTGATATATTTAATCAGAGAAAGATCAATAGGATTTAATTAAATAAAGTTGATTTATTTAATTAAATAAAGTTGATTTATTTAATTAAATAAAGTTGATTTATTTAATTAAATAAAGTTGATTTATTTAATTAAATGAAGAACATTAGGATTTAATTAAATAAAGTTAATTTATTGGATTAAAGGAAGAATATGATGAAATAATCTGATAGAGTCTATTATTTGATTTTAGGAGGAATTTTGATGAAGTTAATTAAATAAAGATTATTCAATTAAATGGTTAGTGTAGAAATGATTAAGGAAGAATCGGTGTTAGTGAATCAGGATCAAGTGCATGATATCAATCAGGATATTTTGAGTGTCTACAAATAGTAACCTACTCCTTGGTTTCAATTGTTTCATGTCATTTGTCATCTACTATACCTATTTGTACAATTAGGCCTTATAATAGTGAAGAATACTTCTAGTCACAACATGATAGAAGTACTGATATCAGGACAAGGGCAACCACTTAAGTGACTTTGTAGAATGAATAAAGTTGTAGCAAGTTACTATTGCAATCGTTGAATTCAGTTTTCAAATAGTTGCTTGTCTAATGAAATTGTATTGTTTAAAATACTTTGTTGGTAGGCTAGTGCCTATCCAAGTAATGAATTTAGAGCTAATGTATTGCATTCCTCTACAAGGAACAAGACCTTGCTCAAATATCTAAAAGAGTATTACTTTATCTAACAACAACAGACTCTATTTTATTAATTTACTTTAACAAAAATGAATAATAGGCCTACTCCAACCAATAGAAAAGGAGATAAATTGTTTATTATCTCTCAATTGAAAATGAAACCATTGCAATAGTAACCTGCTCCTTGGCTTCAATTGTTTCATGTCATTTTTCATCTACTATACCTATTTGAACAATTAGGCCTTATAACAATGAAGAATAATTCTATTCACAACAAGACATTTAAGTACTGATATCAGGACAAGGGCGACCACTTAAGTGACTTTGTAGAATGAATATAGTTGTAGCAAGTTACTATTGCAATCGTTGAATTCACTTTTGAAATAGTTGCTTGTCCAATGAAATTATATTGTTTAAAATACTTTGTTGGTAGGCTAGTGCCTATCCAAGCAATGAATTCAGAGTTAATACATTGCATGCCTCTACAAGGAACAAGATCTTGCTCAAAGATCTAAAAGAGTATTGCTTTATCTAGCAACAATAGACTACAGGATATTGGGATTGGTCTCTATCACTAGTACCAACATATCATGTTTCTTAACGCACTCGTTGATATCGTTTCTTTGCTAAAAATGTTTAATGCATTTCCTGTATTATTTGCATTTAATAGACTATTATTTTTGATCCACCTTTCATACCGTTTAATACATTAAACATGCATTGATTGCTTGAGTATCTACCACCCCACCATCAAAGGTGGCACAATTTGCATTCAACGATTAAATATTTGCAAAATATATAGTGTCCTATTTTCCTAATTTAATTTAACAAAAATGAATAATAGGCCTACCCCAACCAATAGAATAATTGCAACAAACGAGAATTAAGACAGGGAAAATTGAATGCTTTGGGCAAGGTCTTGTTAGCTATGGAGGCATTCAATGCATTAGCTATGTATTCATTGCTTTGGTGGTTGCCAACCTATCAATAAAGCTCGCAAAATTTGTATTTAATGTCTAGATGTTTGAAAAAAATTATCTTGCACAATTTGCATTTAATAGACTATCGTTTTTGATTCGCTAGTGATACCATTTAATGCATTGAACATGCATTGACTACTTCAATACCTATGACCCCGCTATCAAAGCTAGCACAATTTACATCCATCGATTAAATATTTGCAAAATATATAATGTCCTCATATTTTTGTAATTTACTTTAACAAAAATGAATAATAGGCCTACTCCAAACAATAGAAAAAGAGATAAAATGTTTATTATCTCTCAATTTCAAATAAACTATTGCAATAGTAACTTGGTCCTTGGCTTTAACTGTTTGATGTCATTTGTCATCTACTATACCTATTTGTACAATTAGCCCTTATAACAACAAAGAATACTTCTAGTCACAGTAGGACATAAGTGTTGATATTAGGACAAGGGCAGCCAATTAAAGTGACTTTGTAGAATGAATATAGTTGCAACAAGTTACTATTGCAATCATTAAATTCACTTTTGAAATAGTTGCTTGTCCAATCAAATTTTATTGTTTAAAATATTTTTGAAAAGTGAAAAGCTTGTGTATTTTTGAAAGGATTGTTAGAAATCATATGTTTCATGTTTATGAATAACATATTATATGTCATTTATTGTGATCATTTGTCTAATTTGTTCCTGTCACAAGAACTATTGCTTGCAATTGGAGTTGGAGGAAAAGATCTATATGACTACGAATATTCTTGGTTGTTCAATAAGAAATTGGATGGTCAGATCCTTGTATCATTTGTCTCCTTTCTTTCCAATGAATTTTAAGTCTTCCAATGTGTGTAAAAATTACGCCTTGGAAGAGTTGTGAGCAATAAAGGAGAAGCTTGGTTTAAGAATCTGAGTTACCGAATAGACATATGAGTATAGTGAATGGCATGCCATGTAATTCATAAATATGAAACTATTTTTTGGCCAAAAGCAAGTTACTTTTGCAATCAGAGTTATGCATAATTACAAGCATGCGATATGCAATCCATATGCAATGTTTTGCTTTGTGCACCGATTAGATTGTATAATTTAAGTATATTTTCCTATTTTTGTTTTTCTATTCAATGTAGGGCCCTAATATTCATTTTCTTGTAAGAAAATATGATTAATGTACTACGCAAAACATTGCATATGAATTGCATATCACATGGTTGCAATCGTGCACATCTCTGACTACAACATTATTGCAATCAAATGGTTGCAAAGGTCACTTGCTTATCAACATAAATTAGACAGATTCAGACAATTGGTATAATTTTTATAGGCATTCGAAGAATCAAACTTCATTGGAAAGAAAAGAGATAAATTATCCAAAATTCTCTTTCCACAGTATCTTCTTCAAGAATCAAGTATATTTGCACATAAAAAGTTATTATAAATGTTATGTTGAATGCATGTTTAATGCATTAAATGCAAATTGTGTGAGATGTGTTGGAGGGCTAGTGGGTACATAAGTAGTTTATGCATAGTTAATTCATGAAATCTCAGGCATGTGTTGGGTTTTATTTGTGCTTATTCTTGTTTGTTTATTGTTTGTTGAAAAGCTTGCATGTTTTTAGCTTTAGGTTCCTCTCTTCCATGTTCGTTATTCTGCGCAGCGCTTGAACATGGGAGGAGTCATAGGAACAATGCACTACTAGTGAGTGGCGTGTCTATCTATTTATGATACTTGACAACTAGAAGTATTTCTTTTTGTTACAAGGGATAACGGGACAAGTAGGTATAGTAGATGACATATGCTATGTAATCCATAAACATGGAACAAGTGAAGCAAAGGAGTAGGTGTAATGCAATAAATGTGAATTATCGTAGTAAAAACTAAATGCTTTGAGCAAGGTCTTGTTGAATGTGGAGGCATTGAATGCATTAACTATGTGTTGATTGCTCGAGTGGCCACTAGCCTATCAACAAACCTTGCAAAATTTTAATTTAATGTCTGAATGCTTGCAAAAAATTATTACATTTGTCTATTTTTTTTGTAAATTTTATCAAGTGCTTCCATGTTTCATGTTTATGAATAACATATTATATGTCATGAATTGTGCTCATTTGTCTAATTTTTCCCTATAACAAGAACCATTGCTTGTCATTAGAGTCAGAGGCAAACATCTATATGACTGCAAATATACTTGGTTGTTGAACAAGGAACTAAAAGGTCAGATTCTTGTATCATTTTTCTCTTTTGTTTGCAATAAATTTTAAGTCTTCTAGTGTGCCTAAAATTTATGCCTTGGAACAGTTGTGAACAATAAGGGAGAAGCCTAGTTCAAGAATCTGACTTACCAAATAGGTAGATGAGCATAGTGAATGGCGTGCCATGTAATTCATAAACATGAAACTATTTTTTGTACAAAATAAAGTTACGATTGCAACTATTGAATTCACTTTTGAAATAGTTGCTTGGTCAATCAAATTGTATTGTTTAAAATATTTTTGTGGTTTTTTATAGTTGGCATTTTAGGACAAATTTCTCATGTTTGAAAATTATGTTTTATCTCTTCTTCTATCAGTTGGAGTAGGTATACTATTCATTTTCGTTTAAGTAAATTAGGAAAATAGGGAGACATTATATATTTTGGAAAATATTTTATCCTGAAGCAATGAATACATGTTTAATCTATTAAATACAAATTGTGTGAAATGTGTTGGAGAGTTGGTGGGTATGCAAGCAGTGAATGCATAGTTAATTCATGAAATCTCATGGGAATGTTGAGTTTTATTTGTGCTAATTCTTGTTTTTTATTGTTTGTTGAAAAGACAGTTTTAGCTCTCCATGTTCTTTATTCTAGGAATAGTGCACTACTAGTGAGTGGCTCGTTTGTCTATTTATGATACTTTATAACTAGAAGTATTGCTTATTGTTACAAGGGCTAAGGGGACAAATGGGTGCAATAGATGACATATGCTATGTAACCTATAAACATGGAATAGTTGAAGCGAAGGAGTAGGTGACTATTGCAACAAACAAGAATTATCATAAGAAAAACTGAATGCTTTGAGTAAGGTCTTGTTGACTGTGGAGGCATTCAATGCATTGAATAAGTGTTCATTGCTTGAGTAGCCATAAGCCTATCAACAAAGCTCACAAAATTTGTATTTGATGTTTGGATGTTTACAAAAAATTATCACGTTGGTCTATTTTTTTGCAAATTTTATCATGTGCTTTTGTGTTCCATGTTTATGAATAACACATTATCTTGCAAAATTTTCATTTAATAAACTATTGTTTATGATCCACCAATCGTACCATTTAATGCATTGACTACTTCAATACCTACCAGTCCGTTGCCAAAGTTGTCACAATTTGCATTCAATTCTTAATTTGCTCATTTGCATTTGTAATACTTACTTGGGAAATCAAATTTGGTTATCTTTTAGTAGGTGTACTATTCATTTTTGTTTAAGTAAATTAGGAAAATAGGACATTATATATTTTGCAAAATATCTAATCACTAGATGCAAATTACACAAGCTAAGTTGCTAGCGAGTTGGTAAGCACTATAGTAATGAATGCATGATTAATGCATTAGGTCTATTATTGATTTATGTTTAAGAAAATTAGGAGAGTAGGAAGATACTATAAATTGTGGAAAATATTTAACTAATGAATTGCATATCCCATGATTGCAATTATGCATATTTCTGATTGCAAAAGCAACATGCTTTTGGGCAAAAAATAGTTCCATGTTTATGAATTACATGGCATGTCATTTACTATGCCCATTTGTCTATTTGGAAAGTCAGATTCTTGAACTAGTGTTCTCCTTTATTGTTCACAATTCCTTCCAATACATAATTCTTAGACACATTAAAAGAATTAAATTTTATTGCAAACAAAGTGGGAGAATGATACAAGAATTTGACTTTACAGCTGCTTGTTGAAGAACCAAGTCTATTTGTAGCGATATAGATCTTTGTCTCCCAATTCAATTAGACAAATGAGCACAATCCATGACATACAACATGCTATTCATAAACATGAAACACAAAAGCACATAATAAATTTTTCCAAGCAAGCTCTTGTTAACTGTGGAGGCATTCAATGCATTAACTATGTATTCATTGCTTAAGTAGCTACTAGCCTATCAACAAAGCTTGTAAAATTTGTATTAATTGTTTGGATGTTTGCAAAAAATTATTGCTTTGGTCTATTTTTTTGCAAATTTTTCCTGTGTGCTTCTGTGTTACATGCTTATGAATACCATATTATCTTGCACAATTTTCATTTAATAGACTATTGTTTCTGATCCACCAGTCATACCATTTAATGGATTAAACATGCATTGATTGCTTTAGTAGCTATTATCCCTCTACTAAAATTGACACAATTTTCACACAATGATTAAATGTTTGCAAAATATACAATGACCTATTTTTCTAATTTACTTTAACAAAAATGAATAATAAGCCTACTCCAACCAATAGAAAAAGAGATAAATTGTTTACTATCTCTCAATTGCAAATGAAACCATTGCAATAGTAACCTACTCCTTGGCTTCAACTACTCCATGTCATATGTCATTGAATATACCCATTTGTATAATTAGGCCTTATAACAACAAAAAATACTTCTAGTTGCAACAGGGCAGAAATACTCATATAAGGACAAGGGCTCCAACTTAAGTGATTTTGTAGAATGAATACAGTTGCAACAAGTTACTATTGAAATTTTTGAATCCGCCTTTGAAATAGTTGCTTGTCTAATCAAATTGTATTGTTCAAAATATTTTTGAAAAGCTTGTTTGTTTTTAGCTTTGGGTTCCCCTCTTCCATGTTCTTTATTCTAGGAACAGTGCACTATTGGTGACCAACTTGTCTATTTGTTTATGATTTTTGATAATAAGAAGTATTGCTTATTGTTACAAGGAACAAAGGGACAAATGGGTAGAGTGAATGGCATATGCTATGTAACCCACAAACATGGAGCAGTTAAAGTGGAGGAGTAGGTGACTATTGCAACAAACAAGAATTATCATAGAAAAATTGAATGCTTTGAGCAAGGTCTTGTCGACTGTGAAGGAATTCAATGCATTGACTGTGTATTCATTGCTTTAGTAGTCACCAGCCTATCAGCAAAGCTTGCAAAATTTGTATTTAATGTTTGAATGTTTGCAAAAAAATATCATGTTGGTCTATCTTTTTGCAAATTTTATCATATGCTTCTCTGTTTCATATTTATGAATAACATATTATATGTCATTTTGTCGACTGTGGATGCCTATAATGCATTAACTATGTATTCATTACTTGGGTGGCCATCAATCTATCAACGAAGCTCACAAAATTTGTATTTAACGTCTTAATGTTTGCAAAAATTTATTGTGTTGGTCTTTTTTTTTGAAAATTTTATCATGTGCTTCTATGTTTTATGTTTATGAATAACATATTATATGTAATGGACTATGCTCATTTGTCTAATTTGTCCCTGTGACAAGCACCATTGCTTCTAATTGGAGTCAAAGGAAAATATTTATATGATTGCAAATATTTTTGGTTGTTAAACAAGAAACTAGAAGGTTAGATTCTTGTATCATTCTTCTCCTTTGTTTCCAATCAATTTTAAGCCTTCCAATGTGTCTAAAAATTATGCCTTGGAAGAGTTGTGAACAATAAAGGGGAGGCATGGTTCAAGAATCTGACTTACTGAATAGACAAATGAGTATAGTGAATGGCATACCATGTAATTCATAAACATGGAACTATTTTTGGGCCAAAAACAAGTTACTTTTGCAATAAGAGTTATGCATAATTGCAAACATGTGATATGCAATCCATATTCAATGTTTTTCTTTGAACATCGTTCAAATTGTATAATTTAAGTATAATTTCTCGTATTTGTTTTGCTATTCATTGCAGTGGCTTTAATATTTATTTACTTGTAAGCAAATTAGAAAAATTGAAGCACATGATAAATTTTGGAAAATATCTCTAATGCATTACAAAGCAGCAAATGCATAGTTAATGCATTAAATACTATGCCAATACAAGTATACTTGTTGGATTTTCCTTTGATATGGTCAATTGGTGCAACAAATTCAATAATATAAATATATGTAATTTTATTTCTATAGTGAGTTTTGTTTAAGCAATTTTCCCACTAAAGCAATGCTTTTTTAGCCCAAAGGTTAGAATGCTAGATAGGTGTAAACGGGAAGGCCTGTGTATGCTTTGATGTTCTCCATACCTGGTACATGTGGACTAGTTCCATGGAGGGTAAGAATGGTAGGGATGTTACGTGTAAAACAATGCATTTGATGCATTCATAGTTAACAAGACCTTGCCCAAAGCCTTTAGTTTTCCATATGTAGCCTGCTTCACGGATTTTATTGTTTCATGTTTATGACATACATAGCATATTTCATGTACTCTTACTTTGGTATGATTTCCAATTTAGGTTTTCTAAAGAATACAGTAATAGCGTTGAATCTCTGATACTCTACAAGGCAATAACAACTCGTCTCCATGGCATTCTGCAATATTTGATTGTTCGTGTGCATATTTCCTTTGCCTTCGAAACAATAAAACACTTATGTGTGCCCCAACACTCTTCACAAAAATTTTAGATCATATTCTAATGCATCAATCAAAGGAAAAATTTGTTTCAAGTCTATATTGTCACACATTTACATATAACACCCTTGCCATTTTCACCATCCATGCACTCAATTTACATCTGGAAGGTGTGCAACACACCGAGGCATAGATAAGCATTCCCTTTTACACCTAGTCACCATTAACAAACTATGAGGTATTGGGATTTCTCGATACCACTAGCCTTACCATATTGTTTTTTGCAGCACTTCCAATGATGTAAGTCCTTTAATATTTGAAAGGAAATTAATTAATATTTAAACCTCCAGTCTAGTTATAAAGTTGTTTTGATTAGAGGTAAAAAATGGGTTTTGAAGGGGCCCATAACCCTTTACAAAAAGGAACAGTTGAAGAAAAAAGGAAACAACATTAAACAACCATCAGCCCAATGACAACAAACCACCAGCCAAAAAGTAGCCAAAAAATGGCAGACACCACTACATATTGTTCAGAATTTCAACAGCTTCCATCTCACTAGCAATAAGCTTCTGTTCGTTAATCCTAGTATCAGAAACCTCCATACCTGAGGCCCCAGCCTATTTTTTTAGTCTATTTCTAGTCCTCACCCCAGGCCCAACAGTTTTTATCTCACAACTCAAAACAGAACCTTTAGCAGCACCCTTAGCAACAACATAATCCTTCCCAGTCAGCTTACCCTCAACAGCCATAACATTAGGAGACAAAATTTCCTTTCTCTTATTAGGGAGAAGGCCATCACAGAGTCTGACCTAGTCAAGACTTTAGGAGCTTCTCCACTCTTCATAAGCACATTCCAAATCTTGTCAATTTTCTCCTCAAGGGAGAACATTCTTGCCTCCATACTCTATTTTAGATTGACGGTTTCCTCCACCACAGTATTAGCAATAGTATTGAGACCAGCGATTAAATCATCAATTTGGCTTTGGATCAAAGGTTCCTTAGCCTTGCAAGCAATGCTTCTAATATGAACATTAGTCCTATTGATCTCATGAAAGAACCATTTAAAAATTTAAAAAAAACACATTGGCACTGTCATGGGTCGAACCCAACACATCAAAAAGATCCTCCCTATCAAATTTTTCAATGCAATTTCCCACAGCAACATCCTCTTCAAAATAACTCTCATGGACCTTATCCTCAGAAGCATCCTTACCTTTACTAGTAGTGACAAGAGACTTCATCCTATGAATGGAAATGGCAATTTGCTTTGAAACAACCATCCTCTTCTGAATCCTCTTAGCATCTGCTTTCTTAGTTCCCGTAGCTTGTTCATCACCCACAACTCTAACCTTTTGCTTAGGCAGCCCAATGACAGAGCTTGGAACATCCTTCCCATGGAAGCCACCAGCCAGAAATAAAGGGGCATTCTTATCCAGATGTTGACCAGGAATCAAAACCCTCCTCTTCCGACTTCCCTCCTTAGGATCCTGCACAAGTCTAGACGCAGGGGGAGGAGAGGAAGCTTCCCCATAAATATCATTATTATCTTTTCCCCATTTATAAGGAACATTCACCTCCACATCATCACTATAGGTCATATAACCCACTTCCTCAATCAATTTCCTTTTCCCAGATTTACCCTGAATAGGGGATATGGGGCCCTCCTCCAATGAGGCATACGAGTCAGGAACATAATCAACATCATCATCCCTTTCCGACTCAGAATCTTTATTTAACATAAGCCTCCTCTTCCTCGGCTTCTTAGAAGCCTTTTCCTCACCCGACTCAATTTCATAACCCTCCCTAGCTTTAGCCTTTAGAGTAACCATATTTTTCTAGACATCATGAGCTTTAACATGTTCATATATCAAAAGAATCAACCCTGCATGCAGGACAGGGTTTTTGGGATTCTTCCTATGCTCTTTAATTCCAAAGTCCATCGACACCAACAAATAATAGGGAAATGACACCCATTTTTTGTGCCTAAAATGGTTAAGAAATGAAAAATGGTAATTGTTAATGGTCGTGTACCTTCCTTATAGGGTTACATACCTCATAATTTCTTTGACAACATCTTGTGAGAGAGCCTTTAAGGATTTCCTTAGATACCCACCACTCTTCGCAGGCTTCAAATCATCACTCATTCTTCTTAAAGAAAATGGACATCGTGACTAGTGACTCATTCTTATCCCTATAGATCTTCATACCCTTAATCAAAAGGCCAGTAATCTAAGCTATGAATTCCTCATCCACCTCAATTTCCCTGCCACCCAAGTCGAGGGTTCTCCCTTTCCACCCTTTCTCAACCAATTCAGTAACCTGAGTATTATTGCCATGTAGTTTCTCCATGTAGGGAGTTAGGCCACCCTTTTCTAAAATCTCCCACACTTCCTCTGCTTCGCAATATCACAAGATTTGGGCTTAGCATGATTTTTGTCCCTACCCATGACGATGGACAATAGAGACCAAGCACTCAACAGAAAACACAAAAGGAAGCAGTAGACACCACTCAAAACCGAATAACCCAATAAAAGACTCTGGAAGCTTATGCAGCTAACACCCACAATCCGTGCGAAGGAAACCATAGGACATACATACCATAATGAATTCAAACTCTGTGTCATATGACAACCTTTCCTCAAAATCATAACCATACCCTCCTTCCTAATGATATGCCACCACGTGAGCAAGGACATTCACACCTTGAAGAATAAATTAACTTTCATTTATAAAAATAGTCGTGGCCTCATAAGGGATGGGGTCATTTAAATCCCAAACCTTACTATCTCTAACACCAAAGTTAGCGAAGAAAGCAGCTAACTTATTTCCCTCTCTCAAAATATGGGAAATATAAACATTATCAAAGGATTTAATAATTTCAATGGAATCCTTGATCAAGGCTTCAATTGTCCAAGACAGAGGAGATAAATTCTTCAAATTATTAATAATGTTTAGAGAATCACCTTCCAACCAAATCTTTCTATACCCTCTTCTCTGAGCCATAACCAGACTATGATAGGCAGTCGTCGCCTTCGCAAAGTGGTTTGTCTGGGTTCCCAAAGGGAGTGCCACAACATAGACGAGCCTACCATTAGAATTTCTAATCACTCCCCCACATCCAACAGGTACCGATAGCTATAAAGTTGTTATTCCTATTGACTTTACTTTTTATGGCCTATTTTTCATGGGCATATGTTCTTTTCTAAATTCAGGGTAAATAAAATTAATTATAATTAGTTTATTTAACTGAATGAAATGAATTTAGAAATAGTATTTAAATATATTATAAAAAATATATAGATGGTCAAAATATTCAAAAATAATATCCCTCTGAACAAGATAAAATACTTTTGAATTTTTAACTCATTACTAATATTTATATTTTATATGTCTTGTATATAATATAAAATAAAATACTTTTATATTTTTGATATGTCCATTTTGTGAAATGCTTTTATTTTATTTTTTTCATAAAGGTGGCGAATCCACAAAAGATTTTATTAATGAAAAAAGATGAGATTACAGAGCAAGAGGATTTGCAAAGTACTAAAAATGAAGTTTCAAAATACAAAACCCTCAAGAGAGAAAGAGGGAGACAACAAAGACCAATTTGCAAAATGCCCATGCACAAGAGGGGTAGAAAAACCAGTGAAGCTCAAAGCGAAGAGACCCAACATTGGGTGAGCTAGGGACACATAGTAAATTGGAACCACTAAATTGCTGATACAGGATCTTCCTCAAAGAGGCAACAAAACATGAGCAAAGCCAAAAAACTAAATATGGTTGTTGAAAGCAAACTCAGAACTTGTAAGCAAGAACAATGGAGCCAAGGGTGTTGCAAAAAACCCCATAAACTAATTAGCCAAATGGACCACCAAAAGACAAAAGCATGATGCCAAGAACCAAGAGAGGGATTAAGAAGAACTTTCCTCTAAAGAAGCCAGATCTGTGGGCAGCGGGAAGAATGGCTCGATGTGGGGCTCAATAAGATCATGGTGGATAAGTAATGTTGTGCAATTTTCAGACACACGCGCCACCGGAGGCGGGGACCCTCTTTTTTCTTTTGCATCTCTGCCTCTTGGCTTGGTCAAATTTTGGTTTTGCTCTTCTTGGGAGGCTATTTTGGGATTAAGTCTAGACTGGGCTTGATGGGGACAATATTTCGAGGCTTTAGGAGAAATTTGCAAGTGTTGGAATTTGAAAATGGGGACTTTGAAGTGAATTTTCACTGTTATATGTAAATCTTTTTTGCACTTGTGGATAGAGGACGAAAAATTAGGCAGGGTTGCTTTTTGAACTTTTTGAAAATTCCTTCTAGAAAAAAAGTTATGAGGTTTAGGGGATTTCGACCCTGCAGGAAATCCGTTCCCTCAGGATTTTCCCGAAAAAATCCCGAGACGCCTCAAAATCCCAAAATTCCTTCAAAACCCGAAAATTTCCAGAAAAGGAAAAAAAATGATTTTTTCTCTTTTTCGAAAATGGAAAATTTTTCAAAATGATTTTTTTCGAAATTATTTTTCCAAGAATGGACAGTTTTCCTTGAAATTTTAAAATGTTGAAAATGAAATTCTTGAGATGGAATGAAAATTTTGAAAATAAAATTTCTAAAAATGAAATTTTTGTATGAAAATGGAAAGTTCCCATTAAAAAATGTAAGCTTTTTTAAAAAGGCCAAAATTTTATTCAAGTTTAATTTGGATTGGATTTTTTTTTTAACATGTGAGCTACTAATAATGATATATGTTGTTCAGGATTAAATAAATATTAAAAGGGGAACTTGCATATGGATTCGTGCCAAAAGGGAAATATGGAAGAGCTCAGTTGAAATTTTAAAAGTGGAACTTGCATAAGAATCTGTGCCCAAACTGTCTACAACTGGAAGGGGTTTCTGGAAGACATGTGAAGCTGATTTCATCCTCCAATCATAATTTTCATTAATGACAGGCTGGCATAATATTGTTTTCTCATTGTTCCATGATGTAACTGCTTTTATGCAATTGGATGATGATGTACCATGAGCTCCCAAATTAAATGTAATAGCTTGATGCTTCTAGAAGTGCAATTACAACCATTGGATGAACTAAATCCTGGCCATTGATTAAAAATGTAATTTTCTCTAAAAGGCCAGTGCCTTCTCATTTGTAAAGGGGTCAGATTTAGGGGGTTAGAAAAGTTGATTAGAGGCTATAAAAGCCAGAATTGGCTAAGTTAGAGAAGTCAGTAGTTGTAGGAGAGGAAAGAAACTGGAAATTGTTATGTAATGCTAGAGAAGGTAATGCAATTGGATTGTTGATTTGGCATGTTTTGTGTTACACTTTGATAGTTTATGGTTTCTTGTTTCTCAATTCTCAATGTTAGATGTTAGATTCTAGTTCTTTTGCAATAATGGTGAAATGTTAATGATGTTGATTGATCTCTGGTCCATACTTTTAGCAATTTGCTGTGTAAAGTTGGTTTGGGCCTTATTTTGTGCTAAGTTCAACTATATATGCTTGTTTACATTGCACCAATTATTGGGTATGTGAATGAATATTCAAAGTCTGAAAATCTTTAGTTTCCTTAGAAGATTGCACCATTTTTGTGGAGTTGTAGGCTTGTCCTTGATCAAACAGAGATTGGTTTTATTGGAGATCTATCCATTTGCAACATTCATCATTATTGTGATTGATCTTAGGAGTTAGTTTAGAATAAAATATCTTTCAACCCTTTCTCTTTTGATATTTTATTTGAATCTGGGTTAGTTTTAGGATTAAAAGCATCACCATATTGTTGCATCTGATGAGAGTACGCTTACAACATTGTTCACTTGTAAGGCCCCTTGTGATTACCAACATTTTCACATTTATCACTGAGTTGTTTATGCATTGTCAAGACTTGGCATTAGAGACCTTGGGGTTATCTCTTGAGGCTTGCTAATAGAGATTTACCTTTCAAGAGAGATAGGATTTCATATTCTGTCTGAGTTGTTGCTGTGCAGAAAACATCATCAACAAGTGAACAACTTTAAAAATTTCATCAATTGGGTCACACACAAAATTCCCTAGGTGGGGTCTGATGTCAAGAAGGCACACCTTAAACTCATGAGAGCAATCATTTACCAAACCATGTGCCATGGCATGAAGAAGTTTCAAAAGTCGACCATCTAAAAGGAGGTACGCTTTGCTAAAGACACCACCAACAATATTTGATCCATGAAGTATGCCATTGCCTTCAAGTGTTGGTTGAAGGTGGAGAGTGGGCATATATGCGGGAGTAAGTAAGTGCTCGCACGAACATTACCATATCAACACTCCATAAGACGTCCATTAGATTTGATACAAATCTAGACGCAAGTTCATATGGCAAAGCATGAGCACTGAGTTCCATCTGGTCATAACCAAGAACAATCATGAATTTCTAGAGTCCTTGAATAGAGGGGATTGATTGCAAATGTTCTTCTCAAATTTTCTTCAGATAGAGGAGAATAATCATGAATTTCTAGAGTCCTTGAAGACACCAGCACATGAAAGAAGTTATCCATGGTTGTCCAGCCATAACAAAGAGTATGGGAAGAGATACCAAGACAATCGAACTAAAAAGAGGAGGTTAGCCACCATTAGAGCTTGAAGGAAATCTCGCTCATGTGAGCAGTACACATATTGAAAGCTGATTGTACTCTTCAAAGGCAAAGGGATAAGATAATAAATGATGAAATGAGGGATGAGACTTGATCTACAAACCAAATTTCATATGGTGAGAAGAGAAAAACCTTTGGGAATGATGTATACCCAAAGGCAAGCTTATCTTTCCAAGAAAGGATATCCATTTAAAATGAGCACACCAATAGAAGCATGAAAACCAACTAGCTAAACGAATGTGTAATTCACTTTCCAAATATATCAAGGAAAAAAATAGCCGCTGCCGAAAGATAAATGAAGAGTGATTACTATTTCCAAAAAAAACCCCATGAATGTCCAAAGCAACAAGGAAAACACATTGGTGTGGACACTTTTTGAGAGGGATGCCATCTAGTAGAAGATAATAAATGTGAAAACCAGAGAATGTGAGGAAAATTGTACAAGGGCAACCAAATATTGCCACCAGAGAGAGCACGGACACCCAAATCTAAAGTACTAACAAACTCCAAACAAATCACCAGGTGTACCATTTAAGATTTGTAGACTAAGAGACTTCATTCGAAATATAATCCTAACATAGAAGAAATAATCAAATTGGCATACCATATATTAATCTAATTGGCACACCTCATTGGTCCCACATTAATGTCCAAAAAAAATGAAGCATGTTCATAAATGTGGACACTAATGAGGGAGGAGGTGGCCACCTGTCAAGCCATTGGAATTTCAAATTTTCTTGTAAGTGAAAAACTCAACCATTGTGAGCACCATTTGTCCATCTCATATGCCACGCCATTAGTGACCAAGATAATCAATTATGCCAAAATGTCCACAAGCGGACAACAAAAATAATCAAATATGCTGCTAACATAGAAGAAATGAACAAATTACATACCAAATATAATTCTATTTGGTGCATCTCATAGGAACCTCATTAATGTCCAAACATAATGAAGCAAGTTCATAAATGTGGACACCAATGGGGGAGGAGGTGGCCACCTGTCAAGCCATATAAATTTGAAATTTTCCAGTAAGTGAAAAATTCAGCCATAGTGAGCCCCATTTGCCCATCTCATATGTCACGTCATTAGGACCAAGATAATCGAATATGCCAAACTATCCATAAGCCACATTTATTAATGCTAGGAGATTCAAAAGAATAGGTAACTGTCAAACCCTAATCCAAATACCTACAAAACACAATAAACAAACACGTTAGGAGATCATATGCAAGTAAGAACAAGGATTCCCCATGAAATCCATTAGCAAAGTTTTACATAGGAAATAAAGCAAGAATGAAATGAAAGAACAAGAAAGCAAACTAAATCCTATTGAAGACAATGCAAAATCTTGATCCCGTGAGGGAATTGGTGCCAATTTGATGTGAAAATTGGCCCTTTCCCAACTCCAATGCTAGCTTTGATGGTGTGATGAAGAATGTGATCCACTTTGATGAAGAGTGATGGATGTTTCAAGACAAAAATCTACATAACCTAACTACAAATTCAAAAATATTGATGAAGATTGCTAAATATTTGAGCATAGTAAGTTTACTCAAATTGTGGATGATGAAATGAGGAGATTATCCTCTTATTTATAGAATGAGAAGATGGAAGAATGTCCAAAATGGAGCAACGTGGGACTAAGAATTAGCCAATGGCAAAGTGTCACTTGTCAATGGGTGAGTGGATGGAGGATGTGCAAGCTTTGAAGATTGTGTCCATAAATGCATATATTTGAATTTTGAATTTGTTGAAATGACATGTAAGAGGGAAAGAAGGTGCATTGAATGCCACTTGGATCAAGGAAAAATGACTTTGTAGGTGGAGTAAATGCCTTGTTGGAAGGACAAAGTCCACTTGGATTTTGAATTCAAACTTGGGAATATTCCTTAAAAGATGCCTTGTTGAAGAAAATAGAGATTTAATAAATCAAATAACTCTATTTTCATGTGCAAGTGGTAAAAGATGGAGGATGGGACATGAGAAGAGATTAAATTAATCAAGGTTAATTAATTTAATGAAGGGGTTAAATGATGTGACCTATTTGACTTAAATTTGTAGATTTATTTAAATCAAATATGAGAAGAATATGATAAAGGATTAATTAAATAATGATTTTTGATTTATTTAATTAAAAGAGATATGTCAGATTAAATTAAATAAGGTTTTGATTTATTTAATTTAATAGATAGACTTTATGGATTTAATCAATAAAATTAATTATTTAATTAAATGGGGATAATTAGATCAGACAGGTTAATTTAATTATCGAGAAAGGATGATTTAATTAGATAATTGATCTCTTTAATTAAGAGAGGAATATTGATGAATTTAATCAGATAAAGGTATTTGATTAAATGGTTAGATCGAAGGATGATTTAGGATGAAACAATGTTAATGGTCAGGATCAAATGTCCAATGTCAATCAATAGATTTTATGTGTCTATAATAATGACAAAAATACTTTCTTGTATGGATAAGAAAGACAAGAACGATTAACGAAATACAATGTGAAACTAGCAGATAAATTGGAGCACCCTAGGATAAAGTAACTGATATCATAAATTTGAAAGGAGGAAAGCACAGTCTTGATCAAAAAATTCTCTATAACCAATTGAATCATCAAGTGCCTTATTAGCTAGAAAATCTGCTTATTAGCTAGAAAATCTGCATGCTTGTTTAATTCTCTAAAACAATGGGATGTTTGGTAAGATGAAAAGTTTTTGTTTCAAAATGTAGGAAAAGATGTAATCTAAATGCCAAGAGTCCAAGCCCCTTTTTTGAGAGCCGAGATTGTTATCATTGAATCACTTTCTATAACAATTTGAGAAATGGAGAGTTCACTGGCAATTTTCAAGCCTAGGCTCAAGGCTTTTAATTCAGCCACATTGTTTGTTCCATATGGGATTGTACCACAAGTGGCACTAATGAATTCACCTTTCCAATTCCTTAGAATAGCTGCAATGCTTGATTTTCCTAGGTTTCCTCTCGAGGCTTTGTCAAAATTTAATTTGATGAAGCCACTTGGAGGAGGTGACCATTTCAATTTATCTCTATTGACTTTTTGAGTCGTTTAAGAAGAAGAACCCGCTCTTGGAATCTTGATAAGCTGCCAATTATTCTATATTCATGCATCCTAAGAGGAATAACAATTGGCTTGATGCACCTTTTTGAAAAGAGAAGATGAAACCATTTCAAATATTGAGATTTCAATCCTCTGAAGAACTGAGGAAGAGTGGAGGTTTTTTTCTTGGAAATTTTGTTATTTCTTTTGAGCCATATGTTCCAAATTATTACGAAGGGGAAAATCTCCCATAAACATGAAAAGGTGGATGAGTTGGAAGATAGAGTTTTGCAGGGGACTTGACCACCCCAACTTATTCATTACCCAGGTCTGACAATGGTGAGCAAATTCATAGCCTAGAAGCAAGTGATCTGTCGATTCAAAAGCTTTTTCACACATGATGCAAGAGAAGAGAGGAGTGATTAATCTATCTAACCTCATCCCTATTAAGATTTTGTCTTTAATTTCCAGCCAAGCAAAGGCACCAGCTTTTGGAAGAACGTTCGGGCCCCAACAAAGCCTACTAGGCCACTTACTCTTGTGATTATTCACTACTATCGAATTGTAGCCCTCTTTGAAACTGTATTGACCCGATTTGGATTTTTTCCAGATGATTTCATCTTGTTTATTGGAAAGAAAAATGTGTCTTTTAGCAAGTTCAACTTTTAGAGAGGTCTTAAGATAAGTAGGAGCCTGCAGAAAATCAAAATCCTTCCATTTAATTATACTAGGGTCCGAAGGATCAGCTTCAAAGTAATCACAAACCTTGGTTCCCCATTTAGATTTGAGTGGAAGTTCAATTAGTTTCCAATCACCAAGAGACTGAAGAGGTTTGTGGCCATTCTAGGCATCATCCAAGAAGAGAGCTTTTTCCCTATTATTTATTACCCAAGAAAGATGGGGAAGAATGATTGATCTGCAGCAGGAGATAAAATTCTAGATGTTTGACCCCTTAGGTAGATCCTTTTGAGTAAATATCCTTTCTCTCTCTTGGGAGTTCAAATATTTGTATTTCATTACTTGACACAATCTTGCATTAGGTTGATTATAAATTTTCCATACCAGTTTTGCTCCAAGGGATTTGTTTGGAGAGAGATATCTCTTATCCCTGCTCCACCCATAGATTTGGGATCACAAATGGATTTCCAAGCAACCAAAGGGATTTTATTTTTTGAGGATATGTTTTTAGTCCATAAAAAATCTTTAAAAACTTTTTGAATGCTCTTTCCCTTACCTTTTAGGAGATTTAGGACCAACAAAAGATAAATTGGAAGGGAGTAGAGAATAGATTTAAGCATTACCAATTTCCCTGCAAACAAAAGCCACTTCAATTTCTAAAGTAAGATCTTCTTAGATAAAGAGGAAATTAAGCTATCCTAGAAGGCATGTTTCTCTTTTCTTAAAAAGAAAGGTAAACCCAAATATTTACAGGGGAGCAGTCCACATTGAAAGCCCCAAAATTTTGTTAATTGGGTTTTGACAATGGGGTTAATATTCAAAAAGAAAATTTTGGATTTTTTTGAGTTACATATTTGACCTGAGTATGAACAATAATTTGAAATTACTCTTTTGATCACCTTAGCCTCTTCCATTGTAGCTTGACCCATTAGTAAGGTATCATCAACAAAGAGGGAGTGAGATATTGGATCAGAAAATGGGTGAACTTGTAAACCTTTCCACTGTTTGGATTCCCAAGTAGAAATTATGGATTTTCTTGAAGCTTCAGTCATAAGGATGAAAAGAGAAGGAGACAAGGGGGTCACCTTGTCTTAAACCTTGAGATGGAGCAAAAAATCCATAAGGCGTTCCATTTATGATTATTGAGAATCTAGCACTATAAATACAAGAATGAATCCACTTACACTAGCTATTGTTGAACCCAAATTTTCTCAAGACTGCTAGCAAGAAGTCCCAATTTACTCTACCATAAGCTTTTGACATATCAATTTTAAGGACCATTGTTGAGGATTTATCATGCATTGTAGATAAATTGCTAAGATTGCCCCTTCAAGAGTATCCTTTCCTAGGACAAAGCCCCCTTGTTCATCTGAGATGATGAGGGGAAGTAGATTTGCCAATCTAGAAGAGATGGCCTTAGTGAAAATTTTATAAATGGAATTACAAAGAGAAATTGGTTTGAAGTCATTAAAGGAAACCGAATCAAATTTATTTGGAATTAAAGCAATAAAGATGGAATTCATCTCCTTTAAAACATTTTTGTTCCTTCTCGATTCCTTCGGGGCTAAAAGAATATCCTTCCCAACAAAGTCCCAACACTTTTGAAAGAATAAAGTTGTGAAACCATCTGGACCTAGGCCTTTTTCCGCTCCCATTGAAAAAACCTCAGACTTAATTTCTTCTAGTGTGAATTCAACCATTAACATTTTATTTTGATTGGGTGATATCAAAGAAGGAATATTGTTTATGATTGAGTTGTTCTCAAAAGAGTTGCACGTTGATTTAGGAGCCAATAGGTTTTTGAAATAAGAGATTGCTTCTAGGCTAATGTCTTTCTCTCCAACAAGTGTTTCACTTGAAGTAGAATGAATATAAATAATCTTATTTGAATGACGACGAAGTCTTGTTGAGGCATGAAGTAATTTTATGTTTTTGTCCCCTTCTTTTAGCTAAATTTCTCTCAATTTTTGTCTCCAATAACATTCTTCACGAGCGAGAATTTCATCTAGGTCTGCTCTTAATTGTTTCTCTTTTTGGTCATTTTCATTGTCCATGCCCATTTTAATTACTACCTCATATAGATTAGATAATTTAGACTCAACTCATAGCTTTTCAAAAAAAATGTTTTTGAAGTGGTTCTTATTCCAATCTCTAATCTTATTTTTCAGGTAATGTAACTTTTTGAAAAGATGGAACATCCTTGTTCCATTAATAAATGGATAAATTTTCCACCACTCCTTTACTAAATTGATAAAATATTTATCGCGAAACCACATGGCCTCAAGCTTAAAAGAGATTTTTGAGGGGCCCCTATCTTTAAAAAACAAAAGGGAAATTGGGAAATGATCAAAACTTGCTAAAGTGTGGATTATTGAAGAGAAATCCCATGCAATTGTTAACCAATTGATTGAAAGGAGAAAGCGGTCAAGATTTTTTGCAATCTGTGAAATTTTTTTCCTCTTATTCGTCCAAGTAAATGTCCATTTTTTTGTGGGATAGTCAAATAAATTATGAGCTGAGATAAAATTGTTAAAATCATCCAATGATGTTGCTAGGGTTGTTATACCTCCAATCTTTTTTGAGGAATTTCTGATAGCATTAAAGTCCCCCTCAAAGATCTTGAGCTCTTTGTTGATGGTAGCTGAGCTAAGAGAGATTTGTTTCTAGATTTGATGCTTCTTAAATGGAACAAGGTCCATATATATTAAAGATCCGGAAGGAAACATTTGTGTTTAAACGCAAGACCCGTGCTTTCATCCAGTTTTCCTTTGACTCAAATTGCTCTAATTTAACATATTATGTGTTCCATAAAATAGCTAGGCACCCTGAAGCTCCAAGAGCAGGGGAGGCGATGTAACCCCAATTAGACTAGGAGCAATTTTTTTTTGAAGCAGACTGATTAGAGAGTTTTGTTTCTTACATAAGGATTATTTCTGAACAAGTACCAAGAAGCTAGTGCATAATAATATGTCGTTTGTTAGGGGTGTTTAAGCCCCTAACATTCCACAAGAGGATCCTCATTATGCTCGAGGAGAGATACCGTCTCTCCTCATTCTCATAATTATTTATGAGGATTTTTTCCTCACAGTAGAATCACACTGGGGAGGGGTAAAGACCCTTCATCTTTCTTGGAAGCCGATCGTAGATTCATTTCAAGAGTAGTTTGGAGCCCTGCTTCTATTTCCAAAATAGTTTTTTCCTTTTTAGATTTTCTTCCATGTTTGCTTTTAGGAGTGGCTAGGACCTTTAAGTCACAATCTATTTGTGAGATGGGGGAGACAAAATTAGATTAGAAGTTGATACAACAAGATTTAATTCAAAAGGAAGGGAATTTTCAGGAAAATTTAGTTTTCTTTTTGAAGTTGATTGAGAAATAGGGAGAGATTTTATTTCATAATCATCAGGTTCTTCTAGAACCTCATCAACATTTCTTCTATTAAATCCTTTGCAGCCTTAGTCATGGATTCATTTAAAAAATTTAAAAGGTCATCTTTAGATCCATTCAGTAGGTCTTCAATTTTTTTTGTCCTTTATAGCAAGAGAGACTCGAGGAGAGTTAAGGGGTGACTTTCTAGGATTGTCACCAAATTTACTTTGGAATGATTTTTTAGATACCACCCCCATTTCTTTGGAATTTTCCAAGGGAGGATGTTCTGAACTTTTGCTAACAGAGCCATTGTTCTTCTTTAAGGAAGCTTCTAGCTGATTCAAAGAAGCAGGATGAACATGACTAGATTGATTGCTACTAGAGGGGGGATTCGAGCTCAAGGCCCTAGAGAAAGCTAAGAGATCTAAAGGATTTGCGTAGGTAAAAATGTTCGATTTGACTATTATACTTGCTTCCTTCCAAGATGAGGATTCCCATGTGATCGATTGAATCTAGTTTCCTTTGCTTGTGGAAAGACAAATTTTTAAGGGGGGTTGGGATGATTTTTTGATCAAGGCCCAAACCTTGATGGCAGGTTTTCCACTTGTGATTATGTATTCACTTCTTAATAAATCGCCCAGATGGGAAGTTATCTATTTTATGGAGCAAGAATCAAAGAATTATATAGGAGGAATGACAATGAGAAACAAATTGGGCGTGGGGACATTTTTAGGACGTCCAAGGGTGTGTTAAATTTCCAATCGAAATTACCTAGAAAAGTATCCCCACACCAGAAAGGACCTTTTTGAATTTTTTTTTCTTTAACAAAATCATTCTTAAATAAGATGAAAAGAGAGGAAGTTGTAATCACAATGAGGTCAAAATGCTCATACCAATTCTCTTTCATCAAGGAACAAATCTTTGATAAGGGTTTGTCTGCTACCCAAATTTGCATGAAGAGTCCATTCTGCTCATATTCATGATATTGGGTCTCCAAGAAGACTGGGATTGTCAAAATCAACCACCACTCTTTATTTCCCCATTTTGAAACTCCATCCTTGGCCGAAGAGCTCCCTCCAGAGTGATCCCCTATTTTGGAGTATCTTTCTCTCTTAGTTCTCTTTTGGGAATCCTTATGTTGTGGAAGACTTTCCATCCCCTTATTTGAGTTGCCATATTTATGGTGAGAGGAGGGCATGAAGTGGTCGTGATTTGAAGGTGTCAACTATGGTGGGAGCTATTTTCCTGAGGGCGATAGGGCTGATAATTTTACCAGGCAGGGTTTCCATTGAATGATCCTTTGTTCCTAGAAACACTCTCGTTCAAATGATGTTGGAAGTCCTTCCGTCGAGAACTGGATTTCAGAGGATACCGATGATTAGGGTTAGAGGAGTAGCCATAGGAAAATTTAGCCCTAGAATCCTTAGGGTATTTTAGAGTCTTCAGTATGCCCCTATTGAGCCATGGCGGTAGGTTCAAATTGTATGATGGTAGTGAGATTCTTTTGGAGCCTTCATCATCTACCCAATGCACTATTTTTCCTTGTGCTTGAGGTCTATGTCGAGCTCGCTTTGCAGGCCACTCCGCAAATGCCATTGCCTTCTTTATCTCTAAAAATTACTTCTCATCTTCCTTCAATTGAAAAATTTATCTAACCTCAAGGAGGTTAGGGGAAAATTCCATTCCTATACCACGAGTCAGCAGAGTAGGAACTAGCAAACAAGATAACTGACCCTTGCCTTTGCCCAATTCTAAAATTCAATGATTTTGATTTTTTATCTTATTACTAATATTTTTATTTTATATGTCTAACATATCAAGCCAAAAATATTTATATGTTGACAAATAACTATTTTTGGTAAATATTTTTTAGTTCCTACTGATAGACAGGTTTACTATTGCATTCGTTGAATTTTCTTTTCAAATAGTTGCTTTGCCAATGAAATTGTATTGTTTAAAATATTTTTTTCTTTTTCCTATAGTTGGGATTTAAGCACATAGGTTTACTATGTTTAGTAAATCTTTTTTTAAATATAGCCTTCTTTGTTTCTCTCAATATGACATTCACTTTGCCCATTTCCCTATTACTATCTTGACAAATAAACTCTCCACTTTCATACTAAACCAATTTAAATTCCTGAATTACTTTTATATAAAAATTTATTAATATTATTCAACAAGCACACAAAAAATATGAATTTTAATATAGACTAGTTCCAACAAGTTTTAGTGCACAAAAATAATAAACGAATTTCACATTATCAATAACAAACTGCACCTCTATATTTTGCTTTGCACATGATATAGTCCTTTATTCCATTTGTTCTATTTTTCTGTGTTCAATACAAAACTCTAAATTTCAACTAAAATCAATCAACATATACTAGAAACTTACATTTAAGTTTTACTATTCATTTACAAATCTTGATCTGAAAATTCTGTGAAAAACATTTTGTAAATCAATTGTTGTAGCTCAGTAAACTTTCTGCCCTGCAAATGCTTCTAATTTAAACAAAGGACAGAGGACTATATCAATGCAACTGTATTTATTCTGTAAAGTCACTTAAGTGACTGCCCTTGTCCTGGTATCAATACTTTTATCCTCTTGCGACTAGAAGTATTGTCTACTGTTATAAGGCCTGATTGTAGAAATGGGTATAGTGGATGACATATGCTATGAAACCAAGATATATGGAACAGTTGAACCCAAGGAGTAGGTTACTAGTGCAATATTTTCACTTGCAATTGAGAGATAATAAACAATTTATCTCTTTTTCTATTGGTTGGAGTAGGCCTATTTTTAAATTTTGTTAAAGTAAATTAGGAAAATAGGAGAACATTAGATATTTTGCAACTATTTAATCGCTGGATTTTGGTGGTGGGTGGTGGGTGTTGAAACAATCAATGCATGTTTAATGCATTAAATGGTATGACTAGCACTTCAAAAACAATAGTCTACTAAATTCAAATTGTGCGAGATTTGTAGGTGGGCTTGTGGGTACACCCACTATGAATGCATAGGTAATGCATGAGATGTCAAAGAAGTGGTTAGTTTAATTTATGCTAATTCTCATTTGTTTATTGTCTATTGTGAAACTTGTGTGTTTCTAGCTCTGGATTCCCTTCTTCCATGTTCGTTAAGTTTGTTGAGCCTTTCAATGCTAGAGAAGCCATAGAGTTTTGTTTGAGCAATTTTCCCAATAACTTAGTTTTTGTGGCTAAACCAATAACCATTAGCATTCACTTTATAAAAAAACATAGGAAATGCATTAAATATTTTTAGCAAAGAAACGACAATGAAAAGTGCCTTAAGGAACATGATATGCTCATGTTAGTGATAGGGACCAATTCCAATATCTGGTAGACTGTTGTTGCTACGTATTAAAGCAATACTCTTTTAGATCTTTCTGCAAGGACTTGTTCATTGTAGAGGCATACAATGCATTAACTCTGGATTCATTGCTTGAATATGCACTAGCCTGCCAACAAAGCTTGTAAAAATTGGAGTTAATTAAGCTTATAATTTACCTAAATTATCCATTCCAAGGCCTAATTTTTACCATTTTCCAAAGGATTACAAGTATTGAATAAATGCATCCAATTAATTTTTTGATCCCAACTGAATGTATTCAAATTTTTTTGGCTAGGACCCATTCACCCATGGGTGAATGGGTCCTCCTTCTTAGCTAGGACCCAAATTCAAATACATTGTTGGTAGTATTTTAATATCCAAAGTTCAATTTTCAAGTGTAGGTTTTTGGAATCTAATTTTTAGGAAATTGGATAAATGCCTATAAATACCTAGTCTTTTCACCATTTAAAACTAGACGGAAATTAGAAAGAGAACTTATGATCAAGCATTATTATCAAGATCAATATTTTAAAGATTTATTGCAGCAATTCAAGATCCAAGCATCATGTCAAAGTGTTTGTGAGTTGATGTCATCATGTTGTCATTATGTTGTGAAGGATATCATCTTTTTGTAGGTCTCCAAAACATTCAAGAATTAAAGCAAAGAAAGATCCAAATCCTTGAGGTGATGTGCATGAATTCAGTCCTTCAAGGAAGCCATTGAAGGGTGGTGAGTTGTAGCATTTTGTGGTTTCATCATTCCTTCCTTTTTTGTTATCATTTATCCATTAACATTGCCATTGTGGAAGTGAAAACACTTTAACAGGGTTTGAATGAGGCAAACCCCTAGAATGACCCAAAATTTCCTCTCTTTGTGAATGTATAGATCTCAAGTTGAAGAGGATTGAAGAAAGCTTGAGGATCTATTTTGCATTGTTTATATTGTTGTCATAAACCTTGTCAAACCATGGAAACTCACTAATTTATTAAACAATATTTTGACACTTTTGCAGATAGAAAGTAGAATCTTGGATCCAACACTAAAGGACCTCAAAAGCACTTTAGGACACCTTATCAAAGACCCATTCACCCATGGGAGGTTGAGCCATTGTATGCAAATCCAAACCAATTTTTCTAGGCAAGTACACAATCATCTGCACCTTCCAAATCTATTGAAACTTGAATGATTTAGTTTTCCAGTTGTCAGGATCTTGTATTTTTCATATTAGGACATATAAGATCATTAGGTCAATCATTCCAAATCATTTCCAATTCATTTCTAAGACTCAAAAGGATAAAATCCAGATTTGATTGACTCACCTTAGAGGTTGAAAGTCAATCCATTCACCTTGATTTGCATCCTAATGAAACACCCTTAGAAATGGTGAAGGATTGATTATAGGTTCTTTGCATTTAGGACATTAAGATCTCTCACTCACCTCATTTTTCTATGTTTCATTTTGGTGAACCTGACATGTTTAATGCTATATACCTTTTGAAATTTGTCATAATTCATCCTAGATCTAGGTTCTGTATTGCATTAATTTTAATTGTTCATTTAGGGTTTCGTTTTTGCATCATAAAAACATTAAAAAAAAAAAAACATTCACATTATATCATAAGTTGCATTAGGGTTTATTTAAATCAAATCTACGTTCAAATTGTATTCACTAAGTGGTCAAAAACCTAAAATTGTTCATTGCATATAAATTGCATCTTTTATTTAGATAAAAAACAAGTGAAAAATGGTGGGTGGTAGGGTGGGCTCCCTCCGCCCCTCATTTGGCCATATGTCAAGCCATCATAGGGTGTACATGAGGTGGTGGTTGGGATAGACAAGGTGTTCGCGGAGTGGCAATGTCATATCACTCCAAGTCTTTTCCAAATAGTCGAAGGGAGAAGAAGGGGACTAATTTAAGTTAGCTGCTCATGAAAATGGGGGATCCCTTGGCGTTTGACAGGGGAAATGAATGTCACAGGATTCAAAGCGCAGATAGCTTGACATGTAGGGCACGACAATTATGGAAGTGAAAGCTGAAGGGCCGAGTGGCAACTCACTTCACATGAAGTGATAGCTGTATGTAGGCGGAAAGACGAAGGCCGTAGGGTATTGTCTTGGCAAGGACGATATGCTCGCTTCGCCATTATCTAGACTCGTGTGCGGAGGATCAACTTTACATCTCACGGGCTTATTAAATGATCTGATGAAGACATTCTTAATGTATGGTATTCAAAATCTAGTTTGTCTTTTGTCTCTATGCAGGGAACGACCGTTAAAAGCGTTGCAAATGGTGAGGATGACGAAGTCGAAATTCATCATCTCCATTTCGGCGGTGGGGCTGGAAAGTTTTGGTGTTGATACACCAGTCTCCTTGATGGCCACGGAGAGGAAGATAGCCTTTCGGGAGGTTACAGACTAGAGGCTAAAGCAAATTCTGCTCGAGGATGACCCGATGTCAATAGTAGCCATCAAAATGGTTTTAGGCAAAGGACACTTGGAAAGAAAGGAATTTTCTAGAGACAATGGTCATATCTCCTCTCAGTTTCTAGCAGTGATTCTAGACCTGGACACCCCGAAGGTGGAGGCAAAGGAAATGATGGTGCATCTCTTCCGTGGTGACTTGCTTGGGGGTCTAGAGAAGACATTAAAAACGACTTTCAAAGGCAAAGGAATCCCGCGCCCCGCATACTTGGACCTCCTATGGGAGAGGGATGATGCAGTTAAAGTCTTTCCCTTCATCTTAAACATCAAAGGGCCAGAACTGTCGAGGCACAGAATGATAGCGGCCGTGGCTGTGGAATTCTTGAAGAGAAAGCTGAAGCTTGTGATAGAGGAGGGGTTGGAATGGATGGAATATTTCATAAGGTTTGTATAATTAAACGGTTTTATGTGAGGCTCGACCTCTGTGTTTGAAGTTTTTTAAGGTTTAAAATTTAATAGCTTTTCAAATTTTGGTTGGTCTTTTAGTTATAGTGCAGTGGAACTGTAATTTCGTTATTAGCCGGATGAGGCTCGGCCTTTGACCTAAATTTTTGTATCAATGCTTATAGTAGTTAGTTCTTTGAAGCTTGCAATGGGACTGTAAATATTGAAACGGTGGAATTTTGTCCCGGTTTGGAATGTTTTGTTGTTCGGCTCGGAGTCCAGGAAGGACCATTAACCCCTGCTCAGCAGATGCTTGTATACTTTTTTAAAATCAATATAAATCCTACCTTGCATATCAAAAAAAAAAACAAGTGAAAAATGGCACAGTTGTGTTTCAAAATTGCATCAAATCATCATTCTCAAAATTTTGCATCTTCAAATCAGTCAATTATTGCACATTAGCTTTGAAAATTGCATTTAAATTTGTCTTTTATTGCTGCATATTTGTATTGAAATCGTATTGTCTTAAATTGAAAAAAATTGCATTGTTTGATTTTAAAATTACATCAAAAACATCATTTTTAGGTTTTGGCATCTTAGAATCAACCAATTATTGAATTTTAGATCTAAAATTTGCATTAAAAATTTGTCAAAGCATTTTACCTTTATTGCACACTTGTATTTTGCATTACCTTGTCCTAAATTGAGCAAAGTACAAAAAAAATCAATTGTTCAACCTGTTTGCAAACAAAAATAGCAACATTAAATAGCAACATAAAAAATTGATTTTTCAATTTTTTGAACCCCTATTAGGGACTAAAACACCCTTGGGTGCCCCTATCCTACTAGGGGTGTCTTAAGAAGATTTTGTACAGGTTTTTGTCTCTACATTATTATTTTATTTTTGCTTGCAATTGTCTAATTTGAAATTCTAGAAAATTGTTATTGCATGTTAAAGAAACTTGACATTTTGCTTCATTTGTTGCAAATTTATGAGAAATTGTTGCATTTTAGTATTGAAGATTGTCAAATCTGTAGGACAATTATGTACATTTTTTAAAGCATTGCATAATTGGGATAGATCAGTAATCTAACCATGTTAGATCTCTTTTTGTAAGCACATTCTATATTTACCAAGCCCTTTAGTTGTGATAACTTTGACATGGTAGATGAAGCCCTTAAGGACTTCACCTCACCTAGATCATCCATTAAGGCTTATAACATTCCAACAAATGCAATCATTGATACTCATGATAACTATTCTCATACTATCTCTCATACTTGTGAGAGTATCTTAACACAAGAGAATGAAATGATTGATACATTTCTTTCAACAAATAGTAAGATGGACAACATAGATGAAGATGCTAGGTTGGCATTAGATCCCCCTCAATATAAGTTCATCAACAAGTAAATAACTCAGTTGATGTTATGAGTGACCACCAATTTCTCAAAGAGCTTCCTGATATTCTTCAAGCCTTTGTTTGAAATTATTAACAAGTTTTCAAAGCTCAAGATAATTATTTTGAATTAGAGCATGTTGTACAAGAGTGCCTTAAGGTTGTTTGTTGTCAAATCTCTTCTTCTTCGTGAGATTTTTTTGATCAATTTTTCTCAATTTTTGATCTCGATGAAGCTATATTCACCATGGCCATTGACAAAACCTCAACTGTGATTATTTTTCTTATGAGTTTTACAAGACCCTCTAGGATTATGTTGGTTTGGATCTTCATAATGTTCATCTTGAATCCTTTCATTCTAATTCCTTAGGAAAAATACTAACAAAGGAAATATTAGATTCCTACATAAGTTTAGTGATCTTGAAGATATATACAACTAGAGGCTAATCACAATGCTAAATGTTTCTTACAAGATCATATCCAAGGCTCTTGCATTGAAGTTGCTCCAAATTTTATTCAATTAGTCTACATGTTATTTTTTTATGCTTTAGCATGTTTTATTATCAATAGCCACCAATCTAGTGCTCTTGGCATTTTCAGGTCTATTTGTAAGGGTTATCCTTTAGCTCTTTCCATTTATGTGCTTGTTGTAGAAGGTTTTTGATAGTTTTTGGCTAATTCTCTTTCTTAGATATTGGTTAGAGGTATCTCTTTACCAAATTCCATGGCTCAATTAGAGAATGGTCATTTTTCTATTGTTTTCTTTCTCACTTTTATATAAGAGAAAAATAATATTAAACAAGCTATCCACCACTTGGATAATTTTTGCAAAGCCTTGGGTTCTAGTATTCAATGGCGAAAAATCAATTTTATCAGCAATCATTTCTACATAAGCCTCCTTGGCTTGACTCTTATGGGTGGAAATGGATTGGGCATGGAGAAATATTCAAGTTCTTGCTCATATTCCTTTGACCTTTAAAGTTTATTTAGCCACTCTTTGGCAAGTTTTTCTTTCCATAATTGAGAAGTTGACATCTTGGATTACTAAACCTCTATCGTTGGTAGGGAAGTTCTAGATATGCTTAAATATTTGTGAATCCACCCATGTTTATTATTCTTCTTATTAGGTTCCTTCTAAAGGCTCTTATCTACAACTTGAAAAGATCCTTAGAAAATTTTCTCGGGCCTCCTCTGAGTATCATAGAGGTTTTCATTGAGTGACATGAGAGTATTACTATCTCCCTCATGCTTTTGTAGGTCTTGAATTAATTTTCACACAACATCAAAGCTTAGATTTGTCTGCCAAATGGATCACTTGGGCTTTATAAGGTAATGAGGAATGATTTTTTTGGTTTTTCATTATATTTCTTCTGTTGTCCCTTTTAGGAGGCCATCTTGGAAGGGGATTGAACTTCATACCCTTCTCATTATGAATTAGCTCATTCAAATCCAAGGGAATTTTGCGATGAAAAATATTTGGAGAGTTTGTGAAGCCATCGAGCCTTGGATTCCAAAGAATTGTATTGAATTTCACAATGGTCTCTCTAGTAAACACCAATCAATTTAGTTGTCTCCTATTTTACATTGCCAAGATCATTGTCTTGCTAAGATTCCATAAGTCTACGCTTTGAGATTTTTCAAAAAGGGGATCAAGACCCTTTTGAATATTTTTTTCCAAGTGACTAGGGATTTCTTAACTTGGCCTAATGTCAAAGTGAAGTTTCATTTATCTAATCAGGATCATGAAACTTAAGAGATTGTTCATGATGCTATTCCTTCAAATGTGACTAACAAAATTGGAGTTAAGTCTTGCAAACCATGGTGGAAGGATTGTAAATGGTATCCTAATACACCATTTTAAGATTACAAGCCTTGTAAAGGCTATTTTTGGCTTTCGCCATATTTTCCTATGGCGCCCATCTTAAACTAGAGATGAATACTACAATCTCTACTAAAAATTTGGTAGCACAAATTATGTACCATTTGGTCAAGTATTCTTGAGCCAAAGCTCACTCACTTTGCTTGGTGTATTCTTTTTTAAGGCCTTCCAATAGGTTCTAGGTCAACCCATTTAGGAATTCTACATCCTTGATATATTTTTGTGGTAATTAGGAATCTCTTAAGCGTCTTTTATAGTTTGGTCCTAGAGCTCAAGCTTCCTAGACTTAGATTCATGATTTATTCATGTCTTTTTATCTTGAGCCTTTTTCTTGGCATATGGTATTATTAGGGGATTGACCTATAATCCTTTCTAGATATACTTAGATTATACAGTTTCAAGATATAATTTTTTTAGTATTTGAAAAGACAAAAATGTTGTTTTTTTTTAATGTTATGTTGGTCATAAATTCTCGCTTTATTCTAAAGCTAATATTTTCTCTAATGTGTTTATTTAGATTCACTGCAAGCCAATAAAGATGTCCTTGAAGTTTCCTAACTCCATGTGTTGTTAGATCATTGGTGTAATGCCCCATGTTCTATTGTTAGGGTCCCTTTGCTTTCCATCTCCAATCAAAGTCGATCACCACCTTGTGAGCATCATCAAGGGAATAACAATTATGCTCCTGGTAATTGAGATTCTCATTCTCATGCCTCTCTACCTCAACTGAGAAGATATTATCCTCAGAGAGGATGAATTTTACTTTTCCATTGACTTTTGGACATGGGATGACTAGCTGGCCAAACTTTGGCTAACTCCCTTCACCGACTCTTGCTATTTTTCAAGTTCATAATGTTGTTGAGGATAAAAAAGATGTTAATGTTAATTATAGTCGAGACCTTTACATGTTCACTTCATACTTCATTGATCTAGGGTAAATTGAATAATTGGAGCCCACCTTCTCCTCCTAGTGCTCTTGCTCTTCTCACATCATGACTTATTGTATTTATGTTTTTCTTTGGGATGCTATCCCATTTAGAATTTTGGGGTATGTCTATTTCACCCACCTACACGGCTTGTATTTATGTTTTGTTTTGGGTTGGGTTGTTACCCCACTTAGACTTTTGATATACGACCTCACTTTTTTTATATATACATCTAATACTATTTCATAAATGTAATATAGACACTATTCATATATATTTTTTATATCAACTTTAAAACCCTAATCTCTATAATTTCATTGGAACACATATATTTTCTATCTCAACTAATTCATTTTAAACTTGAATTATATTGACTATGCCAATTTTTGTCCATATCTTAAAAATAAAAAGTTGTAAAGGACCATCAAATTTAAGCTTTCAATTCATGGGCCATTTGCTCAACTTGTTTGAAGTGTTCTCATCTTATGTCATATACATGGTGATAATTCTCTCATGTTTTCAACTTCATCATTATTATAAATTTCTTTATCCACTTACCTTGAAAATGATTCTTTAGGAAGGACACATAAGACATTTAAAAAGTAGACAATCATATAATGTAGAGAATGGTGTATATAATCATTTGTTTTGATAAGATCATAATCCAAACATGATTTAAATGGCACGACGTGTAAAACAACTTTGCATGCCCATCAATCGTCTTTGTATATGCAAGACATCTTCTTCACGTATCCTTTCAAATTTGGTATGCATGACGTAATCAAATTAGATGTTGAATTATTATTTTTAATTTAAATTTATTTCATTTTATCGAGATTATTTTTTAAAACTTTTATTATAATTACAAATATTTATTTGCTGATACTTAACTATGTAGAGATTAAAAACATATCTAAAAAATGTTTAAGGAATAATTAATGTAATTGAAATCAATTTAATTAATTTATAATTTAAATATGAAAATTGATAGTGATAAATGTAAATAAAAATTTGAAGTATTAATTGAAATAGATTATGGATTATCTAGAAATTGACATAGTGTAGATTTTGAGTCACTATATCAAAGACTAAATAATTGAAATGTAGATTTGAATATTATATTCGAGAATCTAGACAATAAGACTTGAGAATTTGAGGATTTAAGACAAGATCATACTAGTGTTTCAATACAAATTATAGGGTTTTATCTTGATGTTGTGATTTTATCATAAATATAAGTAGACATTTGATACATATAAAGAATATTTGGCTTGATAATATTCATGTAAAGAAAATTGGGTTGTGCTAAGAAATGTTGTTGGGAACTATTATAATAAAAGGGAAGAGTAATGAACTTCCTTAGTAGTAATCAAAGCCCTTGGATCGAATCAATGGTGATAGGAACAAATAAATAATAGAGGTGTTGGATGTTGATGAGCATAGAATAGAATATAATAGCTCTAAACCCATAATTGATATGACATTGATTGATGCGCTTTCATGTAAATGTGATGTCATAATTGTTAATCTTTGATGTTGAGAATGAGTTGGGGCGATGTTATTAATTACAAGTCCTATACACATAATTTGAAACCTTGGGCATGTTGATCAATAGATAATGATCATATTTTGAAAGAGTTAGCATGAAAAATGGTTCAATTTTAATTTAAAAATAGGACAAGATTGTGGTCATGGTTTAGTCTAGAGGACAAAACCATAAGTTCCATCCAATACATGATGGGAAAAAAATCCAAGAATTGGATTAGAAATATTTTAAATTGAGTGAAGTAGTATAACATAATGCTAGATTCAAGTTTTGGGTTAGTGAGTGTATCGGGAGAAACTAATTAAATGTTAGCACTTGGGGTCATCCATACAAAGTAATGTAAAATATATTTTTTTTATAAAGGTATGTACTTTTTGAATATATTAAAAGGAATGCATTACCATTTTATTTTTTAAGTTATACTTTAGATTTCTAATTTAATATTAAGAATAATAGTTTGTTATTGTATAATTTACATACATTAGTCATTTATTATGCAACTACCATATTATTTAAAATTATAAGAGTCAAAAGAGAATTCATAAAAGTTTTTATCATTTTTTAAAGACTCTTTTGTCCTTTATTCCTCTTGCAATGTTCTAGTGAATAATTTGTGAATTTTTATTTATTTTTAGAAATTTATTTGATCTTTGATTGAATTTGATTATACACATCACAAGGATCTAAATATCATCTCCAACCTTTTTATTTATTGTCCTTGATTAAAAACATAGGCGTGGTTTTTACCCCCAAAGTCTCAAAACCAAGTTCAACCCTAAGACCAAGCTAACTCAATCTCAACTTATCATTACCCACTAAATTGAACATAAAATATCCATATTTACACATATATTAAAATTTTAAATAAAGAGAAGAATTCCTAATTCATTTGGCATTAGGGGATCACTCATTCTTAGAGAATTCAAAAAGTTATCCAATTATAGATAACAAAACACCAAAATCTACATTCATAAGGATAGATCTAGATATTTTGCATTATGCATGACATATCAATTCTAAATTATTTCAAATTGTTAAATCGATCAAAGGGTTTGACTAATATAAAATGCAAGGATCTAGTTGCCTCCTCTCTTAGCATACCCAAAGACACAACTAAATCAAGAATACCATAACATGCTAGTTCATATAACACTGTATTTAGTAATACACAAAGTAAAATATAACACTTGGTTATGTAGTATTAATAATGGGTGGAATGAGTAAGTAGTTAATAGATGCACTCTACACAAAATAAAAAGAACACACAAGAGATCATAAAAATGAAATGGTAATTGATTATCGTATTAAATAAAGGAGAGGAATACTCCTTAAATAATAGATTACAAGACGATGTTTCTAAGAAGAAACAATTGATAACAAAAGAAATAAAGGAAGTTGCTAAAACTAACTAAAAGCAATCTAAGCTAACTGAAAGTAAACTAAACAACTACAATGACCATTAAATATAACAATATTACTTTAATACCCTTCCTTAATGGTTATTCTACTAACTACACCAAGTTTACCAATAAATTTTATAATTTTTTCTGAAACATAGAGACTTGGTAAGAATGTTTGCAGTTTGATCCTTAGTCAAAACATATTGCAACATCACTGATCCATCTTCAACAAGTTGTTAGATAAAGTGACAATGAAGCTCAACATGTTTTGCACATTTGTGGAAGGCTAAATTTTTTCCAAGCTTTAGCACCCCTTGGTTGTCACAAAATGTTGGTTGATAGATTTGTCACTTTAATTTTATACTCTTTAGCCCACAAAAATGACAATCTGGCCAACAGTTGAGACACTTGCAATAATATTTACAAGTGCTCTCTACTTATTTTACAAGGCACAACTACCTTCGACAGATATGCAATGAATAAAGATTGCGTATGCTTTTTACCAGAAAGCATAAAAGGCAACTAACACCTACCCATAACCACGAAATAGGTGTGAAAGATTAAACTTAAGATAAAGTAAATGTAGGTAAATGACACAAAGTTCATCTTCTCTACACTAATAGATGATATCCAAGGAAAGAAAGAACAATGGACTCTTTTCAGGAGCTAATTTAATCCAAATCCAAAGTTTTAGAATTAAATGCATATACAACCCATTATAATAGAATGGTGTTGAAGAATAACCACAAGGAAACACAGTTCATTGCCATTTAAAGAAAACATTAAGAAATTCAAAGATTCAAAAATATCTTCTTTATTTCTCCATAGCCAAAACATAAGTTCACAAACTTCATATTTCTGTACAATGAAACTACATGAAAAGATAACCCAGCTGCTCCTCCTAATCCCCCCCAAAAAAAGAATCAATCCTCTTTTCTATTCCCAATTTTTTTTCTCTTTATAGAATTTTCTAAGCCAAAAAATGTATCTGTGTAACTGTTCATAACGGTCTTTAAAGTAATCGTCCTCAAGAAAGTGACCTTAAATGGAAACAATTACGCTACACCAAAATTGGGTTATTGATACTAATTACAAAAAGATGCCATGCAGAGCAAGAAAATTAAACCACCGTAGGTGGTGGGGCGTTCTCCATATCCAATCATATTTCCATAAAAAGGTGGTGTAGCTCAGCGTGCTCCTCTTCTTCTAGGATGAAGATTACCCTGTGATATTGGGTGTAACTAGTCTTCTCCTTCCAAGCAAGTGTGCACAATTGAGAGATAATATCAATTTGCTCTTCCTCAAGCCAGTTCAATTCAGGTTGCAGGACGGGCACAGGTTCATCATACCACATTTCATTGCTTGCAAGAAGCCCCATTTTGAATTTTCCTTGGTCAATAAGGAAACAAGATTCAACAATTCAACCACCTTTCTCTATAAATGGCTTATTTAATTATTCCGGTAGGCAATGATGCCTTTTAACCTACTGATAGCATGTCACTACCTTCGTTACACTTGTCATTTATGAGGCTAATTAATGCATCATGAATTTTCTGCCTTAAGAAAAGAGCCTTAAGATCGAGTTTGTATTTCAAAACACTTGAAAAGAAATTCTCATGATACGCCATACAAATAATTAAATAGATTGGTGGCACTTAAAAAATGGGGAAATCTGTTGCAAAGTCACGGGGTCACAAAAAGATAGAACCAATGAACCGCATGTTGGGAATTTCGAGGTTTCAAAAACTTTCGACATACCGATCACTTAAAATACCCTTAGGTGAGACTGAGGAGAGAGAGATGGATCAGGTAGTTGGGTGGTTATAAAACTTATGAAGGCTATGACTTGGTTAGAAAAACAAAAGGATTAGCAACAAGCATTATGAAACTTGCAAGAACCGCGACTTCAATCATTTTGAAGGCATGGAATGGGAGTCATTTTAATTTAAAAGGGAAAAATTTCATGGTTTAAAATTAGAGGGTAACATTGGCTCTGACTAGGGACTGCATGTCCTGGTGAAATGCAGAGAAATCCAGAATCATTGGGCAGACCAGTCCAAGTCCATTGGGTATGGAGTCAAAAGTAAAGCAGGAGGACAGGGTGCTACTTGCAGAAGGGTGGAGGGGAACTAAACACAAGCCAAAAACAAGACAAGCCAAAACACAAAAAAAATTCCTACTATATACATGGTTATAAGACCCTACCTCTAGAGAGCTCGATGTTCATGCAAAGTTGTTGACAGACTCAAAGAAATAAGACCCATTGTAAAAAAGAGAGGTGTAACTGTGAAACATTTGTAGATTCAACATGAGTGCATAGGTCCAATGGAGACTTGCTAGGTGTAAAATAACCTTGTATATCAACATGCAACCAAAGAGCCATTCTTCATCATATACCTCTCAGGTATGACCAACTATATCTTCATACTTTGTTTCAGACAAATATGAAGCATCCACTTCACAGAAATCAGAAATATTGCCATTAGCATGGATAATCGAGAAGCCATCACTTATTGAGGATACCTTGCCATTTCCTTCGACAACCAGTTCAACCAACTCATATTCTTTTTCATCTGCTAAAAATCATCAACCTTGGTCTGTAGGCTAAACATAACAACTTCATTCTCAAATAAACAATCATCAGTGAAAATTTGATCTTCCCCTTTTAGTTTGTCATTATTTTTAGGGCTATTCCCAAGGATAAATTTCTCCAGTTCATTTTCATCATGAGAAGAGAACAAGTATTCATCAGTTGATTCAAAATCGGATAATTCAAAAAGGGGGTTGTCTCTCACCTTTGAATTTTCACAGAATTCTATAGGTAGATAAAATGCATTGAATTTGCTCCAAGTAATCTTATTTTCAAGATCTTCCTAATTTTTCTCTATTCTCATTAATGTTGTAGCATTCTTTTCAAGTGCCATATTAATTGTGACTTCATTTGAATGCACAAGAGAAACATCAGAGGCTGTATGTGCCTTTTGCAGAAAAGAAATAGAGTCGGTACTTGCTGCTGGTACGGGTGATTTCTAGGTGTGACATTCTACTAGCATAGGGTCAAATTTGATAGGAGGAACTTCTTCTTTCACACAAATAAAATAGTTATTGAGAATTCATGCATATTGAGAGTACCAATTGTCCATACCTTTAGCAAATTCAACAATACTATTTTTACATGCATGCATTTCTTCTTCCAACAATTTCTCCTCTTCAAGCTTTTCACCGGGAGATCCAGGTAATAGTACATTTGTATCTTATTTTTCATCATAGATAAATGAATTTATATAAACCTCTTCAACATGGCCATTTTCATCCATAATTCCACACCGAAATTCATCATCAAAACCTTTTAAGAACAAATCAGAAATAAAGACAACTTTGTGCTCATCGATAACATATCTTTTTCAGAAGAGACAGATGATGATTCGACTTCCCCTATTTGCATGCACGTCGAGAAAGGCTTCGGATCTCTACTCTCAATTTGGTGCAAATTTCCTCTTCGTTGCTGGTTATGACTCCATGGCACTAATGAGTCTTCGGGTTCAACAAATGTTTGCACATAATCTCGTTCATCAAGAACAAAGAAGTTATAAGATATCAATTCTTTATCTTCTTTTACCAGTTTTAATCCTTTTTTCCACAACTTGCAATTGATGAGTGTATTGTTCAAGATCCTTGAGTTGATAATATCTATGATGTATGCTCTTTAGCAATGAAGTAAATTTGTGATCTTTGGAGGGATTCAATATATTCTTTTCAGCTTCACAAATCCTTGCTTTGAAAGCATTCCAAAAAGACTGAAGCATTTGGTCATCTTCAACAATTATTTCTTCAATTGTTGGTGCAAATATTTGTTCAAATTGGTTCCATTGCTTGGCCTAGCATCAAACCATTTTTTTGAGATATCTTGATCAAACAAAGTCACCAACCTTCATTTCTGGGAAGGCACCATTTTGTATCTAAAGCAAGAAAATACTGGTCCGTTGGGTCCCCAATGGATTCACCAAAAATTTGTTGGTTGACAAATTTGTCACTTTAATTTTATACTCTTTAGCCCACAAAAATGAGAATCCGGCCAACAGTTGAGACACTTGCAATAATATTTACAAGTGCTCTCTACTTATTTTACAAGGCGCAGTTACCTTTGACAGATATGCAATGAATAAAGACTGGGTATGCTTTTTACTAGAAAGCAAAAAAGGAAACTAACACCTACCCATAACCATGAAATAGGTGCGAAATATTAAACTTAAGATAAATTAAATGTAGGTAAATGACACAAAGTTCATCTTCTCTACACTAACAAACGATATCTAGGGAAAGAAAGAATAAACTCTTTTCAGGAGCTAATTTAATCCAAATCCAAAATTTTAGAATTAAATGCATATACAACCCATTATAACAAAATGGCGTTGAAGAATAACCACGAGGAAACACAGTTCATTGCCATTTAAAGAAATCATTAAGAAATCCAAAGATTCAAAAATATCTTCTTTATTTCTCCATAGCCAAAACATAAGTTCACAGACTTCATATTTCTCCACAATGAATCTGCATGAAAAGATAACCCATCTACTCCTCCTAATCCCCCCAAAAAGAAGAATCAATCCTCTTTTCTATTCCCGAATTTTTTTCTCTTTATAGAATTTTCTAATCCAAAAAATGTATCTAAGTGTAACTGTTCATAACGGTCTTTAAAGTAACCGTCCTCAAGAAAGTGACCTTAAACATAAATAGTTATGCTACACCAAAATTGGGTTATCGATACTAATTACAAAAAGATGCCATGCAAAGCAAGAAAATTAAACCGCCATAGGTGGTGGGGCGTTCTCCATATCTAGTCGTATTTCCATAAAAAGGTGGTGTAGCTCAGCGCGCTCCTCTTCTTCTTCTAGGATGGAGATTACCCTATCATAGTGGGCGTAACTAGTCTTCTCCTTCCAGAAAAGTGTGTGCAATTGAGAGATAATATCAATTTACTATTCCTCGAGCCAGTTAAAGTTAGGTTGCAAGACGAGCACAGGTTCATCATCCCACGTTTCATTGCTCGTAGGAAGCCCCATTCAAATTTGCCTTGGTTGACAAGGAAACAAGACTCAACAATACCACCACCTTTCTTTGTAAATGACTTATTCAATTACGTTGGTAGGTAATGATGCCTTTTAACCTGCTGATAGCATGTCACTCCCTCCGTTACACTTGTCATTTATAAGGCTAATTAATGCATCATGAATTTTTTGCCTTGAGAAAAGAGACTTAAGATCGAGTTTGTATTCCAAAACACCTGAAAATATATTCTCATGAAACGTCGTACAAACAATTAAATAGACTGGAGGCACTTCAAAAATGGGGAAATCTACTACAAAGTCATGGGGTCACAAAAATATAGAACCAATGAACCGCATATCAGGACTTTTGAAGTTTTGAAAACTTCTGACATACCGATCACTTAAAATCCACTTGGGTGAGATTGAGGAGAGAGAGATGGATCGGTAAGTTGGGTGGTTATAAAACTTATGAAGGCTACAGATTGGTTAGAAAAAAAAAGGATTGGTGACAAGGGTTATGAAACTTGCAAGAACCATGACTTCAAGTCATTTTGAAGGCATGAAATGGGAGTCATTTTAATTTAAAAGGGAAAAATTGCATGGTTTAAAATTAGAGGGTAGCACAAAACAAGGGTGAAGGCCCTGCTTGAGACATTTTCATGTCAAAAAGCATCCTTTGAAGCCATACTACCTCACATGCTACTTTAACTATTCCTTAATACTCTTATTTTATCAAGGAAAGAGCTACTAATTGCTTCTTACTGGTCTATGTGATTGCACCCGTACCAAGACTGAAAAACATACCTAGAAGTAGACTTCTTGTCATCAACAAAACTTGCCCAATTTGAATCTATAAAATGAACCAACCTAGGATCTTTTTATGCTATATAGAATTCCAAAGTCAAGTGTCTCTTTCACACATCTCAACACTCTCTTTGTTGCAATCCGATGTTCAACCTTAGGGGTAGTCATGAAATGAGAAATATAGCTCACATCATAACTTAGATCGGGTCTAGTGGTTGTATGATAGATGAGGCTACCAATTAGTTGCCTAAAAGTTAACTCATTAGGCATTGGTGAGTTTGATTTGATTGAAAGTTTCATCCCCTTCTCCATGGGTGTAGATGAGATCTTACAATCTATCATCTTGAACTTCTCCAAAAACCTCTTGGCATATTTATATTGAGAAATAAAATACTGCCACCTATTTGCCAAACTTCTACACCAAGATAATAGTGCAAAAGACCCAAATATGTCATATCAAATGCATGACACAAATTCAACTTGCTTTTCTCAAGAAAATGTAACCTACTTCCAATAATGATGATATCATCCACATAGATGACAAGAAGAATGATATCACAATTAGTGCTCTTGACATATAATTTGGCATCTAAGGGCTCCTCTAGAAACTTGTGTAACCAAATACTTGTCAATATTCAAGTACCATGCCCTGGGTGCCTGCTTTAGGTAATATAGAGCCTTTAACAATTTGCAAAGCTTGTTATCTTTGCCTGTAAAATTGAAACTAGGAGGTTGTGTCATGTAGACCTCTTTCTAAAAAACTCCATTAAGGAAGGCACTCTTTACATCCATTTGATGGAACTTCCAGTCAAACTATGTTGCAATAGCTAGGACAAGTCAGATGGTGCTCATCTTTGTTGTAGGTGCAAATGTCTCCTCATAGTCAATTCCCTCTCTTTGTGAGAACCCTTTTTCCACCAACCGAGCTTTTTATTTATCAAGTGTTCCATCAGCTTTGTATTTCACTTTATAGACCCATTTGCAGCCAATGGGTTTCTTCCTTGGTGGAATATTTGATAGAACCCAAGTATTGTTCTTCAAAAGGCTATGATGTTAAGATTCCATAGGCTTTTCCCATTCAGGTTTACCTTTCACCTTTGAATAGTCTTGGGGCTCATAAACACTTTGAATGTTGGCCATAAGAGAAAAAATCATTGTATTTTGCTTGCTCTTGCCTCTAGAAGATCTACCCTCAATAAGCCCAACATCTTGAACATCACCAATGAGATTCTCCAACCACTTAGGCTAAAGAGTAGATGCATATTCTTCCAAATCAAGATTATCATCATGACTTAGGTTGCCTAAAATGTAATCATTTGGATGTTGATCCAGGTTTTCTTGAGAGAAATCTTCTGGTATAGGGTTGTGCCTTGGAGATTCCACTTGTTGTGGAGATTCCAAAAGTTTATAATAATTAGAATCCATCCCTTTAGGTGGATCTAATGGAATCCTAACACCCAAATCTTTAGTTTTCAGAGGCTAATCCTTAGGACTCTTGATGGGAAAAGTGAGTTGAAAAGGCCCACCTTCTTCATTAGAAATAAAATCCTTGCTAAATGTTAGACGATCGGTGCCCACATTAATCAATTGATAGGCCTTATGATTGTCATTTTATCTTGTAAGTGTGAGCACCTCTCAAATCTGCAAACATCCTAAACTCCATAAAGAAGGTAAGTGCATACAAATTTGCTAAATACTCCTATGAAATAATGCAAAATGTTTCCTAAACATGATAGCAAATCAAAATAAATTGAAAGCATGAAAGAAACAAGATACATATCTATCCCATAGTGGATTGGTGCTTCTTTGATGTGGAAAGAAGCCCTTTCCCAATCCTTGATAAGTTTGGTGATGAGGATGCAATGGGAAAAAATAGTTCTCCATGTGAAGAGAATGACTTTGCATAAAGATTGTGAAGGATTTGCTTGAGGATGAAGCCTCTATTTGTAGATTATCAAGTTGAGAGAATGTCAAACATGGAGGATGTGGGACTAAGATTGGACCAATGAAAGAAAGACACTTGTCAAGTGGTGAGTGGTTGATGCATGTGCAAGATTTGGGAAATGTGCCCAAGAGGGGGGAAATTTGAATTCAAATTTGTGCAATGAATGCTGAGTTTGACTTTGGAAGGGGACATGTAAGAGACATGTAAGGCCTCATAAATGCTCTGTTGGGTGTACATGTCCACTTGGGGGGAGATTCAAACTTGGAGAATATTCTCCCTTTATGCCAAGTTGAAAGTAAATAAAGATTTTGATAAATCAATTAAATGCAATTTCATGTGCAAGTGGCCAAGTCTAGAGAATGCAAGTGGTTAGGATGTGACATGCATTAGATTAGATTTAATTAGGATTAATTAGCTAGGATGATGATTAGGGTGTTTTGGATTTTATGACTTTTATGACTTTTATGACTACATCGTCTCTGAGCTTAAATGTAGGCAAGGCTAAATCTTTGATCAACCCCTGAGACATCAAAATCCAAAAACATTTGAAAAACATCAAAATCCAAAAACATTCAAAAAACATCAAAATTCAAAAACATTTGAAAAACACAAAATCCAAAAACATCGCAAAATTCAAAAATCAAAACATTTGCAAAATCCAAAAACCCAAAAATAGCATCAGAACATTTCTAAACATCAAAAACGTCCAAATATTTGAAAAAAATCCACCCGTCCCATTCCGCTTTCACCCACAATAATCAATCATCCATAATAAACTGATTGTCACCTTCATCCTTTGGCAATGCAAACAGAAACAATCACAACAGTTAGCAAAAGCAAGCTTCAATCGCAAAATCAAAATCGAAACAACAAACCTTTAAAACAAAATCAAACTCTTGATCAGTCGAAAACATGTGAATCAAACTTATATCAACATCCTATCAATCAACTTATCAAACCATCATCATCCTATACAATGCATGTCCTAGGATATATGATTCCGATAATGGGCATCATTTTGGATATCACCTTGGATTCTTATCCTATCAAAACAAATCCCTTTGGCTGGAGATATGAAGAACGTTGACTTATTTGTGTACTTGATCTCTTCTTTTGATTTATCTTATTGCGCTCATTCCAAGGACCTCTCGATGATATCCAAACGAAGGATTTAGAGAGATAGGAATGGGGCAATGATCATTATCTTTTGTTTGCTGTGCTTGTTGGACATTCTTGTAAGATAACTTGGTGAATACTTGCTTTGTTAGGTACGTCCTAGCAAGGTTTCTGTATGTCAAGTGTGAACAAGAATACTCCTATCTGTTTGTCGAGTCAAAGTCCATCACACTAGGTACAACGCCATCCTGGTTCTTTATACCTTGATGCATTGTACCTACGTGTGTTATCAAACATAAGGTAAGTAGCCCTTTTAAAATCCCAATCCTTGATAAGCAAATCATCTATCTATCATTTATCATCATCATCATCATCTCTAATAAAGTCTCGTCAGATCATGGACTTGTGGGATCCTCTTGTCATCATGTCATTTCCACACTAACATCATCATCACCAATGCATCCATCATGCATCCATCCTGCATCCATCCTCCATCCAGAAAACTATCAGCATACCACATATCATTCATATCATACACAATAGGAAACATTGATCATTTCACATGCATTGCATTTGCATCATCATCATAATATAGATTTGTTAGTCTAAGAATCTGCATAGAACATCCATTGCATAATCATAGCATATCACATCATTCATCTAACCCATCTCACATCATATCATCATTTAAGTTGTTTAGGATAATATAGATTTGTTATTCTAAGCATCTTAAAATTATCTCATTTGCATCATCATCCATAACCATCCATTTTGAACATCTTTATCGTGAGATCAACCCTCAAAATCAAATCTTTTTGCTCGATCTCTCGACGGGGCAATGTACTAGTGTACTTCTTTCCGCTGGGGCATCCAAAAAATCATAAAATTTTTGAATTTTGATCGCGGTAAGATTATTCTTTGAACCAATGCAACAAGTACATTGCTTCAAAGAGGGGAAAAATGTAGACACACAAAATTAGCATTATGCATAGTCATCCACTCATTGAATAAATCAAACGCAGCAAATCCATTCGCTAGGAAAATCAGGGTTTTAGTCCTAAGGTTATGCATTTAAATAAATCAAAGGCTCACATCATCCTTTAATTAAATAAATCAAACTTTATTTAATTAAAATCTCAAAAGTCATTTCCATCCTTTTCTGATTTAAATAAAACAAATATTTAAGTCATAAAAGTCAAAACACCCTAATCATCATCCTAGCTAATTAATCATGATTAAATCTAATCTAATGCATGTCACATCCTAACCACTTGCATTCTCTAGATTTGGCCACTTGCACATGAAATTGCATTTAATTGATTTATCAAAATCTTTATTTACTTTCAACTTGGCATAAAGGGAGAATATTCTCCAAGTTTGAATCTCCCCCCAAGTGGACATGTACACCCAACAGAGCATTTATGAGGCCTTACATGTCTCTTACATGTCCCCTTCCAAAGTCAAACTCAACATTCATTGCACAAACTTGAATTCAAATTTCCCCCCTCTTGGGCACATTTCCCAAATCTTGCACATGCATCAACCACTCACCACTTGACAAGTGTCTTTCTTTCATTGACAATCTTAGTCCCACATCCTCCATGTTTGACATTCTCTCAACTTGATAATCTACAAATAGAGGCTTCATCCTCAAGCAAATCCTCCACAATCTTTATGCAAAGTCATTCTCTTCACATGGAGAACTGATTTTGCCCATTGCATCCTCATCACCAAACTTATCAAGGATTGGGAAAGGGCTTCTTTCCACATCAAAGAAACACCAATCCACTATGGGATAGATATGTATCTTGTTTCTTTCATGCTTTCAATTTAGTTTGATTTGCTATCATGTTTAGGAAACATTTTGCATTATTTCATAGGAGTATTTAGATTTTTTTAAAATTTTGATTGCGGCAAGTTATTCTTTGAACCAACGCAACAAGTACATTGCTTAAAAGAGGGGAAAAATGTAGACATGCAAAATTAACATTATGCATTCATCAAGTAAATCAGGCTTCACATGCATCCACTCATTCAGTTAATTAGGTTCACCTTCATCCATTCATCAGGTAATCTCATTAATCTCCTAAGGTCATTTATTTAAAATCAAATAAACATTATCATCAACCTTTTTAATCAAATAAATCAAACATCCATCATAATGCATTTCCATCCTTTCTGATTTAAATAAATCAAATATCAAAGTCCTAAAAGTCAAACTCACCTAATCACCATTAAGCTAACCTAATCCTAATTAGCCTAGCCTAACCCACCCAGTTGCATTCTCTAGATATCTCCACTTGCACAAATAAATCAATAAATTAATTTATTAAAAAACCCTCATTTTCACTCAACATGACAAGTTGATTTGTCCCTCCAATATAGCTTTTATTGCTCCTTTTCTTGTCCCCCTCTCTAAATTTATTGCAAATTTTGAATTCAAATTCTCTCTCTCATGGGCACTCTTCCCAAATCTTGCACATTCATTGGCCTATCATCACTTGACAAGTGGCCTCTTCTCATTGGAGGATCTTTAGTCCCACATTCACCATCTTGGCCAATCTCTCATCAAGAAAATCTATAAAAGAAGGTCTTCATCCTCATTCATCCATCCAAAACTTTTATGCAAGGTTACTCTCTTGATTTGAGAACTCATCTTGCTCATCATCTCCATTGCATTTACATCATCTTGAGCTTTGATCAAGGATTGGGAAAGGGTCACTTGCACATGTGACACCAATCCACTATGGAATAGGTAACTTGTGGTTGCTTTCATAATGCTTTTAGTTTTCTTTCATCCTTTGTTGCATTTTGAAGTATTTGCAAGGTATTTCATACAAGCATTTTGATGGATTTGTGAAATACTAACCCATGTTTGAGATGTTAGTATTTGCAGATTTAAATGATGCTCACAGTAAGCATCAACTTCTAGCTTTTAGAATCTAGCTTGGTCCTCTTTGCATTTGGAATCCAAACATATGTTGTAGAACCAAAAATCTTGAGATGGCTGATTCTTGGTTTCCTCCCAAACTATGCTTCCTCTAGGGTCATCTTCTTGATGGCTTGTGTGGGAGACCTGTTAAGAAGGTATATTATAGTATACACTACTTCAGACCAAAATTTACTGGGAACATTTATGTTCTCCAACATACAACATGAAAATTTCATAATAGTATGGTTCCTCTACTCAAAAAATCCATTCTTTTGAGGGGTATAGAGTGTGGTAAGCTGACACTTGATACCATGTTTAGCACAAAATTTGGTTAATTGGTTTGAACATAACTCACCCCCATCATCTGACTTAAGAGTGATGATTCAACATCTTGACTCCTTTTCAACTAATGCTTTAAACTTCTAGAATTAATTAAACACATATGACTTTGCTTTGAAGAGAAACCCCACATTTTCCTATTGAAATCATCAACAAAGAAGAGAAAATACTTGGAACCAATGACCAATGCATTATTCATTTGTCCACAAACATCTACATGAACCAAGTGTAGGACCTTGGATTCTCTCCAAGCTCATCTATTAGTAAATGGTGTTCAATGCTGCTTCCCTACCTGGAAAGCTCCACATACACCATGTGTCTGCTGCTGAATCTCATGTAAGCCTTCTACCAAATTATCTTGAGCTAACTGGGAGAGGTAGGATATGTTGAGATTCCCATATTGTTAATGCTAAAGAGTACTAATGGATGAACTCTTTGCAGCCATTGCATGCTCCTGAGACTCTCCAGTATCAACCAGTTGATACAAGTCATGATCTTCAAGCCCAAATACAACAATTTTCTTGGACTCTTTATCAACAATATGACACTTATGTGAACTTACAATGATGTCTAACTTTGGACAGTGGCACATAATTTGACTCATAGAGAGGAAATTGAGTTCCATACCTAGAGCATAGTATACATTGAGAAATATGAGATTTCTCCCACTAGATGTGATTTGAACGTTACCTTTATCAACAAATATATACTCCTCACCTCCTCCAAAGAGGATTGAATTGGATTAATCCTTATACACCATGAACCAATCTCTCCTGTGAGTGTAATGTCAAGATACTCTAGATCAATATACCATGCAAATGGTTTGACATGATCTGTTGGTAATTTAGCCATAAATGCATAAAGATAGACTCCTGCTCAAAATTCTCTGCAGCATGGGTCTTCTATTGAGACCCTCCCTAGTTGGACTTCTAATCAACTAACCGCTTCCTATATTGTTTCTTCATATGACTAATCTTACCATAGTAGTGACATGTGATAGTATTCTTGGAGCTATTCTTAGATTTTCCTTGTCCTTTCTACTAAGTGGACTTGCCTTTGCCTTTGTACTTGGCAATAAACACTTGTTCCACACTAGGTGTGTTGTTTCTGCTCCCAAATTGCTTCTTTCACATGTCCTGCTATAAGAGCTTGTTACACAATTCATCAAACTTGAGTTCAACATTGGTGGAGGTAAAGTTGAGAGTTTTGATGAAGTGGTTTTAGGATCATTGCAAGCTTTTCAATATGATAACCACAATATCCTCTTCTTCCATCTTGTGACCAATGGCCTCAAGTTGATCATGAATGTCTTTGATCTTCATGATATGATCTTGCAAAGACATTTTATCATCCATCATAATGGAGAACAACATATTTTATAGGAAGAACACTTTGCCCTTGTCTAAGGTCTTGTGTAGATCCTTCAAGTGTTTCCAGATCTCTACAACAGTCTTTCTAGATGGTATTTTTGGAAGCATCTCATCAATGATAGATAACTTGAGAAACATAACCACCTCTCAATTACTTCCATCTGTGATTAGGTTAAAATATCATTCCATAAACGAGCAGCACAAAGGAGTGCAAGAAACAAATATTAACACCTTACACCTCAAGATAGGGAAAAATGTTTAACTTAACAAAATAAATGGAAAGTTTTACCTTGTCAAGCTCTCCCTTGGTTGGCCCTTGATTTGTGATGTTGCGTATGATCCACTTGATGGAAAAAGATGCACAAATATAATGCAAGATGGATGAGAAATGAATGAAAATGCTATGATGGATGCAATGAATGCAAGTTTTTAGCTAAGTGTGGCTCCAATGAAAATTTTGCAAGAGTTTGGTTAGCACAATGATCAACCCCGAAATGAGAGAAAAGAGGGGGTATTTATAGAGGAAGTTGAATTCTCTAGAGAATTCAATGGTTGAGATTAAACCAACAAGGCCAAGATGAAGGGCTATGGTGAGTTGAGAATTCACAAGCCCTCACATCTTGACATGTGGAATGTGAGATGGCCTAGAAATGGTGATGTGTAAATGAGGTGGATGGAGGGTACATGATGTGTAAGAAGGACAAGTACTCTGAAAGTACCTTGAGAGATGAGAAGATTCCTTGGAGGAATAAAAATTGAATTTAAAATTCACATGATTGGGGAATCTTGTGGGTAAGACAAGGTTCCAAAGGGAGAGGTAGAAAGTAGCTTGGATAAGAGAAGGTGCCTAAAAAGGTAAGCACTTGTCACATGTGACTTGATGTGACAAGTCAAAGATTCCATTGGGAAGAGTTCACATGTGACATGATGTGATAAGTCAAAAATCACACGGGGAAGAGAAAAGGGAATTTAATATTCCTTGGAAGGATAAAATGAATTAAAATTTTCTCGAGAGGTTGATTAGGCTAGTTAATGAAGGATTAGAAGAGGGTTAGGTGGTTAAGAGAGATTAGGGGCCAACTTGCAAAAGTTGGAGGATGTGACACATCCTAATCAAGGATTAGGCATGTGCACATCCCTAATGATGAGATTAAGAGAATAATTAGGATTAAGAAAGAGATGTGACATGTGAGAAATTAAATAAATGTCATATTTATTTAATTTATTTGGTGAAAAAGAGAATAAAGGGGGGGTTGAAGAGATAAGGTATTTAATTATTAATTAAATACCTTAGGGATTTTAGAAGGATTAAGGGATATTAATTAAATAATAGTAATATTACTTAATTAATGCAAATAACAGGATGCTTAGACGAAAGGGGATAAATTTGGATAAATTAAGTGTCCAAATTTAGGTGTCTACACCATCATATTTGTCTTGGTCTTTTCCTACAACTATAGGGTGAACAAATGTTCCTAGAACAATCGAATCTAGATAGGTCATTACTCGAAAATGGTGAGCATCCTCTGTTTCTAGGTATTATAGTTTTTACCGTTGAACCTCTAGCTAATTTCCAATATGAAGTTGGTCAAAGATTCCTGGTGCAGGAGCACCTACCTTAAAAACAAGAAAATTTTAATGTATTGCTTTTAATATTTTTGTTTTATTTTGTAATGGTCTCATACACCATTGATAAGGTGTAAGGGGACCTTCTTGAAGCTTAGGTTTAATTTTGAATAAATTAGGAATCAGTTTGTAGGCGTTTCCTGAAGTTTTGGCTGAAATTCAAAAACACAGTGTGTTTTCAAACGCGTGATTTTTGGCCACTTTTGAGCTCGAGTTTCAAACCTAACTGATTTTTTTCGGTTTGGGAAGAAGGAGCCCGAAATTTTGAGCAGATGTGTGGTATTTTGATGATGGAAGTTGTGAAAAATAAAGAGGAACAAACATTTTTTTTGTGAACAGATCTAGTTTTTCTATTTTTGTTGGCGTGGCAGTAATATTTGAAATGGAATAAGTCTTTTCTTAGTTTCTATGGCATGTAAATCATCTTTGTAAAGTTTTGTTTTTGGATCTTTAAACAGTTTTTCCATCGCTTTTTGTATTTTGTTAAATCTGTTTTTCTTTATTTTTGTTTTTGACTGGTGAAATAAACCAGAAACATGGAGTGTTAGTGTTGTTTCTGCTTGCACCAGGCAGTATGGACGCAGGGGAAGCAATGCTAGGCTCCAAACATGTAAATAGTGTACATAAAGTAGTCATTAGAGTTTCCTTTTGCAAGTTGGAGGACTGTTTCTAGGCGAGTTGGGAACCCGGCTAGAAAATACAGTCAAGAGAGCAAAATCCCAACGTGGCAGGGGTGGTATTTTTAAAATCTAATTTGTATTGTGATTGTAGACAGTGCTAAGGAGGTGTGGAATAGTAACCAAAAGTTTCTTTAATGCTTTTGTGGTCAGAAAAGGCAGAATAGGCCAATGAAGAGCCTTAAGAAACCCTAGGTTACCCTAGGTTGGATTTTTCCCCTGTACGGGCAGAGAAAGGCATCCATCTCCAAAGAAGCTGTCAGAGCTTGGGAAAAGAACTAGAGAAACAATAAAAAGATTAGCACAATTAGAGGAATAGAAGAGTTCTAGCCTTGTCCTTTGAGTTGAGAGGGCTAAAAGGGTTTGAGGCTTGTAGCTTGCCCAAGAACCAAGAACTCTGTTTTTCAGGAAACCAATGGAGAACAGAAGCTTGGTGATTGTTTAAGCATTGGAAAAGATGACTCTGGAGACTTTGGAAAGTGCCACACACCCCTGTAACAACGTTGGCAGAATGGAGGAGTGACTGGTCTTTTGAGGAATAAAAGGCTAGATAGTGCAAGTGGAAGAAAGAGTACCAAAAAATGTTTTGTAGCAGCAGATTGCAATGATAGCAGGGTTGATAAAGTGAACCAGGGGTGCCTCAAAGGTAGAGGACCTATAGGTTGTAGGGTGAAAGACTTAACACCTTAGGAGTTCTCAGATCAAGAACTCAAAGCAGTGAGATTGAGTTTTCTCATATCAACCCTGTTTCTATCAATTCCATTCCTCCCATTTTCCAAAGGCATGAAAATTGAGGTAAAAGTTGAACTACAAAAATCTGATTTTTCAATCAAACCCTAGGTGATCAATTGTCATGAATCTCGAGGCTATAAGCTAGCAAAAATTCCATGATTTTTGAAAAATAATCAAAAAATAAGAAGCTAGAAATTACATGATTTTGTCCAAAAATCAAGAAAAATATGCAATTTTTTTTTAACACGGGTCTAAAACCCTAGGCATTGGAAAGGGGGCACAATTTTTAAAAAATCATGAAAACCCTAGCCGCAATTAAAAAAATTGATGATTTTTGTTTACAAAAAAATGTTACAAACAATTCACTATTTTTGCAGAAATCAAGAATTTTGTTCTTCAAAAACCCTGCAGAAGTTGCATGCAAATATTTGATGTACGAGAAGGTAAAAATTTCCTAGAAACAGTCACAAAATCACGTAGTCGTTGGATTCAAAAAATCCCATTGTGGGTTGCAGACACAATCACACAAGGAACAAACACAATTTTGATAGATCACATAGAGAACAACCATCGTGGTCAGACACAGGTCGGGATGTAGGAGAAAAAACCTTCACAAAAAACATGATTTTGTTGTAGGTCACACATTTAGGACAAAGAACGGGTCACAATTTTTTTCAGCAAAAAAAACTAATGTGATTTTAAAAAAAGAAACCCTCGATTCTAAAAAAATCATCGCGATACCGATGGACAAAACCCACAAATTTTATTAAAAAATCAAGCAAAAACTTCTATTTTTTTTTTCAAAATTTCTTAGGTAAAAAACCATGAATTTTATTACACAATTTTTTTTCCAAAAAATAACCTTTGCTTGTACCATGAAATGGTAATTGATTATCATATTAAACAAAGGAGAGGAATACTCCTTAAATAATAGATTACAAGATGATGTTTCTAAAGAGAAACAATCGATAACAAAAGAAATAAAGGAAGTTGCTAAAACTAACTGAAAGCAATCTAAGCTAATTGCAAGTAAACTAAATGACTAAGATGACCATTAAATATAATGATATTACTTTAATAAAAAATATGACCATGATTGAAACAAAATATTATTACAACGATATTCATTCATAGCAAGTGACTAAGCCAAAAAATTTGGAAGTCCAAGACTAATGCTTAGTCCCAACTCTTATCTTGGAAGATCCTCCACATTAAGCTCTGTATCAACAATCACCTTATCTTTCTTCATCCCCCACCATCTTTCTCATTTTTCTCTGAGTCCATAAAGCATGATTTTTGGTTTTGTCACCACTCTAGAAATATTTGTCTTAGCCTCTTCTCCATTCTACCCACCCTCTTCCATTTCAATTGGCCTTGGAAACTAACTCTTTTGAGTGCCTCCAAAAATATCAACCTTATTTCCTAGACCTATAGGTAAGTTATCCTGAAGTGAATTTGGAAGTTTAGGTGTTTATCTATGTTCTTGAATACTGAGTTTCTAATGGTTTTCTCCAATTTTTACCTTCACTTGGTCATCCCCAATTTGTACTGTCACTTGGTTAGCTATTTTACTTCTTGCTAGCTTCAAAACAAAGTCAATTTTGACTTGTTAGTTACCCTTCATAAGCTCTTAGTACAAATTCAAGTTGTGGAGGGGTTTCATTTAGACACCATACCTTCATGGAGAACCTAGTTGCCCCTCCTCCCCTATGATTCCCCCACATTGGTTGTTGGGGACACTAGTTCCTTTTTTACATTGTTTAATTTGTTCCATATCGCTTCTTGCTGTAAAGATTTTGATGATGGAATTTGTGAGTATATACTATATGACACAACCTATTACTATTGGTTGAAATATTTCTTTTCAATCAATATCAAGCATGATAGAGGGAGTTTTCTATTGGATTTTACTACTACTATGCAACTTTGTAATCAATGGCTTGGTTTTTGTCATTATTGTGCAGTTTTTTTGTTGCTTCTATGCAACTTTGTAATAATGAGTTTTTGTTGTTGTTGTACAACCTTGGAAGCTATGTTTTTGTTGTTGATGTGTAACTCTCAATGTAATAATTATGTAATTGAATTCTTCTTATTTCAATAAAAAATTCATAACAAGTGACAACATAAATATACAAATAATTAATGTGGCATAAATCCAATAGGGTGATGAACATCAATTTCAACCTATTATTCAAACATGATAATACCCTCACAACTACTGCAAGCATAGCTTGCATGCCTACAATAGGAAATATAAACAATAAACTCTAGGACTAACCTAGGCTATTATTGAGTGCTAATCCTTCGTCATCTAATCTAAGGTGTATATAGACTGGATTAAAACTACCCCATCAGTTAATATGGTTTCAACCTAATCAAGGTGCTTCACCTTCCTAGATAACACTTCAACTTCCAATGAACTATTTGAATTAATTAGATGATAGTTGCGATCATTGTGATACATTGCATTTTTTATAACTCTACACTATTTTAACACATCATCAAGTATGCACTCAAATAATAATGTGTACAAACATAGCATAAAATATGCACTCAAAACAGTGTGTGCATGGATGTGAAATAATGACCATAAAATTTATGTACATGACCTATAAAGTCAATGCACATAGACAAACTAGACTAGAAGTTTTATAACCAAACAAAAAAAAGTTCCTAACAAAAACTACACAAACACAACCAAAAGAATAGAAAGAAATACATTCAATAAGAACCTTTCTTGTCACATATTTTTGGGTGATGCAAGATCACATGACCATAAAGATTCTCTTGTTCACTTGGTATTAGGGGTAGTTTTATTATTATTTTACTTGATATTAGGGGTAATAAAATTAAATAGATGGGATTAGGTGTAAGCGATATAAATTTGGGTCAATACAAAATAAAAATTTAAATGTATCACTCTTTGCTTTTGGTTTTCATGAGGGAATATAGATGAATTGGCTTATTATTTATATAGATCTTGAAAACATATTTGCTAGTCATAAATGGGGTTAATGATGAAGGTGTTTGTGTTTGTGTAAATAGATGTTTAAATTAACTAGTTCATTAGTGAGTCTTATTTGCATGTTAAGTTTACTTAGGTCCTAGGGATTTTTTCTAGAAGGTTGTTAGTTGTCATTAGATCTTATCTTATCTTTACAAATTTAATAATTGTGTCCTAAGCAATTTAATATTAGTTGTGTTATGACATAGGGTTAAAAAACTTGTCATGATATTGTATAATCCTATGTCTCACATTAACTATATAAGTAGGTGGTCTCATATGTAAATAATTACAATCATATCATCATAATCTATCATTTGCATCCTTTGATAGAATAACATTATTCTCTTATAGTTGATTTCTCTTGTGTTTTCATGAAGTTCCTAGGTCTTGGGTGGCTATAATCTTCAACCAAATATTGTATGGTGTAGATTATTATATATCGGTGGTCTTCTAGCTTCATTTTTTTGATTCCAAATCTGCTTGCCATTGTTCTTCTTATCTTCAATCTTCTTTGGTTCATTGATCTTATTTTTTGCATTTGAACTTTCTCCTATCTCAAACCCTAAACCACCTTTATATTTAGAATCTTTCTATCCTAAAATCATCTCATTGAACTTTGTATCACTCATCTTGAATTTGTCTTCATGAATTCTACCTTTTTACAGATCTGATCTCAGATTTACCACTTCTTGTTCAAGCCTTGTATATTCCTCTAATTTGCTTTTCACCATTGAATTTAGGCATTCTTCAATTATTTTCTTTTCTTCAACTTGCACTTTTAGACCAGCGATGGTTTCATTTGATTTCTTTAATTTCTCACTAAGTTCCTTATGCATTTCTCTGAACTTCTTGATTTCCTCTCTCAATTTTTTGATGCATTCATTTTCATCTTTTACATTTTCTTTCAAATATCTATATTCATCTTTAGTTCTCTCTAGATCTTCAAGAGAAACTTTGAGTTCTCCATCTTTGTCAAGCATGCAATCTTCTTCTATAAATCCAACTGTTGGAATCTCTTTTGGGGGAATAGGAAATTTCTAATCAGCGATGTGTCCAACCTCCAAGATCTTCCCAAAGCAGTTAAGCTCCTTCCAAGGAACCAGGCTCTAATACTAATTGTTGAACATCCAGAATACTAAGGGGGGGTAAATCAATATTATCTTAAATCATTAAAACATTAAACATCCAATTACCAAAGCATATTCGACTGCAATAAGGAAATAAAACATGAAACATTCACAACATTACATAACACATGAGCACTAAGATTTTTACGTGGAAAACCTAAAATGGGAAAAACACAGCAAGGGTTAGCTCACAATTATTATAAATGATTATAATATATTTCCAAAAGTTCTCACTATAGGTGGACTCACTGTCTATAGAGAAAAAAGATAGAAGAGATATGGTGGATCACAACCTATTTTGAACTGTTATTGTGTGCAATATGTTTTCTAACCTAAAGTAGTGCAAAACAAATGAAATGAAAAAGGAAGAAGAACACAAAACAAAACCTCAAGATTAAGGCTTAAGTTGAAACTCAAACTTGAAAAAGACAATGACACCTATTTTTACCTCATTTGAGCTTGATGGAGTTGTTTTCCTTGGTTTATGGCTTGATATGTGTGCTCTACATCAATTTTGACAACATAATGACTTGTTGTAGCTTGATTTGGATGCAAGGATGAAGGTTTTTGGATATGGTTACAATATGGGTAGCTTGAAAGATGGAGATGATGAGTGCTTATGATTAGGGTTGGATGAGAAGAGATTGTGAAGAATTCAAGAAGGAGAGAAACAAAATGGCTAAGTGTTAGCTATTATCAATAAGATTTGCATCCTACTGAAACTGAAAGTTCAACAATCTATTGACACATGGAAACATTCTCGAGTTGTGGGTAACTCTTTGCAAGAACGAATCTCCAGAGTGAGCTGGTTCTCCGAATGATGATCCTATTCTAAGTGATTTCGAAGCAAAAAGTTAGAGAACAACTAAAATTAAAATCTATGACTTAAAATGATTTTCAGGACTTGATAATGATTTAGTGATGATTCTGGTTTTTTCCTCACAAGCAGCTTTTAGAAAACACAATATCTCACAACCTCTCATGAACAATTAACACATAAATAATTTGCATGAAGACTTGATTTTAAATACAACATGCAACCTATATCTTTGAACTTTCTACATCAAGAATTACAATCTTAGGACATAACAAGGACTCTGTAAACAGAAATCACAATATAACATCAAACTGAAACTGCAAGTAGACACAAAATTGAGAAGTAGGAATGCTATTTTTATTCAATTGTAGGAGTATGCCCAAAATCCGAAACTGAGTACAAAGGAAGTTTACAAGCTCAAAAATGTGCAAGAGCAAGAAAATAGAATCTGAACTAGAAAAACACTAAGTTTTTCACAAAATATACCTCCAAAACCCTAATCCGAGCTCAAGAAGAAAGTTCAAGGAAAGGTATAAAAAACTACCTCAAAAGTCTGCACAAAAGCGGAAAAAACACACTTTTTGCAAATACATATTGTAAAGCTCCTCAAAATAGGCTAAATCTGCTTTTAAAGCAAAAAAACACCTTATCTCTCCATCCAAAAATCCTTAAATCGATAAAAGCCAAACCATTGTCAGAGATTATTGAATCTGGAGTACCAAATCTCGACACTAAGTCTTGATAGAAATTAAGCACAAAAGTATCGTTTTCTTCTTTTAAATCAACTACCTCGGTCCATTTAGTAAAATAATCTGTGGCAGTAAGTATCCACTTATGGCCCGTGCTTGAAGGCAGGTTGATTGGCCCAATAAAATCTAAGCCCCACTTGGCAAAGGGCTGTTCCACTTGAATCAGATGTAGAGGCAGAGCTACAAGCTTCTGTTTCCCTAAAAACAAAGTACATTTTTCACATTTTCTAACCGAAGCAATAACATCTTTAAATAGATCTGGCCAGTAATAACCAACTCGCATAATTTTCAAAGTTGTTCTCGCAACAAAGTGGCCTCTTGAAGGCCCATCATGAAATTCTACTAAAATCTTATCAACTTGATTAGGATTAATGCACCTTAATAAAACACCTTGAAAGTCTCTCCTATACAGAATGCCATCAATAATTGCAAAAGGAATAGCCTGCAATATGTAATATCTTCTTTTTGCTCTATCTAAGCCTTCGGGGCACTCGCCAGTTTGTAAATAGTCCATCATTTGTTGCAACCAAGTAGTAGATGAAACTGGAAAAACAACTGCATCATCATTGTTTAGCACTCTGTCAACATTTTCAGCTTCTTTTAAATTGTTGTCTTCATTTCCAGCAATATGTTCACACAAACCCTTGCCTTTAACAAGCTTAGTTACCTTAATATCAACATCAAATTCCATTACCTTGGTTATCCAACCAACACGCTTATCATTAATATCTTTGTTAAGTAAGAAATCTTTGACTGTTGAGTGGGCAACCAGTAAGTGAATTTTGCTATTTGAAAACATATGCCTGAAATTTTTTAGGCTTCTTACAACAACAAAAACATGCTTCTCAACAAAAGAATACTTCACCTCATAATCATGTAATACTTGGATGAAAAATTCCACAAGTTGCTCCAAACCTTCATCGTTCTGCTAGGAAAGCATAGTAGAAACAATATCAATTCCTCCAAATGCATAAAGAATGAAATCTCTATCATACCTTGGATTAATGAGGGTAGGCGAAGCTGCAAGGGCTTGCTTAATCTGCTTAAAACTTCTCTTACCCTCCTTGGTCCAGCAAAAAGGCATATTATTTTTAAGCATAGAAGTGAGAGGTTGTAGCAAAGCTGCAATATTCGGTATGAACCTCCTCACAAAATTTGTTCTTCCAAGAAAGCTTTACAAGCCTTTCTTGTGAGATGGTAAAGGTAATTCAAGAAATGTAGAGACTCTTTTAGAGTCTATAGAAATACCTTGCTTTGAAACAATATGTCTGAGGAGTTTACCCTTGTGTACAAAAAATATACACTTTTTCCAGTTGAGAGACACTCCGAACTCTCTGCATCTCTGAAGAATTTGTTCTAAATGATCAAGATACTCATTAGCATTCCTAGAAAAAGAGTAATGTCATCTAAATATACCAGAACGAACCTATTCATGAGGCCGTGAAAAACCATGTCCATTGCTCGCTGAAAAGTTGCTCTAGCGTTGGATAAGCCGAAAGGCATCCTTTTGTAGGCCATTGTGCCCCACTTAGTTGTGAATGTTGTTTTGAACTAATCCTCTTGCTTTACCAGAATCTGATTGTAACCTAAATAACCATCTAGCAAAGAAAATTTGTCAGAACCAAAAACTACCTGTAGAATTTACTTCATGGAAGGGAGTGGGTAGTGATCTTTCAACGATGCTTTATTTAAATCTCAGAAATCGACACACAATCTGATTTCACCTCTTTTCTTCTTAACTGGAATTAAGTTTGACACCCAAGAAGTATGCTTGATATGAAAAATAATACCACTCTCAACTAATTTATTCAATTCAACCTTCATAAGTTGTTCTAATTTGGGATTAAGAGGTCTTTGTTTCTGCCCTACTGGTTTTGCATCAGGTTCTAGTTCAATAGTATGCTGGGCTAGTTCAGGGTCAAAACCTTTCAAATCCTTATACTCCCAAGCAAAAACATCACTAAATTTATGGCATAAAAAAATAAATGCTTGTTGTTCCTCTTTATTACATACCTTTCCCAGCTTGAGAAGCTTTCCTTTGAAGATTTCAATTGCTTCATAGTGTTCTTCTTTAATAGTCAGGCTGCACTTGTCTTTCCGCACTTGGTCATATGAGTTGAACACAGATTCCAAGGTCACCAAACTTTTTGGCAGCTTGTTGGTCTTCAACTACACAATCTGGTTATCATACTGCTGCTGCCACTTTTGCTGGTTTCCATCTGCAAACTTAGCTTCAACAATTAAAAAATTTACAATTTGCTCATTGTTGTCAAAAACTTTCCAACTCACATTATTGTCAGGCACAGAAGGTCTAACCACTATTTTTACATATTGACATGCCTCTACTTTGTGAATTTCATTTGGAATATCAAATTGGGCTCCTATGGCAGCGAGCCTATCAACATCCTTATTTTCATTTCTAGGAATTGAAACAATGTTAAAAGCATCAAAATCTTCCATTAAATCCCATACACGATGCTTATATTTCTTAAGCAACTCATTTTTTGCAACATTTAGATTTCTGACCTGATTTACTATTAGCTCTGAATCACCATAAACTTGCAAGCATTTGATACCTCTCTTTCGAGCCCATTCGAGGCCATGCACCAATGCTTTGTATTCAGCTGTATTGTTTGAATAGTTGAAAGCAAATCTGCAAGCTAAAAAGTATTTATCACCCTTTGGTGAAATCAACATAGCTCCATCTCCGAAACCTATACTATTTCTCGAACCATTGAAATAAAGCTTCCAAAGCTCATTTTCTATGTCTGTAGACTGTTCCTCCTCTTTACAAGGATTAGGCATATCAAAATTGGGTTCACGAATCATATAGACTCCTAATCCTATCTCATCTGTGTGTTGGAAAGGATCAAGCTCATGATCTTCAATTTCTCATTCATCTAGATTCATATTTTCTATAGGGGTGTTGCAGTCTGAGGTTATGGTTTGCTCCTTCAGTATAGGGGTGGCATAGAGGTTAGAGTTTATAGGATTCGAGGAATATGGTTCGCTATGGTCTTTGGCTAGAGGCTTAGACTTTATAGTCACTTTCGTACCATACCTTTTTCTAAAAAATAGACGAGACCAATCAAAGGACAAAAACCCACCCAACTTGGCTGTAAAATCTTGAGAGAGACAAATGGCGAAGTGCGGTGGAAAATCGATAACATGTATATCCCGATGAATAGCAAAGCTTGGGGATGCATGCAAGGTAAGTGCCAAGTTCTTAATTATACCAGCAGTTTTAACAACAAACCTGTCTAATTGAACTATGCCTTTTTGAGGATTAGGCTCATAAACAAGACCCAACTTATCAGCCAAACTCTTAGGCATGACTAAACTACTGGCACCAAAATCAACCATACAGTTATGAACAATCTTATTGCCAATAATAAGACCTAAATAAAATAGGGGAGGCTTTACCTCTTTATTCTTCTGGTCATTCTTAACCTCCAGATCATTTGCGAGCACAACTTTAGCAACTCCTTGATTAATATCATCAGAAATAGATAACTCAGCTAAAGCATCTTGCAACAAAATTTTCTGACTTGGGATGTGCAAAGCATCTAATACGGACATAGTGACAATAGCTTTTCTGAGGTGTTCAACAATATTGAAAGAAGTGGGATTTACCTTCTACTATTTTTTGTGACAACAACATAATTTTTCCTTTGCAAAGGCTACAAATGCATCTTTGACTGTTCCTTGCTAGGTATCTCTTGACCTCTTTGTAGAATCTGCACTTTAGGCTATGCTGCAGCGTTAACATTTGATGACGAAATAGGTTGCTTACTATTTGTAGGCTGCTACTGTGAATTTCCAGCTTGCTGCCCCAAATCCATAGCTCTCTTTTTTGATTTGGTATTGGCCGAAACGGGAGAACTTTGTTGATCTTGGCTGTTCATGCCACATAACTCAGAACTCTACCAGTTCGGCAAGGCAACTTCAAGATTATCTTGCTGTTCTTAATTCTGATCTGCAACATTTTCCACACCAGCATAGCTGTTTTGGACCATTAAGGCCTGATTTCTCATGTCGTTAGCACATGCTGATTGGTTATGGGGTTGATTGCATGGATAACACCAATCACAATCCTGGGCAATATTATTATGAGGCACGAGTTCCTTTGACGAATTGGCTGTGTTCGGGTTGTATGGTTGGAATGGTCTTGGGTTAAAAATATTCCTTTGGCCTTGATAATCATTCTTAAGGGTAGGCCTATTTGGCTGGTTCTGTTGATAAGTGGCTTGATAAGGCTTATGTTCTTGGCTAACTTGCTTCTTTATGTTCACGAGGTCATTTTCGAAGGTCTTAAGTATGCTTTTAATCTCCTGAAGCTCTTGGATTTGGGTTGGAGCAACAATCTCTTGGGTTGCGTTATAATAACCTATTGCTGGAACAGGTGGGACAACAGCTAAAGGGGGTAAAGCAATAGGGCTAGATGGCTATATTTTAGGAAACAAAGGCATAGGAGGTCTAGGGGTTATATCTCCAGCTTGGATGAGATAATTTTTAGCTCTAATGGCGATGTCATAAGCGTTAGGGAGTGTATGCCCACCCATAGATTGGGTCATAACCGAAATCTTACTATTTAAGGCTTTTAAGTAAAACAAAAAAGCATGATCTGGTAAAGGATTTACAGTTACATGAATTCTATCCCATGTTCTCTAAAATCGGTAGTTGAAATCAACCAAGTGATTGTGTGGCACCCTCTGAATGGTGCTCAATTTCTCTAATAGAGACAAATTATCAGATTTATCAGCAAAATATTGATATGGGCCATTACCTAATGCATCTCATGTCACGATTGAGTTGGCTGCTAGGCCTCTGAACCATTGCAATGCTTTTCCTTTGAGTGATTCAACCAAGAGTCTTAATGTGATGTTCTCTTGTGTGATGTTGTGAACTGAGCATAGGGTAGCCACATCATGAATATGCTCAACCAATGTTGTGTGATCCTCCCCGGTGAAGTATGGCATGCTTCTAAGGGCTGCAACTAGGATGTCGTCATGTTGAGCAATTTCTAACAGACTGCCTCCATTAAAGGGCGCAAACGAGTGCTACCTTGGTGCTACCATTGGCGGTGTTTGTGATTCTAGAATCAGGATTCGTAGTGATAAAACCAAAGAGCTTAAAACAAGAGGTATTGATTTTGACCTTGCAGGAGTTTCAAACAACTTCCTTGTTGTTCTACCTCTTCGTTGTGGTGGGGACAACTATCGATATTCAAAAGGTTTAGGATTTGATCTAGTTTGAACCTTTCTCATATGTAGGCTGCACTAAGTCTGCATATAAAATCAGAATTAGAGTCACTAGGTATATTGAAATAAGCCTTTAAAACGTTGAATAACCTACTGCATACACCAAACAACAATTTTAAAACATTAAAAAACTTCTTTGAAATTGATTTTCAGAGTCCCACCGGGTGTGTCAAAAATTGTTATCAATAAGATTTGCACCCTGCTAAAACTGAAAGTTCAGCAATCTATTGACACATGGAAACGTTCTCGAGTTGTGGGTAACTCTTTGAGAGAATGAATCTCCAGAGTGAGCTGGTTCTCCAAATGATGATCCTATTCTAAGTGATTTTGAAGGAAAAAGTTAGAGAACAATTGAAATTAAAATCTATTATTTAAAATGATTTTCAGGTCTTGATAATGATTTAGTGATGATTCTGGTTTTTTCCTCACAAGCAGCTTTCAAAAAACACAATATCTCACAACCTCTCATGAACAATTAACACATAAATAATTTGCATGAAGACTTGATTTTAAATACAACGTGCAACCTATATCTTTGAACTTTATGCATCAAGAATTATAGTCTTAGGACATAACAAGGACTCTGTAAATATAAATCACAATATAACATCAAACTGAAACTGCAAGTAGACACAAAATTGAGAAGTAGGAATGTTGTTTTTATTCAACTGTAGGAGTATGCCCAAAATCTGAAAATGAGTACAAAGGAAGTTTACAAGCTCAAAAATGTGTAAGAGCAAGAAACTAGAATCTTAACTAGAAAAACACTAAGTTTTCCACAAGATATACCTCCAAAACCCTAATCCAAGCTCAAGAAGAAAGCTCAAGGAAAGGTATCAAAAATTGCCTCAAAAGTTTGCACAAAAGCAGAAAAAACACACTTTATGCAAATACATACTAAAAAGCTCCTCAAAATAGGCCAAATATGCTTTTAAAGCAAAAAGACACCTTATCTCTCCATCCAAAAATTCAAATCCGACCAAATGAAGAAAAGCAATAACAATCTGCTAAAAATAGCAAAGAATACAATAATTTGTTTTATTCCTGTTTTACATAGCTTGTAGATTTAATTATTCTCTCAATTTGACTCAATTTTTTGCAATCTAAAGATTTTTTGGAAATCCTTTGCAAAAAATCACAACCTTATTTCTCCATTTACAATATCTGATTTTTCTTATAAAAAATCATAAAAATAATTAAAACCCTCTATTACATATTTAATTGTTTTTCTTTAAAAAAAATTTAAAAATAAAGTGCCTAAAATATGAAATTTAATCTAAGGCATATCTCTCCAAGATTTAATTGATTTTCTTGAAAATCAATTACAAAAAATAACTGCCAGTATTGGCATGGTGTGATGGTTTATAGGTGGCATTGTTGTTCTTGCCACCAAGTTTCAAACCCTGTTGGGGTGGTATTGTTGAATGGTTGTATTCCAGTTCATAGCCCTGGTCAAAAGCGTTTACCCCTTAAATAAAAATTACAAAAAATAACTAAGGCTCTCATTCATATTTTAATTGATCTTCTCAAAATTAATGAAGAAACCTAAGGCATTGGACATTCTTCATTCTCCACTAAGGAAAAGGCATAAATGTTAATATTTAAATCACAAGCCCTAGATACTTAACCAAAACCTAAAATCATTGAAGCCAAGACTTACAAAGTCTTATGAATTTTCCTAAAGCTCGACCTAGGCATATGCAAATAAATGAAGACTTAAACAAAGTCGACCTAGGGCATGTTAGAATTCAGCCCCTCATGGTATTAAGCTTCAAATTTTAATTTCAAAATGCAAAAAAAAGGACCATAAGTTTGAATTAGGGCAAGTAGAACAAAGAGAAAGGGGAAATCCTAATCCTCTATCACTTCGCACTTTTCAACTTTGAAAGTTTGGGTCTGCTTGGGAAGAGATATCGCCGCCATGAAAGCTTGAATTTGTAGCTTGGGAATGCCTTGGAAGCTTTAGATTTTAACTTCAAATGGTTGATTCTTCACTGTTATTCATGGTAAGTTGTCTTCATAGTATTTTGTGGCTTTTCCCATCATTTTGAAGGGAAAGAATGACCTTCTAAGGCCACAGCCTATGCATATATTATCTCTGATTTTTCCTTGTATTTCATTTCTCTGTGCTTACCTTGTCTCTTGTTGGCCACCATGGGAGAGCTCAACCCTTATTCTTGAGAGCTCTTAAGAGCTTGGCTGCAACTTCTCTATTCTTCTACGGGCATCACAAGGTAAACTTCACTCTCTCTATTATTCTTTTTGGTCGAACCAAAGCTTTAGAAGCTTATATGCAAAGAAATAATTGTTGTTTCTTTACAAATGAAATGTAGACCAAGTATTGGTCATGCCAAGAATATGGGATTCTGGGTTTCTTCTATGAATTTCTCACTGTACCTCACATCCCTTATCTTCAAATTTTGATTTAAATACAACAAACTTGAAATGGTTTCCATACTTTTAGTGATTTTGTAACCGAGAACTGCTCTTCCATTTGGCCGTGCCATGAAAGCACAAATGGTGCTTGTAATCTACATTTTGATGTAAAACCCTTACATGGGTGACTTTTGATTCTAAAAGGAAACCTTTATTTGTCTTCCTGTTGAAAACCCCATGTGGGTTTAGCTGAAAATTGTAAGAACTTCATTCTGATAAGAAACCCCAATAGGGGTATTTAGGAAAATGGAAAAACTCTTTGTCTTTGGAATAAATTTACTCATCTTTGCATTTTGAATTCGAATCCTCCTATGGATATCCTTTATTTGAAGCACAAAACTGCCTCTTTGTCAAAAACCCATTGTGGGTATCCATTATTTTGAATAAATTTGCATTTTAATAAAAAATGCTCATATGGGTATTCTCGAAACCATAATAAGTCTGTATTTGAATTTAAACCCATCATGTGGGTTTTTCCATTTTCTGAATGAAATTGCTTACTCTTGTATTCTTGATTAAAATCAACATGGTATTTGGTAATAATGGAAAAACCAATTGAAACTTGAACATTTCCTCACATTGATAGTTTTGGAAACCCTATAAAACTTGTGTAAAAATAGCTTTGAAAGCCGAAAAAGATTCTACATATTTGCATTCTTTGTCTAGCTGTAGCTACAATAAAATTGCAGACTTTACCTATTCTAAGGGCTAACTCCATGCCTTTGAAAAACATCATTTTGCTTTCAGCCACTGTAATACCATTCTTGATCATATTTCATTCATTCCCCATTCATTTGATGTACTTCAACTTTCGTGTTTCAGAGTAACACTCACAGGAATAATAGATTTTAAGACATAAACTATTAAAAAAAATGTTCTGTATGCTTCTTCATAGTTCACACACTTCATAATGTTTTCACAAAACCGAACCTCTACAAATACTTCCATTCTTTTTGTAGATGTCTAAATTTGGACACTTAATTTATCCAAATTCATCCCCTTTCATCTTATTTTCGTTAATTAAGTAATACTACTATTATTTAATTAATACCTTTAATTCTGCCAAATCCCTAAGGTATTTAATCAATAATACCTTATCTCTTTAATCCTCCTTCCATCAATTGAATTAAATAAATATTCCATTTATTTAATTCCCCTCATGTCACATCCTCCATCATTTTTATCTTATCATAATCCTTCTTCTAATCTCATCATTAGGATGTGCACATGCCTAATCTTTGATTAGGAGGTGTCACATCCTCCAACTTTTGCAAGTTGGCCTCTAATCTCTCTTAGCCACCTAACCATCCTCTAATCCTTCACTAACTAGCCTAATCAACCTCTCAAGGAATTTTTAATTCCTTTTATCCTTCCAAGGAATATTAAATTCCTTTTCTCTTCCCCATGTCCTTTATGACATGTGTCCTTGGTCAACCCTACTAAATTCTTTTCTTTTTTGACAAGGCATCTCCCTTCCCCATGTGAATTTTTAATTCACTTTTTAATCCCCCAATGCCCCCTTTGGAATTTAAAATTCCTTCCCTCTTCCCCATGAGGATATTTGAGGAATTTTTAATTCCCCACTTGTCCTCTCACCCACATGGAGACAAGTAACTCCTTTATGAGGAGATCTTGTCCAATCCCTATGGTCCTTTGAAGTACATCCATGTCATGTACTTCTCTTACACCTCATGTCCACCTCACCTTTCTTAAGCCTCTCCCCATGTCACATGTCAAGATGTGAGGGCTTGTGAGTTCTCAACTCACCTTAGCCCTACATCTTGATATTTGGTGGCTCAATCTGGACCCTCCATTTCCCCTAGGAATTCTCAAAATTCCTATAAATACCCCCTCTTTTCTCTCATTTTGGGGGGAGATCATTTGTGCTAGCCAAACTCTTGCAATTTTGTTTTTCATCTTATACTTAGCCATTTTCTTATTTTCATCCACTTGCACTCATCCTCACAACATCACTTAGCTTGCATCTACTTTCCATCCAAGGAGCATACACATCAAAGATCGAAGGGCCAACCAAAGGCTCGATTTGACGCAAGGTATAAAGTTCCATTTTGTTGCTTTTTATCTTGTATTGTTTTCAACTTAGGCTAATCTTGAGGTGTAGGTTGTTTTGGTGTTTATTTGAACTCTTTTACTTGCTGCTCGTTTTCTAACGCTCACATTCAACCTATCACACTTTTATTGCTCATTAGTGTTTTATTGATAAGGCATTATGTATGCCTGCTCACTATCACCATCATGAGATGAAACACTGCTGCTTCTTATGAATGCACAATAGATCTAATGCTTTGATAACTGAAAAAACCTCTTTATTCCTTCATGTATGACTCAGATGAGCATGATAATTGTACTTTCTTTCTCAACCCACTTGTAATGTATAAGGGGCAGCATGCCGAGCTCTACCCTTGTGGGAGCCCATTTTTTTCCACATGCTTGGTCTTCAAAAGATAATCAGCTACATGACTTTTCCTATACCTGCACAAGGAAAAAAATGATGTTAGCATAAAAAAAAAATGTGATGGTGATGTTTTCTCTTCCAGTTCATCTTCCTGTTCCTTCCTTTAGTTGATTCCATGCATTTCGAAGAGTGAACTATATGTTTGTTGGTAGAGCTTGTAGTATAACTCATATCTGGATCTCTTAATTGACACCCCTCTCAATCTCTTGCAGGCACACCCAAGAGCAGAAGCAGGACGGAGCAAGCAACAAGCATCTCAACTGAAGATGAAGAATCAGGCAATGATGGATATGTCTTCTGCTATCTGCTTTCATTTCTTTTACCTTCAACTGTATAGTTTACTTTCCACAATGAATGGAATTAGCTAAAACCACGACTTGTGTGGATATTTAAATTTTGTTCTTTCATTTCCATTCTGAAAAAAAAACATTAAAATGCAATGTTGTATTTGTCATTTGCATTCTCGCAATCAAATGAACATATTGTAATGCGAATCATTTCATGAAATAAACGAAAGAATTCTATTATGCTTTATCATTTGTATATTCAGTTTTGTACTCCATTTGGTTTTGCAAAAAATAGGAGTAATAATTTTGAAACTAAAATTTTCAAAACACTTGCATAACTGTCACTTGATGAATGATGAATAATGTGCAGACAACACTTAAGAATATGCAAAAATAACTGTAATTTTCACTTTCAAATATAACAATATTTAAACAGCTCCACCAATTGAGTTGTAGCGAAAAATTCGTAACATTAGCCATTTAACTTAGGAAGATCAAATGGACAGTGGAGATTGAAAGAGGGCAAAAGATCAAGGGCTCAGATCAAAGAGTTGACTAAAAGAATTAAAAATTCATTTTGAATATGCATGGGGATGATAAAAGGAATTAAAAATTCCTTAAAAACCTTGGATGAAGAAAATGGAATTTAAAATTCCATTGGGAATGACATGGGGATTGTAAATGGAATTAAAAATTCCATGAGAAGACCTTGGGAGATGGGGAGATTTGACTAAAGGGTTGATTAGACTAGCTAATCAATGATTAGAGGACAGTTAGGTGGCTAATGAAGATTAGGAGCCAACTTGCAAAAGTTGGAGGATGTGACACATGGGAAGACCTTGGGAAGACAAAAATGAATTAAAAATTCCTTGGGGGATGAGGATATTTGACTAAAGGGGTTGATTAGATTAGCTAATCAGTGATTAGAAGATAGTTAGGTGGCTAATGAGGATTAAGAGCCAACTTGCAAAATTTGGAGGATGTGACACATCCTAATTATGGATTAAGAATATGCGCATCCTTAATGATGGGATTATGAGGTGGATTAAGATTAAAAAAAGTGATGGAGGATGTGACATGTGAGGAATTAAATAAATGTATTATTTATTTAATTATTTGAGGAGAAGGGGAATAAAGGGTAAGGTATTTAATTATTTAACTAAATACCTTAGGGATTCAGAGGATTTTAGGGGTATTAATTAAATAATAGTAATATTACTTAATTAATGCAAATAAGAGGATATTTAGATGAAAAATGATAAATTTGACCAAATGCTAGTAGTCAAATTTAGATGTCTACATTTTTCCCCTCTTTGAGATGGTGTTACGAAGTAACATCATTTCAAAAAAGATTAAAAGATAGCAACAAAAAGATGGTTAGATTGGGAAAGATGCCCTAGTCATTCAAAGAAGTGACTAGGAAGAAATATGATGGAGGTGAAGATGAATATTAGGGATTGAGGATACCCCCTCGAGAGGACAAGTGGGTTTAAGAGAATATGGGTGTACTCTCAAAATGGATGAGACGATGAAAGGGTAGATGGGGAAGATGATGCAAAATGATGGATAAGAGAGGATGACAACAAGATGAAGAGAGAACAACAAGCACAAATGGATTTAAGGACAAAGGTGATGTTGCCCTAATTAAGCTACAAGCCAAAATGGGTTGATGATGGATGTAGTGTTATTGAGGAGGAAATGATGTCCCAAAGCAATGCAAAAGGATAGGGAATGATACATCTCAATGATGGTGATGAAAGTGATGATGAAAGTGTTGTTGATGAGGGAAGGATACATCCTGATGATAATTGGATCAAGACTTGTAGCAAGGATGGGAATAAGACCAAGGATGTGATTAGATGATTTGTGCTAGATTGAATGGATGAGGGTTGGATGGAGATGGGAGATGGATGAAAAAAAAGAAAATGATGGAGGAAAAGATGGTTAGAATAACCAATCTATATTATTCTAAGAAGATTGAAGAGATGATGATATGATGAGGGTGCTTAGAATAACCAATATATATTATTCTAAGAAGATTGAAAAGAGGATGAAATGATGAGGATGAAGAAAGTGAAGGGATGCAAATGGATATGATAGAGAGATGAGAAAAGTGATGAAGGATGAATGGATAATAACCAAATCAAGTAGGTTAATTATTATGCATTATGCTGCCATGTAATGAGCACTAAGTTTGATATAGCATGGTATACTATGCACTAGGGTATGAAGTGTCATCAAGTGAAAATATTGTTCTAGAAACAAGCAGCAACAAAATAAATGCAAGAAACAAAAATGAACACCTAACACCTCAAGATAGGGCAAAAACATTGAACTTAACAAAATAGATGAAACAGTTATACCTTGCTAAGTTGTTCCTTTGGTTGACCCTTGATTTTTGATGTTATGTATACTCCTTGGATGGAAAATGAGAGTGAGAGTGAGAATACAAGATGGTTGAAAAATGGATGATAATGGATGCAAATGCTATGGCGAGAGAAAAATATGAAAATATGGCTAAGTGTGGCTTCAAATCACAAAATTGCAAGAGTTTGGCTATGGAATACAAAAATTTCTAAATGAGAGAAAAGAAGGGGTATTTATAGAGAAATTTGAATTCTATAGAGAATTCAATGGTTGAGATTAAACAAACTTACTTCCCACCAAGTATTGACAGAATTTAGACAAAGTATGCATGATGGCAAGCATCTCTTTGTCATAAATGGAGTAAGTTTTTTCTGCTCCTCTCAACTTCTAGCTCTCGAAGACAATAGGATGTTTGTCTTGCATTAGAACAGCTCCAACACCTTCACCTGAAGCATCACACTATAATTCAAAAGATTTTGTAAAATCCGAAAGAGCCAACAGTGGACATGTACTCATGATTTGCTTAAACTTATCAAAAGCTTCTTGTGCCTTCTTAGTCCAAAGAAAAACACCTTTCTTTGTAAGATCTGTGAGAGGTGCTGCTTGATGAGAATATCCTTTCACAAATCTTCTATAGAATCCACATAACCCTAAAAATCCTCTCAAATGAGAAATATTCTTTGGAGTTGGCCAATCAAGAATGGCTCTTATCTTTTGAGGATCAACTTTCACACCCTTTGAACTGATAATGTGGCCAAGATATAATATTTCTGTCATCCCGAACTCACACTTTGATTATTTGGCAAACAAACATTCTGCCTCTAAAATACTAAGCACTTCTTCCAAATGCTTAAGGTGCTCTTCCCATGACTTACTGAAAATAAGAATATCGTCGAAGAAGACGAGCACAAACTTCCTCAACTACTGTCTAAAAATCTTGTTCATACAAGATTGGAATGTAGCTAGAGCATTTGTCAAACCAAAAGGCATGACAAGGAATTCAAAATGCCCAAAATGGAATCTAAATGCTATCTTCTCTATATCTGCCTCCCTCATTCTAATTTGATGATAGCCTGAATGAAGATCAATCTTCGAGAAGAACATAGCCCCATGGAGCTCATCAATAAGCTCATCAATCCTAGGGATTGGATATCTATTCTTGATGGTCTTTTGATTTAATGCGTGGTAGTCAACACACATACGCATTGTGCCATCTTTCTTTTTGACCAGCACCACAGCAGAAGCAAAAGGACTCTTGCTTGGTCTAATGAAACCACTCTCCAAAAGCTCCTTGATGGCTTTTTCAATCTTATCTTTCTGCTTCTTTGGATAACAGTAAGGTGTAGTCATGACAGGCTTTGCTCCCTCTTCTAACTCAATTACATGCTCAGAACCTCTTTCAAGAGGTCTTCCAGAAGGTAGGCTTCCAAAGACTTTGCTCTTCTTGGAAAGTAAGGCTTGAATATCAGGTTGATATTGCCTTTTCTCCTCCCCTGGATCAGCTGGTAGAACCAAACATTCAGCAGCCCATTCAACCTGATCGTGACGGATCAGCCTTTCCATCCTCTTCAAAAACACAATTCAAGGGCCCCCATTTGACATTCCTCTTAGAACAACCTTCCTTCCATTAGACTGAAATTTAAGCTCCATGGTTTGCAAATTTAATGTGATCTCACCAAGAGATCACAACCATTGTATGCCCAACACAACATCAGTGTCTCCAATTCCTACCACATAAAAATCATCTTTAATCTCATAATTCCCCAATTGCATAGAGAGGTTAGGAATCTTTCTTGTGCAAGACAGTAAAACCATCTGCAACCATTACCTTGAAGCCATCAAATTCCTCAGTCTTCAAACCTTTTTTAGCAACTAATCCTTCATCAATAAAATTGTGAGTTGCTCTGGTATCAATTAGAGCAACTATCCTTTGTGAATTCACAACTCCATGAACCCGAAAGGACTCATTTTTTTGAAAACTTGATAGTTGTGCAAAAGCACTACCATCTCCCACCTCATCAGACTTCTCTTCTGGATCTTCTTCACCTTCACTACCTGCTGATTCGTATTGCTGATCAGACGAATTAGATTCTGATCCATAATTAGAATAGCCCTCCATTCAATTTTCTTTGCCTCTTCCATAGCAACGGTGACCCTTAACCCAAGGCTCACGGCAAGTGTAGCAAACTCCATCTTTTCTAAGCTGTTGTTTGAGCTCTTCTGACAACCTTGGTGGAAACTTCTTGGGCAGATTTGAAGAATGTTTTTTATCTTTCTTATGGCTGAATGGTTTTGAATGAAACTTAGGCCTTGGGGTTGCCAACTCCATGCTCCTAGCTTTCTTGATAGCTTCATCTAACGTTGGTGGATCAAAAGTTTTGACCCAACCCTTCAAAGGCTCCATTAAACCTTCAACAAAAAGAACCATAAGTCTTCTTTCAGTAATGTTAGGCACCATTACTGACAACCTCTGAAAATCAGCCACATAGTTTTCTAAAGATCCTTGCTGTTTCAATTGTGCCAATTCTCTAAATCTCAACTCAGGATCTTTGGTATCAAATCTCTCGATCAACTTGTTGGTAAACTCATCATAGGTACAAATGAGGTTATGGCCAAGAGTGACCAAACCATGTGTCCACCATTTGTGAGCTATTCCATCCAAATGCAAAGTAGCAAACTTTATAGCATCTCCTTCTGGCATAGGTATGAGAGAGAGATAATTATCAAGTTTCTGCACCCAAGATCTGGCTGTGCACTTATTACTACCATCAAAATGCTCCATAGTAATCTTTCCTAATGCTTGGTAGAAATCATTTCTAGGTGTCATAGGAGGACGTTGCTCATTCCTTCCTCAATTTCTTTGACTCCTTTGATTCATGAATTGATCAAAGGTCCAAGTACCTCTCAAGTCAAGAGGTAAAGAGACATACTCCATGTAAGCTTGACGTGCATCGTCAACAAAGGTTGGTGCAGCTTCAACTGGTTGTTGCTCTTCTATTGTCGTGAAGACAGGAAAAAGAGGTCTAGAGGATGACCCACTAGGAATTGCGGCATGCTAACCCACAACTCTGTTTCTGGTATTCACCTCAGGACTGCCATTATTGTTATTCCCATTAACTCCACTGCTTTCTCCAGTTGAGTTATTTTGGGGCTAAATGATATTCTGAGCTGCTTGCTGGTCCAACTTGGACAATAAATGGGACATCATGTCTATCATCCCGTCAAACTTCTTCTCAACTTTGTCCCTCTCTTCATTATCTTTCCTTACACTGTCTAACATTATTTCAACTATCTGTTCAACTTCCTCCATTGACTTTTCTGAACCTTCCACTATTTTTCCAAGATCTCTTAAGACTCCCGAGAAAGTCTCTACCTCTGGAACAGACGAAAACTGATGCAGAATTCTAGCCTGACTTCTGGTGTATGGCCTAGTGTCTCTTTCACTCATCAGATAACCAACTGCAAACTGCCACAGGATGGCAGGGTCTTTTGCTTTGATACCACTAAAATATGCTAACCAATTTTTTCGATAAATTAACACAGCATAACCAACACTTAGCCAACTTGATTAGCGTTAGCTCTAAATAGAAAATCAAACTTGAAATGAACTCACACCAAGAATGCACACTCAATCCCAATGAGAGATAGGTGTTGTCATATGGTGGAGGAGCTAAATGAAAATACTTGAAAGAAACTACTCGACGTCAAGAATGTGCACTCAAGATCCCACTAAGGGCGAGGTGCTAACATATGACAGAGTGTTAAATTGAAAAGCTAGAAATTGATAGGGGGATAACCAGCCATGAGCTATTACAAACTAATTCATCTGCTGCGGCGGGCATCCACAGAGTTGTGGGGATTCACCACTCAGGAAGTGGGTACAAGAGTGTTACAATCAAATTATCCACACTAGCGGTAAACCATCCAGGATTACTTATGTGAGAAGAATAAGAATTAAATGCAACAATTAGAACTAGAACAGTACTACTATTTACAGTCTTTACAATTCAAGAAATAAGCTGCATATTACATAGGAATTACAAAAGTCTTCAAACACATGAGTAATATATGATTTCATACAATTATTTATCACTCTAACAGCTGATAATGAATAAAAAATCAGAACTACTTAAGTCTGATACAAAAAATAGTAAACTGGAAATGTCAATCAGCAACTGTGAAAACCAATGAAATGTTCATAACTCACTCATTTCACCTCCAAATCGAATGAGATCAAGTGCAATGGTTTGCTAGAAGATAGGTGACCATGTTGAGATGAAGAAATAGCTTCAAAGACTTCCTATGAATTTTGTACGAATCCCAAAGAACTTCCAAAAAAGTACGACCCTCCTTGAAGGGGCAATTTCACTTTAAAAATCAAGTTCTCAATAATAAAATCCAGAAATTGGCATGAAGGGGCGCCCTTGAACAACAATTAGATTGATGAAATGCACAGAACCAAATTCAAACTGGAAATAAAGTTATAAATTGAAATCACCTTCAGCTGTAGATGAAACAACAAAACCAAAATTGATAAATCTTCAAAATTTCTTCACAATTATGCTCAATCTGCTAGTCTGGATGAGAAGCAGTGAATTCTGACTAGATGTTGTATTTCAAACATGAAATTGGATGATTGGCTAGGAGGTAGCATCCTCGAAGCAAGATTTCATTTGTCATTCCGACAACATAATAGTATGATAACATGAATGGATGCCAAAGCTGGAAAAATGCCTTCATTTTATAGAAGAGTAGAAGACTCTTCAATCCCTCAAGAAAAGACGCCAACAGTCACAAAAACTCTTCAAATTTCCAAAAACCATTCAACTTCTCAAAAAGGCATCCACTTTACAAGGCAATATAAAAATCTTTATTTTAAAATAATAACTCCTTAAAAAGGTGTCCACTTTATTTCCCAAGGCATTTGTCTTTATTAAATTAAATCACCTTTATGATAGCATAACCATTCCAAGTCCCCCTTTTAAACACAACTTAAGTTGTCTTGCTAGGCCAAGGGGGTCAACTGCAAATAATAACCTCAATGCCTTAATTCAACATAAAAATGCCTTAAGAAATCAGACATGAATTGAAAATAAATGATCCAACTGGAAATGATGTTCTGACGGCTGACAAACTCCATACTGCTAAAAATAGAATTTACTATAAATAGTAAACTCTCAGAAATGCCAAAAAAAAATTCGAACTGGAAACCCTAATTTTACCTCACACACGCCTACAGGCTTCCGGAATAGGCTGATGAGTGTCATAACAGATTACTGATGAGAAGGGGACATTACAGATGCTAGTACATTACAAATTCTGTTGACCGAGTAAGACCTTCCGATGTGGCATCTCATGGACGAAACAGAGGAGCTGAATTGGAACCGTTGGGAGTCTATTTGTTGTGACGGTTCTGTGAGGGACCTTAACAGACAGAGATTGACATGGATATAGTTTGAAGTTGCAGATGCTTGGGGGTTCAATCGTGGTTGGTTCAATCAACAGTGGAGTGTGAAGAGTTTGAACTGTATCAGTGTGAATTTCGATTCTGTAAAGATTGTAAACAAAAAAGGTTCCTGTGCAATATTTTTAATGGTGATTGCTGCTGTATAATGACACTAGAAAGATAAGTTTGGAATTGTATGTAATTTCAATTACTGTTGTGAACCTAAGAATTTTATCCTAATCTAACGTGCAAAATAACTTAGAAATACAAATGATAAAAGACCAAGGACACCTCAAGATTAGCCAAATGAGTGATAAAACAAGAAGGAAAATTGACAAAACAAGACACAAACGATTTCACCTTCCTTGCTGTTGATATCTCCTTGATTGGCCCTTGCTTGGGATGATTTTGTGTGCTCCTTAGATGGTTTGTGATGTAGCTAGATGCAAGATTAAATGTGCAAAATGATTAAAAGAGATGGCTAAATGATGGCAAAGGATTGAGAATGCAAATTGGCAGCATGTAGTTATGCAAATTCAAAGTGTTCTTGAAAATGCCCTTGAGGAGGGGGTATTTATAGGAGAATTTGAATTCTCTAGAGAATTCAACGGTCAAGATTGATCCAACAAAGCCAAGATGAAGGGCTATGGTGGGTTGAGAACCCACAAGCCCTCACATCTTGACATGTGGAGGGTGAAGTGGACAAGGGGATATGAGGTGTAAGTGAGGTGTCAAGAAAGTACATGAGGTGGAGAAAGGACATGCACCTTGGGGAGTGAGGAGATTTCCTCAAAAAGGGATTCCTTGTCCCCAAGTGGGAGTGAAAGGGACATTTGAGGAATTTTGGAATTCCTCAAAAATCTACATGGGAAAAGGAAAGGTGGTTGGGGATATAAATGTGAATTTCCTAGAGGAGGATCTAAAAGGTGGGCTCAAAAGGTGGGACTTGGTCACATGTGGAGATTGTGACAAGTCCAAGGTTCTCGAAAGCCTTGGAAGGATGGAATGTGGTAAAATTCACATATAAAGGAAGGAATCTGGGATAAATAAAATTAAAATTTGTTCCTTGGGGAAAAGTTGACAAGGTACTAGTAGGTTTGACTATTGGTGGTAGAAGATGGTGGGGTTAATTAGGATTAAAAGCCAACGCAAAAGTTGGAGGGATGTGACACATCCTAATCAAGGTTAGTATGTGCACATCCTTAATGAAGAGATTAGGAAATGGATTAGGATTAGATGAAAATGGCATGTGAGGAATTAAATAAATGTAATATTTATTTAATTTATTTGATGAAAAGGGGATTAAGGAGGGTAAGGTATTTAATTATTAATTAAATATCTTAGAGATTTGGCAGAATTAAGGATATTAATTAAATAATAGTAATATTACTTAATTAACTCAGATAAGAGGATGTCTAGACGAAAAGTGATAAATTTGGATAAATTAATTGTCCAAATTTGGATGTCTACATTTTTTCCCTCTTTGAGATGGTGTTACGAAGTAGCACATTTCAAAGAATATTAAAATATAGAACCTAGAAGAAGATGGTTAGATTGGAAAAGATGCCCCAGTCATCAAAGGGATGACTAAGAAGAAAGACGGTGGGGGTGAAGATGAAGAGTAGGGATTGAGGATGCCCCCTCGAGAGGACATGCGGGTTGAAGAGAACACATGTGTGCTCTCAAAATGGATGATGTGATGCAAGGGGAGATGAGGAAGATGATGCAAGGTGATGGGTAAGAGAGTAAGTGATATGGGGATGGATGAAGCACAAATAGATTTCAAAAGGTGATGTTGCCCCAGTCAAGGTACAAGCCAAAATGGGTTGATGATGGATGGAGTGTTGTCAATGAGGGAATTAAGGATCCCGAAACAACACGAGGATAGGGAAGGATACATCCCATGAGTGGTATTGACAAGGGAAGGATACATCCCAAAACACCACTAAAAGATAGGGAAGAATACCTCCCGATGATGATGATGAAAGTGTTGTTGATGAGGGAAGGATACAACCGAAAACAACACCAAAGGGATAGGGAGTGATACTAATGGATGATGATGATGAAAGTGTTGTTGATGAGGGAAGGATACATCCCAAAACAACACCAAAGGGATAGTGAATGACACTAATGGATGATGATGATGATGGGTCAAGGTTGGTAACGAGACTGGGGACAAGACCAAGGATTTGATTAGGTGATGTGTGCGAGATTGAACAGATGAGGAGAAGATTGATATGTGAGATGGAGAGAAGGATCTTAAGATTTGGTTTGATATCCAAAGATTTGGACTACAGATAGACGAAAGCTCAGATTAGGGGTTTGGTTAAGCTCAGATTGGGATAAGATTAAAGCTCAGATGAGGATTGGATTGAAGACTAGAATGATTGACGAAAATGATTGGATTGATTCTACACCGAGTTCCGGGGTTTAAAGGGGCGTAAAGTGTTGACAATCAGATTTTTCCCGATTTGGCAATTTTCAAAAATTGTCAAATTTTGCCATTTTAGGAAACCTCAGCGAGGACCATGCTTTTGGGGGTCCCAATTTTTTCCAAGAAATACTTTATTATTGAGACCAGGATGAATTACTTGACTAACATCCCAAATTCAAGATATGCATTTTGAGTTATGAATGAACAATTTTTCAAAATGCTGGAAAAAAACACTAAATTGGGATTTTGAGGGTCAAGATGAAACTTTGAGGCCCTGAAAATGGGTCAAAACGGGTTCCAACGACTTTTAAAGAAACCAGTTGGAAA
>VDFB02193867.1:350307057-350450136 GCA_007258455.2 Sequoia sempervirens
GCTTTAGAAAATACATGGGAGTCATACCCAGATGATAAAATGCATAGAATGCAAGTCTGAAATTGCATGAACAATAGACTGGAAACTCATATAATTTGACGCCACTCCTTATAACCTTATGTTCTTGCCTCAAAGTTGATGCACAAGCAATCTCTTGCCTAGGATGCCACATAATGGAATGATTGCAGCTCCCAAAACTAGGCGTTTGGCCTAGAAAACTCCCATGTGGCTTGTTGCAAATGTGTGGCTGGCTTCAAAACCCCCATGTGCTAGTTGCAAACTGTATGGCTTGCCTCAAAACCCCACATGCCAGCTTAAAATGGATGGATCAGCATTAATAAACATCACTAAAACCTATGATTTATATTATTCTCCTCTGAATGTCTGATTTGAATGATTTCTGAATCCAATGAAGCTCAAATATAATCCTTGAATGAGATTATCCAATTGAGTGCTCTTGGGTGATCTTCCACACCTGCAAACACTGTCCTCTTTGAGAGATTTCGTCCTCAAAAAACTATGGCTTCCACAGCCAATAAACCCTTGCTTATCTCTTCTCAAAATTTGTGCAAAATAATAATGAATGGAAAAAGCATTAAGTTTGCTTTTTATACTTCACCAAATACCCATGTCCCACTTGGCCAATTAATGCTTTTTAAATTATATTTGCTTTTGATGGTCATTTAAATATTTCAACTCATAAAGTTGAAGGGTCAAACATTAAAATAATAATACTTTATGCAAACATCTCATAACACCTATTAAACCGCTTTTAATTCCATTATGTAAAATCATCCATAGTAATTAATATTATTAAAGTTAAATTGGATTAACTTTAATATTATAAATTAAATCATTAACTCCCCGATAAATACCAATATCAACTCATGGGAGTAATCCATCAAATTTCCAGATATAGGCATGATAGCAGCTAACCATACCACAACTTACTATAAATAGTAAGTATGAGCAACACATCCAAGTGACTTATTAAAAATAGTAAGTGTGGGTCAAAGTGTCCAGAATGGCCTCAATAAATCGGGACTTGTTGTGACATTTTTTCACACATCGCCCCATTGCACATGGGGACCCTCGCCGGTTTGTTTTTAGGGTTTAGCTTTGGGTAGCAATTTCGTAAGCTTTTTCACTTTGTGCGTTTCAAGTCGAAGTCTAGAGTCATCACCTAAGCCAAGTTGAGATTTCAAGCCTTAAACTGCGCGTAAACGTCATAGAAGTGTTCGGAGGACCCCGTAGACGAGGATCGCCTGTGCTTTCGCCCAATTCTAACACTTACTACTTTTTAGGGATTTTGTTTTTTTGCTTTTTGCTTTTTTCGTTTTTGGCACTTTTGGGTCATTTGGGAATTTACTATTTTTAGAAAGTTGCTTTTTTGCTTTTTCTATTTTTGGCAAGTGCCACGGTCCCTACCAGTCACAGAGTCAAAGTTTCCATCTTTAGACTGAAAAGGATGCAAAAAATCACCCAAAAAATCTAAAAAGCAAGTAGAAAAGCATGTGAAAATTTGGGTAAAAAATAAAAAAATCAACTGAAAAGCACGCCTTTTGGGTCAAAAATCACCCAAAAAATCATAAAAGACATGCAAAAGGCCATTGAAAAATCAGAAAAATCAATTAAAAAGTAGATCTTTTAGGTGAAAAATCTGGTAAAAATCAGACAAAAAGGGCATAAAAGCAATGCAAAATCTGATAAAAGCAACCAAAAAGGCTTGAAAAATCAGATGAAAAGAATGAGATTATGGATTGAGATAACGAAATGGACAGAAAAATGGCACAAGGTTCAGGAAGTCCACCCAGCAGCTGATGGAAAGATGGCAAGGATCATGGAAAGTCCGACCTGCTCATGGCCAGACCTCTCCAAAGTCCGCCTATGCCAAGAGGATGAATGGAAAGAATGTAAGAAAGTCCGCCTTTGAGAGGAATGGCATAAGTCTTGGAAAGTCCGCCCTTGATAGGAGTGGCATAAAACTTGGAAAGTCCGCCCTCAGCATATGGAAAGAATCTTTGGAGGTCAGCCCTCACTCTTGAGCACTTGGAAAACCTTTAGGAAAGTCTGCCACAGCCTAGCAAGAGAAAAAATTGAATTTTTGACTAAGTGGTGGCAAATGGAAAGGTGGAAAGAAAGTCCGCCTTTGGAAGAAATGATCAAAATTTTGGCTAAGTACAAGATGAAAGGAGGAGAAGCCTTGTGGAAGTCCGCCTAGACTTTAAAATGAAGATGGAATGAATTCCTCCAAGTCCGCCCTGCCTAGAAGGTTGATGGATAAACACATGGGAAGTTCACCTTGCTTAAGAAATGGAAGAAGACACTCCAAGTCCGCCATGGGATGATAGGTGAAGCAGAAATAAAATGGCAAAGTATGAATGTGCTAGAGAGAAAATGAAAGTTTGCCTAGCAAAATGTGTCTAAGGCATAGGACATTCAAAGAGAAAATTGTGAAATGGCTAAGACATGAAGAAGTCCGCCATGGTGAAATGAAAGAGAAAAACCCATAAAAAAAAAATTTGCAAAATTAAAATAAAGCATGGGTAAAACAAAAAATAAAAGAATTAAAGGTTGAGAAAATCGAAAAAATCAAATGAAAAACCTTAATCTCAAAACACTTAGAATTTCAATGAGGATAAAGATGAAAGGAGAAAAAATTAGAAACTTTCCTTGACAAACTGGAGTCTACATTCGACGAACTTGAGAATGGAACGAATTCTTCAACTTTATAAGGCATTTGCAAGTCATTATCAACTCATAATTGCGATTCAAGAAGAAGCTTAGCTCTCTCGTCATTTCAAGAGTTAGAAATTTCTCGAGAGAAAGAAATTTTCTTGAAGGATAGAAATTTTTGAGAGCTGAATAATTGATTTTGAGGAGAGAATAACGAAGAAAGAGATGCAATTGTTGGCTGAAGATTGAATTTTTTAAGAGATTGCTTGCTTTTTCGGCATTAAAAACCAGATTTTTGAAGTTTTCAATTAAATTGCCAGCCACAGAGTAATCATTGAAGTTTGATGAATTGTTTTTACCTCTCTCTTCATTCTATCTTTGAAAATTTCACTAAGTGTTGTACTCAGCTTGCTTTTTCAATGAATTTAACTTTTGACAAGCTGAAAGTTAGAATTTTCGTGAGGAAATTTTACAGAAAATAATTTAATGTTTATTGTATTCTCTTTCTTGCAGGTTGATGACCAATCCTGGAGGATTGTCAAAGAAAGCACCAATGAAATTCGCTAGCAAAGGAGCCCAACGGGAGACAAAGATCACTTCCAAGTGGAAAAACATTGCAGATACGGACCTTGGACATGTGGACTTTGAAGAGTTCAAGAAAAGGATGTATGGATTAAATGGACTTATGCCAACAACGATTGCCCATAGAATGATGCGCAATGGAATTGTTCAAGCTGCCGGATTTCCTCTAGCAACCTAGTGTGTTGACTTGATAGTCAAATGTGCAAGACATTACAATCCGCAGGAAAGACAGATTATAGCTCCGAATGGAAGAATTTTGGCGCACCTTGGAGCACCAACTATCCAAGAGGCATTTGGCATACCTGAACATGTTCGAGCTTCATACAAAACAAAAGGGGAAGCCAAAAGAATCTTTGATGATTGAGTAGATCAATGTGCGACCCATATCAACAAAACATGGTTAGAAAAGCCATGAGCTTCCGCCAAGAAAATGCCTAAGAGGCTGCGTAGAACAGACTTCAAGGAGGACTACGATGACATTGTTTTGCTCTTGAATAGAATAATGGGCAATCCTCAAGGTGCCTATTTCGAAACTTGGATGTACTTCTTTATCGAGGAAATCACCTCTAGAGTTAGAATGTTTGATTGGTCAAGAATGATTAGTGATAACATCCATGAACAGTTGATCAACCTTGAAAGGACTAAGGCATTTCATATGGGTTCCTATATCGTTTACCTAGTGGCCAGAGTCTATAAATATCTTGGATTGATATGCAAAGGTGTTGTCGGCAATGGAAAAAATCAGTTCAAGGCATATGAATGTTATCCCCAACTACAACTGTCTGCCAAATCTCATTTTAGAAGAGCACACAATGCATTCTTGATGACTATCACAAGGATGCTACAAGGAGGAACCCATCAGAGGCTAACACATGAGGCAAAAAGTCTTATCAGTAAATATGGATCCTGGTACATCCAGTTTCCTAGATTTACTTATATCCGAATCCAGGGATTCATTGGCATTCCGTACAAACTTCCTATCTACCCCACCCACAGGATGATCCTACTGGAGGTACTTAGGCAATTGGAGAATTTCCAAAATATCCAAAGGCCCAAGCAGAAAGCAGCCGTCACTTTCCCATTCTTTATTGGGAACATGGAAGAGTATTGTTCGTCCACATAGGTAGCTGAAGGTGCCAGACTAGAGATGCAGTGGTATCCTTTCACATCATACCGATCTCGAGCCAATTTCGATCCTCACCATCGCATCGGAATTGTGAACGGAAGGAAGTATAAACACCAAGTGGACTTGGAAGATTACTAGGCTAATACCACCGATGAATTTGATATCAAGAGAAGATTGTGGTCCAGACTACCTGTCAGCTTGATTAGAACAACGAAGCTCTTCCGCGTGCCAGAACAACTTGAGGATGATGACGTATTCACATAGCTAGGTTTCGATGAAAATCAACCTCTTCCTCTCGTGCACTGGTCAAAACCTGAAATTGCTGACCTGGACACCCTTATGAGGCCTGTCACCAAGTATTCACAATGTTGGGCAGATCAACAGATCAAAGACCTGCGGCTGAGGGGAATGCCTTTGACATACACTTTGATGGGCGAATCAGAATCTTACTCTTCTAATGCTGGAGCAAGCCAAGGAGATGAGCCAATTGAAAGCTCAAAATCTAAGAAAAGGAAAGAAGCGAAGGGAAAATAAATTGCAAATGAAGGACCTGCTAAGAAGTAGAAAAGACTGGAGCCTGTTCGTTCTGCCATCTCCGCTAATGTAAATGAAATCTTGGACATTGATGAATCTCTTGGAGACATACAAATTCCCTCTCCTATCCCTGTTCAGCACGAAGATGATGAACCTCCATCACCCACGGACATCGAGGTTTTGGAGTTAGACAATGAGGTTGATATTTTGGACAACGAGTTTGAAGATGGGATGATTTCAGCCTTGAGAGGAATCCAAGAAATCCAGGTCGTGCAGGACATTCAGGAAGAAGAAGATACCGTGCAACCAACTATTCCTGATTGGTTGAAAGAGAGATTGAAGGTAAAGGAGCCTGAAAAGGTTCAAGAAGAAGAAGATGACATGACCAATTTCCTGGCCAGACTGGAAGCAGTCAGTGCAAAGAAGCTTGCCAAAACCTTCTCCACCATTCAAAGAGACGAGGCTGGGCATCGTACAATCCAAGTTGTACCGACAGTTGACAAATCGAGGGAAGAGATTACTCCCCAGAGTATGCCATCACCACTGTCGATTTAGGCCCCTACCACAAAAGGACAGGAGATGGAAAAGTTGGACAATTCTGTTGCCACTATCAAAGCTAGGCTGGAAAAGGAGATAGTAAAGAAGAAAGAGTATAAATGAGAAGTTGAACGACTCAAGGAGTATATTCAGCACCTAACTAAGCCTCTCGATCAAACTACTACAACAGCTCCTCCGCTGATGAATACTTCTCAGGAGACTGTTGAAGAGGAGAAGAATATAGCTAAGGAAACTAAAGAATGGCTCAGTAGCAACAGGCAAGAGGTGGCCATATTTGCAGAAAGACTAGCATTGGCATATGGGCAGACTTCTTCTTTGCTCTCAAGGATTGCAACATTGGCAGAAGCATGGGATAATGCCCAGGATGTTCGAGACAGAGTCCTTCCATGTCTCAAAGTGCTTAAGGGAGTGCCGAAGCAAGAGCTGGTCAATGGAGAGGTAATTGCACCAGGGGCAACTCATGATTTCGACAGTTGGTATATGACATTGATCATACAAAGTGAAATCATAGAAAAGGTTAAGGTAGATACAATCCAAATTGAGAAGACAAAAGAAATTCGAGAGAAGATCCTAGCTATGGTTGTAGATGCGCTTGAAAAGGACACTGTGTGAGCAAACAACCTGCAGTTCGAAAACCTGAAGAGCAAAATTTAGGATATCTTCTTCACCATTAGACCTGTTTGCAAGCAAAATTTGACTAAGGTAGCTGACTTCCTGTTCGTCTTTCGCAGTTTCCAACATTAAGAATCAGAATGGGAAGACACTTTTGCCGGATGCTTGGATGATCTCAATCTGCTGGAATTTAGGATCAATGCGCTACAACCTGTCACGGTCGAGGAGGTTGACATGATAGTTTCTAAATTCATCCAGTATATTGCGACTAAAGAGGATCAGGATGAACTTCCTCAAGAATAGCTCTCTGCTTCAGTTCACTGCCTGTTATCTGATTGTGCTTTTGGAAACCCTAATTAGGGTTATTTATTTTTAATCTCTGCCGTTGATTCTTGATTAATCTCAGCTGTTCATTGTATTCCGGCAACTCTATATAAACCCTCTCTCATTCTCTCATAAGATATAGACACAGATAGATAGATAGATACAAAGATAGAGGTAGAGAAATGCAAGAAGATAGGAGAGATAGATAGCATAATAAGAGAGAAAGAGTTTTATGAAATTGTTGCAAAAGACTATTTTGATAATGAAGTTCATGATGCATGAGGTGCTTTGAATTCTTTTATTGTCAAATGGTTGCATGGTTACTTCTCTTCCTCATTGAATGGTTTCAAGTTAGAATTCATTTTAGATGTATGTTAATGGAATGATAGATTGATCTTAAAGATAAGTGAAACCTGGCTCATACTTTCTTTGGATGGAAGCTTTCTATTCAATGTGTAAAGTTAGATTGAGCTTTTAATGTGGATACCTCATCGTATTACTTCGAATGATATTGATGGTGTTGTTCGTGGTAAGAAAATTTTAAGCACAAATTCCTGGAAGATTGCACTTGCTTTGTGTAGTTGTCGTATTTCGTGGCGAAACAAAGTATTGTTAATTGGTTTCATTCAATCTTTACTGTCTCTTGAGTTCATAGGAATAGTATAGGATTCCTCAACCCTTACTCTTTTTTTATTTTTTATCCGAAATCCCGAAAACCCCCAAAAAAAAATATATCACTGCATCTAGGTCATTGCTTTCTAAGTAACTTGCTAGAGTAAATCCCTTTGTGTTATCTGCAAAATCACATCTTCCACAGAGCTTATCCGCAACCAACTTATGAAACATTGGAATTGCTGTATGATCTTTTGGCAATCTTAGCATACTAGTCAGTTTTTCAAGAGAGGATAGAGTGTCTCTGGATTCTTTATTCTAAAGTGCTTGGTGAGTCATAAAACACGCATGAATAGGACTTTGAGTTGAAGAGTACTGAAATAAGCACTGAAAAGCCCGTTGAAGAGCCATAGATCACCCTCAAAGGGGTCCCCTAAACACCATGTTAGCCTATGGGAACCGTAGTCATAGGCTAACCACCATTCTTGTCCACTGGCTAGGAAGGGGACATTACCATGGAGTACAAAAGTCAACTCAAAAGCATAGATTTCATGAGTTGAAATCCACCCACGAGGGTGATAATGCAAAAGCTTGTAAAGGTGGCATAGAACCTTGTTTAGTTGTGCATGGGACACACAAGCATCAGGGACTAGCATTCCTTGTGCAAGACATGATCAACAAGTAACACTCAAACAATATGCAAGGCACATGGACACAAGAGACTGCATACAAAGGTTTCACAAATTTCATTTGGTTGCACAAGAACCAAAGCGCAAGGTACTAGGTTGTGTGGGTCCACTAATTGCCTAAACACAACACCACAAAAAATGTGAGGACGACAATGTGTGGAAATGTGAATATCAACCCACAAAAAATAAACAAAAGGAAAAGTTTTTGGTGAGGCAAGATTGCATGCCCCCTAGGCTACTCTTGCATCAGTGAACAATTACAATGATGTTTGGCTGGATTGTGATGCAAAAGGTCATATGGGTGAATGCATCTAGAGTGATGATGAAGCTTGACATGCTGGCAACATTAGTCATCATGCTCAGCACCTCTAGTATATTCTAGAGATGTTGGTGTCAAATTTATGTAGGTAAATGTCAGTTCCACAAGGATATTTGGCTTCTGTGTCTTTGTCCAACCCTCTGATTACTACCACACAAGTCTTGCACTTGACACCACGGAAGTCTCCAAACTCTCAATCTTTCTCTTTGAAGGATATATGACAAACTAATTTAATTGTGGTGCTTATCCTCTTAATAAATCTGCAATTTTCACTTCTCATACTTAGTTTGTGCTATGATGTGGATGATGGTTTGAGAGTTATGCTCTTGTCATTTCTTGGCCATGCTTTTTTCCATCCTGCTCTCAATTTTCATGTTGATCGGCTCAAAGAATGAAGACTCTATAGGAATTTTTTTGTGTAACAGAAAATACCATGCAGCTAATGAAAATCTTGCATGTGGCAGAATTCAACTGAGTAATTGTTTATCACTTTTTGCAGGTGGTGGAAAGTAGAGAAAATAAATGTCATCAAATTGCACCTATTTTTGCTCAATTTGTTGTTTGTACATCGTGTTTAATGCTGAATGATTTAGAGTTCAACTTGGAGTGGAAGGCAAAGAAGAGCAAAGCAAATATTTTTATTATATTACCATCCATTTTGGTCTTCACTCTACATTAGCATTAATCAAACATCTTCAAACTCTCCTTTGAAAATAGCATTGGAGCCACCTGGAAATTCATTGGACTTATAATTCATGGCTGCTTCATGGACTAGGAATCATGAACTTTGCCCCTCATGTAAGAACACCCCCTTTATTTTTTTAAAATTTTCATCTAATGATGCCACAACAAATACTCAAGAAATAAACATGTATTCATGCAAGTTTGACTAATATGAGCACTGAAGGGTTTTTAATTTAAGAAACTTCTGCTGTTGCAATTTTATAAGGATGATTACATTCATTCAAGTCACAACTGTTACAAATTTAGAGCCCCAAAATACATCAAAGAAAGCATTATGGAATATCCACTGAGACAACCAACATAGAAGAATGTAAATACCTTGAATGGGGTGCATCATTGTGCCATTACAGACCTGCTGTAGCAGTCCTTGAGTGTAGACAGTCAACAGCAAATTTCAAACTGATTCTTCAACACCAACCACACGCCTCCCAGCTGCAGTGATAGGCTCATTCAGCTACTCCAAACACCAATAATCTCTCATAGACTGGACAGATCCATAAACCCAACCTCAACTAGCAAGCAACAACCATTCCCAGGCTAATTAAACAACTCTGACCCTCTGAAATAGAATACAAAAGTGCTGGTTATGCAGGGCCGATTTGGCATGAAAATTCATATCTAATATTTTTGAATTCAAAGCTGCCAACTATCATCTACTAACATTCCAACAGGTCAGGACGCCACTTTAGAGGGAGGTTGCAGCCACAAAACTCACCATAAACCCTGGCACAAGCTCCAAGAAAACCACCAATCAGCTGTAGTAAACTAATGATAGCTGCTAGCCACTGAAAAACACTAGCAAAGGGGTCTCTCAGCACTGAGAAGAACATTTGAAAAATACCCAAAACACAGAAGTCATTCCATTAACCTCAGCATTCAAAAAGAGGGGTATTACCTGTCCTAACAAGTTGTACGGACAGACTTGGAAACTCTTGCAAAACACTACCAAAGCACCCCAAAAACCTCTGAAAATTCAATACCAAACATCCTAAAAAATTTGCATTTCAAAATACCTTGAATATTTTCATTTTTTTGAAACCTCGAAATCCAAAATTCATGAAACTCAATGTGTTTCCTGAGTGAAAACACCATACCAGCTAGGATGGATCTTGCACTATCGAAACTAGTAAAAACTGATGAGAGTTTTTGTCCTCAATCAACTCTTGGAAGAGCTCAATGTTCACTTTGACAACATCCCGTTATGTGTGCAAACTTGAATGATCCAAATGTGAGCTCAAATCCTTCTTTTATTGAGTTGGAGGGAGAAAAGAGCAATTTTAATTTCAAATAATTCATTTTCTCTCAAATATCCTTTTGACAATATAAAATTAACTTATGTGCAAATCCCTTTCTCCCTAGGCGTCCATTTGAGGGGACATAACATACTTTATTAAATTAAAACACTAAAGTAAATATTTGAATGTTAATAACTTTAGTGTAATAATTGAAATAATCCAAACCATTTGGAAAGCACCACCAAGGCACAAAAAATTGAAATTGATCATACCAAAAAGCTGGTGTTTCATAATGATGCTAGGTGCCAAAATGGACACTTAACTAAAAATAACAATGTTCTCCAAAAAATGTGGAAAACAACTCAAAAGGCCAAAAGCGTTACAAAGAGCATTACCACCATCCTGAATGCTATCTGAACACCAAAACATCTTTGGATTCCAAGAAAACTTGAAACTAAGCTCTCTAGGAAACTTCGAGTCCCCTAACCACTACAAATTAGCCTACAAGAACTTTGGAATAGGCTAACACGGTCACATTAGTTGACTAGGCTTGAGTAGGGGACATTATAGTCCTCCCTGAAATATGCTAACCAATTTTTTCGAAGGAAAACACAAAATAACCAGCAATAGATGATATGATTAGCGTTAGCCTCAAATTAAAATCTGAACTTGAATGGAAGATGCTGAAGCTTGAACTGAAGAAACTGAATTGGAATAGAAGAACTACTCAACGTCAAGAATGTGCACTCAAGATCCCACTGAGGGCGAGGTGCTAACATATGACGGAGTCTAGAAATTGAAATTAAGAACTATTAGGCGGATAACCAGCCATGAGAAAACAATTCCACGCTACCACCAAACAGTGGGGGGAAAAGATTACAAATTAAAGCAATTCATCCGCTGCGGCGGGCATCCACAGAACTGTGGGGATTCACCACTTAAGTGGGTACAAGATTTACAAACAATTTAACCACACTGGCGGTAAACCATCCAGGGGACTTTAATGAGATACAAATCAAATAGTTGCAGCAATACAAATGGTTAGATTAGTACTACTAATCAGAACCTTACAATTTCAACAAGACTGCAATTAAATGAGTTACAATGATAGAGAAGTGAAATGTAGATATAAGAATGAATTTATAACAGTGTTCTTTGCTTTCCAATGACTGAAATGGAGATTAAACTGGAAACTGATAAATCTGATGCAAATTCCTGAGTTCTGGAAATTTACAACAGCAAACTGGAAAACAGAAAAACATTCATAACTCACTTATTTCTTCTCCGAATGGCGTGAAACGAATTGCAAAAGCACCTTACAAGTCTGGCGCCCAAGATAGAATCCAGAAACAGCAAACAAAGTCTCTACTTTTTTTTGGCACGAATCCCAAGACAGCATTAAATGGTACGGCCCTTGAGGAAAATCGACTTTGCAATATAAAATTGAATACTTGGAATTTAATTCTCAAATTTTGTAAAATATGGCGCCTTCAGTAGACTAATGCATGGCCAAAGTACCCAGAACAGAATAAAATTCGCTTTGGAAGTTATGAACAAAACTCCGCTTCAGCTGTGTAAAAACCAGGAACTTCAAACTGTAGAATTCACCAAAAATTCTCAACCTTTAATGCTCAATCTGCTAGTCTGTTATGAGAAGCAGCAATATTCCAATTAGGTGTTATATTTCAAACACGAAATTGGGAAGGGGCTAGGAGGTAGCATCCTCGAAGCAATAACAAAATGTCCATAGTCATTTTGACAGCATAACAATAAGGTAATTGATAGATATCAAATGCTGGAGTCATGTCTTCATTTTATAAGAAATGAGAAACTCTTCAACTTCCTCAATTGGCACGCCAAAAGACAACCATTTGAATTCTCCTTATTTTCAAATTTCATAAAATATATTCCTCATAAAGTGGCGTCCACTTTCCTCCAAGCATAAATTCAAAAATATAAAATATTATTATCACCTTATGACAAGGCGTACCCTTCAAGTCCCCTTTTTAAAACAACTTGCAAGTTGTATCCTTAGGCCAAGGGGGTCAATTGAAAAATATAACACTTATGCCAATACTTAGTAGATTTCAACAAATTAAGCTTGAGAGGAAGATATTGAAACAACCAATAATATGCTCACTGAAGAGAAGACTGAAGACAACCAACTGCATACTGCCACAACCATCATTTACTAAAAATAGTAAATAAAATGAAATGCTACAAAAGCCAAGCCCATGAAACCCTAATTTCCACCTCATTCCAGTCTACGGGTTCCGGAATAGACTGAAGAATGCCAATGCTGATCACTGATGAGAAGGGGACATTACACTCCCTCCCCAGAATTGCTTGTCCCTAAGAAATTGCAAATATGGATGTTGTAAAATCTACTCACTCTTCCAAGTAGCATCCTCCACTAGTAAATTCTTCCACTTAATTGAATACTCTTTGATAGTCCTCTTCCACAAAGTATGTTCCCTGCAGTCAATCATTGCTTCGAGAACTTACACCAATTTACCTTCCTCATCCAAAAGAGGCAACTCAGAAGAAGGGACCAGATTATGCCCAAGTGCCTTCTTGAGGCGAGATACTCTTGGGTAGCTCCAACTTGTATGTGGACTGTCTGTAGGGCTACAAATGCAAGTAAACCATGTCCCCCATCTCAAATGCATGCTCAATACAATGCTGATCTGCATACAACATCTACTGATTTTAAGCATACTGAATGCTGTCTCTCAAAGATCTCATTATATCTTGACTTTGCTGCAATAAATCTTTGGCCTTAGGCACTCTATTATCTCCAAATAGCAAATCTATGAAACTAGGAGCTTCATATCCATAAAATGTCATGAAGGGAGACATCTTAATGGTCATGTGATAGGTGGAGTTATAGCAATACTCACCCAAATGCAACCATTTCACCCATACCTTCTGCTGCTTGAAACATAGTTGCATAGGTACCCTTCCATCGATTTGTTAACAATTTCTATTTGCCCATCTATCTGTGGGTGGTAACTAGTGCTAGGAGTCAATTTGGTTCCAGTCAATTTGAACAACTTCTGCCAAAATAAACTCATTAACTTGCTGTCCCTGTCATTAACAATGTTTTTTGGCATCCCATGTAGTTTGAATACCTCCTTGAAGAACAAATCTGTCACCTATACCACTGTAAACATTGTTGAAATGACATAAAAATGAGAAAATTTGGTCAATCTGTAAATTACCACATATATGCAATCCTTCCCTTGCACCTTGGAAAGTCCTATAATAAAATTCATTGAGATGTTTTCTCTTTTTGATTGGGAATGGGTAGGGGCTGCAACAAGCCAGCTAGATAGGTATGCTCATTTTTGTTTTGTTGGCATGAAGGACACTCCCCAATGTACTTAAGGACTTCATTCTTAAGTCCTTTCCAAGAAAACCTCTCACGGATTTTCCTATAAACTAGGGTGACCAGCCATAGGTGCATCATGAAATGCCTTAAACACTTTCAACTTAAGCCTTGATTCAAAAACCAACAAGATTCTATCCTTAAAAAATGAGTTCATCCCTCACCTTGTACCTATCATCATGTAAAGAACCATCCAAAATATTGTTGGCAAGTATGTTCTTGTCATACTTTGCAAGAATTTAATCCTTCCAATTTGCCACAATCTCTGCCAATGAACACAAATGGGGCTTTCTTGACAATGCATCAGCTGCTACATTCTTCTTCCCCTTCACATAGTCAATGTCAAAATCGTAGGCTTGGAGCTTACTCACCCACTTCTGCTGCTTATATCAAGATCCTTTTGATTCATGAAGTATTTGAGGTTGTTATGATTTGTTTTGACAATAAACTTACCTCCCACAAGGTATTGCCTAGACTTTGCCAAGATATGCATAATGGCAAGCATCTCCTTGTCATAAATTGAATAGCACTTCTCTCCACCTCTTAATTTCTTGCTCTCATAAGCAATTGGGTGCTTGTTTTGCATTAGAAGAGCACCAATTCCTTCACCAGAAGCATCACATAAATGGCTTGGAGAAGTCGAGAATAGCCAAAACAGGGCATGTGCTCATTAATTGCTTGATATTATCAAATGATTTTTGTGTTGATTCAAACCATGCAAAGGTCCCCTTTTTGGTTAAATCTATGAGTGGGGCTGCCAACTGTGAAAAACCCTTGACAAACCTCTTGTAGAAACCACATAAACCAAAAAATCCCTTCAATTGTGTAAGATTTGTGGGGAGAGGCCAATCAAGAATTGCTTTGGCTTTCTTTGGATTAACGCTAACTTCCTTAGAGCTGATTATGTTACAAGGTATAGCAATTCAGTCATAGCATACAAAGATTCTTCCTCAAGAATGTTGAACACCTTGTCTAGATGCTGCATATGCTCATCCCATGTCCTACTAAAAATCAGGATGTCATAAAAAAAAAATCAACACAAATCTACAGAGCTGCTTGTGAAAAACTCGATTCATACAATATTGGAATGTACCAGGAGAGTTGGTTAAACCAAAAAGGATAACCAAAAACTTGAAGTGTCTAAAATGGCATGTAAAAGTTGTCTTCTCTATGCCCTCCTCTCTAACCCATATTTGATGGTATCCAAATCTCAAATCTATCTTAGAGAAGTATACATCTCAATGTAGCTCATCAATCCATGGGACGGGGTACCTGTTTTTAATAGTCTTTTTATTCAAGGCCCTCTAATCAATACACATGCACATGGTTCCATTTTCTTATTGACAAAAACCACTGAAGAAGCACACAAACTCTTACTAGGCCCAATATGTCCCATCTCCAATAACTCCTTAATTGCTTTTTCAATCTCATCCTTATGCCACTTAGGATGCCTGTAAGGAGTAGTAATAACAGGATTGGCACCCTCCTCCATCTCAATCACACGCTCAATGCCTCTATTAGGAGGCCTTCTTGGAGGTATACTGTTGAATACCTTGCTTCGCTTGGATAGCAAACCTTGAACATCTAGATGATAGCTCCTCTTCTCCTCCTCTATAATTGAAGGCATAATCACACATTCTGCTGCCCACTCAACTTTATCATATCTAAATATCCTCTCCATGAGTTTGAAAGACACAACTTGAGGTCCACCATTAGACATTCCTCTTAAGACCACATTTTTCCTTTTGATTTAAATTTCAGCTCCATGGTTTGAAAATTAAGAATGATCTCACCTAAAGATTGTAGCCACTATATACCCAACATGCATTTGTATCACCAATACTAACCACATTGAAGTCATCCTTGACTTCGTAGTTGCCCAACTATAGGCTCATCTGGGGAATCATCCTAGTGCATGTGATAGTGAATCCATCTGCTACCATCACCTTAAATCCATCCACATTCTCTGTTTTGAGTCTCCTATGTGCCACATCTCCATTAATAAAATTATGTGTTGCACTTGCTTCAATCAAAGCCACAACATGCTGCCCACCAAGGACTCCATGAACTCAAAGACTCCATGAACTCAAAGACTCATTCTTTTGAAAGCTAGAAAGTTGGGAGCACTCCTCCTTTGACTCTTCCGACTACCTTTCCTCCCTTTCTCCTTTGAATTAGATCGCTGGTCTGAATTTTGTTATTGATTCATCAGTTGAATAGTACTCTATTTGATGTGCCTTGCCTTAACTGCACATTTATGATCTGGGGCCCAAGGCTCTTAGCAAGTGAAACATAATTTCTTTCTTCTTAGGTCATTCAAGGCCTCCTCATCCAATCTAGATGATGTCTTCTTGGTTTGCATCCTTGTGAAATGTTTTTTATCCTTCTTGCTTTGAAAGGTCCTCGACTGAAATTTGTTTCTAGGGGAAGCCAACTCTATGCTTCTTGTCTTCTTCATTTCCTTTTCAAATGATGGTGGGTCAAATGCCTTAACCCATCTTCTAACAGGCTCCATTAGTCCTTCACTAAAAAGGACTACAAGTCTCCTCTCCATGATACCAGGAACCATAACCGAGAGCCTTTGGAATTTTGAAATGTATGTGTCAAGAGAACCATATTGTTTCAGCTGTGCAAGCTCTCTGAAATGTAATTCAGAATCTTTCTTATCAAGCCTTTTGATGAGCTTATTTGTGAACTCATCATAATTGGTGATCAAGTTGTGGCCAAGTGTGACTAGGCCATGATACCACCACTCATGGGCTGCTCCATCAAGGTGCAATGTGGCAAATTTGGTTGCTTCATTTTCTGACATAGGTCTAAGGGATAAATAGTTATCCAATTTTTGCACCCAAGCTCTAGCAATGCACTTGTCACTCCCATCAATATATGTCAATGTTATTTTACCCAAAGTATGCTGGAAGTCTCTTTGCAGTGGTGCCCCTTTGTTTTCCACTCTACCACCCCTCTTCTTCCTTTGGTTCAAATGCCAATCTAAAGTCAATAAGTCACGAATCATAGTTGGTAAGGAGACGTACTTCATATAGGCTGCTATCATCTCATCTGCTAAAGGTACTTGTACCTTTGGAACAACCTGTGGCGCCTCTCTACGAGTAAATGTAGGCTGAAAAGGTCTAGGGACAGACCTTGATACTGCTGCAGCAGTACATCCCCTAGTGTTTGACTGATTTGTAGAGCTAGTTTCACAATTTGGTACTTGGTTAACTTGTGGGATTCCTTGATTCAACTTATCCAACATTTGTGATATCATATCTAGTATAGCATCAAATTTTTTCTTTGCTTTGGAATTAGGACGAACTGAACCAGCTTGTCCCTTGTCTCTTCAACCGTGATTCTAGGTGAACTGTGGTTTGTAGATTCAATTAAATTGTCACTGTGAATAGTCAAACCCCTTTGCACTATCTGTTCTGCTATTGAAGGATCAATATTTAGAGTTTGTGGGTTATTGGAAAATTGATGTTGTTGTCTTTTCTGATTTCTGTTATAATACCTGAGCTCTCTTTCACTCGATGAAGCTGAAACTCAACACAGGCTGGGAGGAAGAGACCAGCTTTGATACCACTGTAAGAGCACCCCCTTATTTTTTTTTAAAATTTCCATCCAACGATGCCACAGCAAATACTCAAGCAATAAACATGTATTTATGCAAGTTTGACTAATATGAGCTCTGAAGGGTTTTTAATTTAAGAAACTTCTGCTGTTGCAATTTTATAATGAGGATTACAATCATTCAAGTCACAACTGTTACAAATTTAGAGCCCCAAAATACATTTAAGAAAGCATTATGGAATATGCTCTAAAACAACAACCATATGGAATGTAAATACCTTGAATAGGATGCATCATTGTGCCATTATAGACTTGCTGTAGCAGTCCTTGAGTGTAGACAGTCAACAGCAAATGTCAAACTGATTCTTCAACACCAACCACAAGCCTCCCAGCTGCAGCGATAGGCTCATTCAGCTACTCCAAACACCAATACTCTCTCCTAGATTGGTCAGACCCATAAACCCAACCTCAACCAGCAAGCAACAACCATTCCTAGGTTAATTAAACAATTCAGACCATCTGAAACAAAATACAAGAGTGTTGGTTGTGCAGGGGCTATTTGGCATGAAAATTCATATCTATTTTTTTGAATTCAAAACTGCCAAATATCATTTGCTAACATTCCAACAGGTCAGGGCACCACTTCAGGGGAGATTGCAGTTGTGAAACTCACCAAAAACCTTGGTACAAACTCCAAGAAAACCACCAATCACCTATATACTACTTGTTGAAAGGGGAGATTTCCTCTAGTAAACTAATGACAGCTTTAGCCATTGAAAAGCACTTGCAAAGGGGTTGCCCAATGCTGTGAAGACCATTGGAAACTTTATAAATACCCAAAACTCAAAAGTCACTCCAATAACCTAGGCATTCAAAAAGAGGGGTACGACCTGTCTTGACAAGTTGTGCAGCCAGACTTGGAATCTTTTGCAAAACACTACCAAAACCCTCCAAAAACCTCTGAAAACTCAATACCAAACACTGCCAAAAATTTGCATTTCAAAATACCTTGAATATTTTCATTTTTTTGAAACCCCGAAATTCAAAATTCATGAAACTCAATGTGTTTTTTGAGTGAAAAGACCAGGCCAGCTAGGATGGATCTTGCACCATTGAAACTAGTAAAAATTGATGAGGATTTTCATCCTTAATCAACTTTTGGAAGAACTCAGTGTTCACTCCGATAGCATCTTGTTATGTGTGTAAACTTGGATAATCCAAATGAGAGCTCAAATCCTCTTTTTATAGAGTTGGAGGGAAAAAAGAGCAATTTTAAATTCAAAATAATTCATTTTCCCTCAAATGTCGTTTTGACTATATAAAATTATATTATGTCCAAGTCTCCTTTTCCCTAGGCGTCCACTTGAGGGGACAACATATTTTATTAAATTAAAACACTAACATAAATATTATAACATTAACTTAAACTTTAGTGTAATATTTTAAATAATCCAAACGACTTTGTAAAAAGCACTGTCAAGGCATTGAAAATTGAAACTGATCATGCCAAGAAGTTGGTACTGAATAATAATGCCAAGTGCCAAAATAGACGCTCAAAATAACAATGTTCTCCAAGAAATATGGAGAACAACCCAGATGACCATAAATAGTACCAAGAGTATCACCACCATCTTGAACATCGTCCAGACACCAAAACTTCATTAGATGCCAAGAAAACGCTCAAAATAACAATGTTCTCCAAGAAATATGGAGAACAACCCAGATGACCATAAATAGTACCAAGAATCACCACCATCTTGAACATCGTCCAGACACCAAAACTTCATTAGATGCCAAGAAAACCCGAAATTGAGCTCTCCAAGAACCTTGGAGTCCCCTAACCACCACCAATTAGCCTACGGGAACTCTAGAATAGGCTAACGGTCACATTAGCTGACTAGGCTTGAGAAGGGGACATTACACTCCATAGCTTGACTCAATCATTTTTGTGAAGTTCTTTACCTCTAGTGTTTTTGGTAGCCACAAAATGCATGAAACGAGGTGTTCCCATAGGTCCAATTAATTATAGAGTTTTCTCTTGTGCTTGTACCAGAATTTTGAACTCATCTTTATGAAGCTCTTTGTGTTAAGAAACAAAGGAAGAACATGCAACAGGGAAAAGCAGTTATTTTCTTTTGTGGAAGGAGGCACAAATAGACCCAAAAACAACAATGACAACAATGGAAGAAAATTATTTTTCATTGACTTTTCCATATAATTCTTTTATGAACCATCTTTTTACTGGTCCCTTGCCAACGTAAATATGTGAATAAATCTTTCTTGGTCTCCAAGGATAGTGTTTCATTGAACTAAGAAGAAAATAGCCCCCATTTTTGCAAGTTTTTATATTTTGTTGTCTATATACACCCTTTGGCTAAATCTATACTTATATGACAAACATGGAATTGGGAAACTTACCTATTTTTATTTGATTGTTGTATGGTTCATGTATGGCTTTGAGTAGATAAGAGTGCATTCTACAATGATAAAATTTAGTAAGCTAGAATTGAGCTGAGCTAAATTAAAAAAATAGCTTCAAGATCCTTTCACAACACCTTACAACACTCATCTAAAGTTAGCAACATTCATCCAAGTTACATAAAAGAACATACAAGGTATAACCAAACAAACATAGCTAAATCTACATTCCACAAGACTATGCAACAATAAACATTACTTACATCTTTGAAATAACCACCCTCAATTTCTTTTTTGAAATACGTCAGCCTCAAAGTAAATGAGAGCATAACTTCCATTCCACTTTCTGATAACCCAGATCCTGAATTGGGCAAGATAAGAGCATAAAATGTCAAGATTACAATTTATTGATTTATAGCTTGTTGAAAAAAAAACATTAGGTGGCAAGTTAGCCAAACCACGTATGTAGTGGGATGCATAACAATACAAGAAATAAATCATCCACTTATTCAATAGGAATTACAAGGAACTTCCACTTTTCATTGGGAAAGCTTATATAATGTTTGAGAACATTTAAACATGCTTCTTCCACTTTTTAGTGGTGAGCTATTACAATATTACCACTTGTTCAGTGGGCTAAGTACATCAACAATAACAAATTTAAACCCATTGGTGGTACTATCATCAAGTGCTTACAAAATAAAGTGCATAAAAATTGAGGCTTTTGGTAATATAACCATCCAAAGCGTTACAAGGTTAGCACATATGCATTATGAACACCAAAATAAGAGGATTAACTGCTGATATGAAGTGCTGATATAAAGAACTGTTGAAACACCCCACAATAGCACCAAATAACATATACCCAATATACCAACTATGAAATAGCAATGTGATACCATGAATGGATGAACTAGAAGGCTGATACAAGTCTGAAAACACCATTTTTGAAATTGGCAAGACTTGTTACTTAAGACAAGTTTTCTCTCATTTCCTTACCTCAAGGATCCTTGGTTGGGATCTAAAATCATGATGGATTGTGGGAATGTTGTTGAAATCTAATATTTCCTTACACAACTCACCAAGGCCAAACGAACAAAAGTGACTGCCAAAGAAATAAAATTGACAAAAGAGAATAACCAAATTCAGACCAAAGAGATAGATGTGACAATAAAGAACACCCAGATTGAAGCAAAAGACAAGGAAATTGAAAAGATGAAACATCAATTGAGAGAGGCGGTGCACATGGTGAAGGCAGCTAGGGAGAAGGGATTGATTGTAGCTCATCACTTTAAGTTGAGGATAGAGGAAGTCTACCAGCTTCGCCAGCTCAGTGCCCAGATATCTACTCTGACCTCCTCCGTCCACCCAGCTCTAGGGATGTCTTCTCATCCATCCTCTCACTAGTTAGTATACTATATTGTTGCCTTCCAATTTTGCTTGCTAGTTGTTTGGAAGACGACTTTCTTTCTGGGGAGGCTGATGTAGTCAGCCAAATGCAATAAGTAATATTGTAATCAGTTAAAGTAAATAATTATTAGATGTTATCAGGAATTAGTCCCCAACCGTTGGTTGGTTGTACTTGGTAGTTGCCGACAGTTAGTGTCCTCAACCAACATCGGCCGGCTATATTTTGTATGTTTGCACTTGTAGTCAGGGACCACATATATTTTGGTTTTTTGTAATCATTGCCTATCTGATGAATGGAAAATACAAGACATATATTCTATGCATTGTTTGAGTAATTAATATGTTTTATGATTGTTGTTATATATTTCCGTTTACTCTTTGTTAATCGGTCAAGTAGCATTAAGGATTAAACACTTTGAAAACTCAAAAAAGGAGCATACAAACACACCCACAAGCAAAATACTGGAAAATTCCTTTCAAACTCCACCCAACACACCTCAAAACACTGAATAGATCTTCATCTCAACAACATCCAAAATTGAAACTCGATTTGAAGCACAATGATGATCTCTGAAATGAAATCACTCCAATCTAGCTAGGGATTATCTCTCAAATCTGAAATTAGAAATCAGATGAGGGTTTTTGTCCTAAAAAGATTATGGAATAATTCACAGGTTTAATCCGACAGCATAACAATATGAGAATACTTCAGCATATGCAAATGAGCCCCCATTGTAAAAACCCCAAACTTGCAATATTGATGTTTTTGTCTTGCAATCATTTTGTCGAACACTTTGTATGCAATGAAGTATTTTTTAATATAAATCCCTTTGCTGGTTGGTTTGATTAAATATTGTATTGATTAAATATTGTGCTGGATTGTATTTCCAGCATAAAATATGCAGATTGAAAAATTCATCAAGAGTAAAATTTACACTTGCAATATTCAAACAGAAATTTCTGATATTAATCAATATACAATTTGCTGTTATAGACTGCTGCTATTCTTTCTTATCAGTTGATAGAAGTTTCATGAATATATAAATTCAGAAAATTAAAAGTTAATTGCACCTGACCTTATACAAAGAATTTTAAAGTTGACTGCAGTCCTGATTGCAATAGGAGTCCAACATTGCCTTTGTCTTTTGGCAAAATACTGCTCAATATTGTTTACTTTCAACTCATCCCAAAAAGGCAGGTGACCAACATTAGAGTCCTCCATACATTCAAACTCCCATAACCCAGCGTATATTTTTTTCTTCTAGATGAAGCTGCTCCACTTGCGTTTGAATAGTTCCAAAAAGGCAGGTCAATCGCATTAGAGAGTCCTATGAAAATTACAGTCTAACAGAGAATTCTTGTAGCTATTAATTTTTTAGGTCAGATGAAGAACAGAAAAATAGAAATGAGAGTAAGGAAATGGAATGTACATGTGCAATTCATCGTCTTATAATAAAACCAAAAACATTGAAATTTCAAAACACAGAAAATTCAATTTTAGTGTCATCAATGCAAATTAAAAAAATCTGCATGAAAAGAGAAGAAAGATATGGAGAAAGAATCAAATTGAGTGGAAGAAAGAATCTGGATGATAATCACTATAACGAAAGGTTCACACATTTGGGTTGGAGAAATATGTTCTATTTAAATATTCTGGGGTTGTTTATTTAATAATATCTTAAAGTATTTTGAAGAGGCTTTGAAGGCAAGTCATACTTTTCTTGTTAAAGTGATTTGTGGTCTTTCGATGAAAGAGGGACCCTTGTTCAAAGAAACCGTCCTCTGGCCTTGATTTAACACATTTTTTTTCTCTCTCCAATTCTTAAGCAGATTGGAGTGTTCAAGCAGTTATTAGCTGGGTTTTGTCACAATATTTTGGGGAGGAGCATATTTCGATAATTGCTGAAGAAGATACACAAGCACTTAGTGGAAGGGATGGAAATGAGTTACTGCAGGGAGTGGTCAGCACAGTGAATGAGTGCCTTAGTGAAGCAGTGACGTTTGGGCTTGATTCTCCACTGAAATCACTAGGAACTCATGATGTCCTTAATGCTATAAACAAGGGGAGCTCTAAAGGTGGACCTACTGGAAGACATTGGGTACTAGATCCAGTAGATGGCACTCTTGGTTTTGTACGAGGAGACCAATATGCAGTAGCTCTTGCTATGATAGAAGATGGAGAGGTGGTACTTGGCGTTCTTGGTTGTCCCAATTATCCAATGAGAAGGGAGTGGCTTAACTACCATCATCGCTATTATCAACTAATGTCTAAACTGTCCCCACCAGGTTCTGGAGTATGGAGTAAAGGCTGTGTGATATCTGCACAGAAGGGTAGTGGACAAGCTTGGATGGAGCCTTTGGTCAATGACATCATAAAGTTGGGGTTGTCAACTTTAGCAAGGCCTGTCACTGTTTCATCCATTGATGATCCTGCATTGGCTACATTTTGTGAACCAGTTGAAAAGGAAAACTCAAGCCATTCCTTCACAGAAGGACTTGCTAACAGTTTAGGGCTAAGGTGAGCCTTACTTTTGGAATTTTTATTTTTCATTGGACATTTATTTTAGGTTTCTTGACCATTTGTAATATTTATTGTGTGAATATTATTAGAGTTTGTCCAATAATTGAATGAATGTCTTATTTTTCAGAAATCGTCCATTGCGTGTTTATAGCATGGCAAAATATGCAGCTATAGCTCGAGGTGATGCAGAGATATTTATGAAATTTGCAAGGGCTGGATATAAAGAGAAAGTATGGGACCATGCAGCGGGAGTTCTTATCATACAAGAAGCTGGGGGTGTTGTGACTGATGCTGGAGGATCTCCCCTTGATTTTTCAAAGGGGATTTACCTAGAGGGACTTGATAGAGGGATCATTGCCTGTTGTGGTCCCCAGATTCATGAGAAAATAATTGCAGCAGTTGATGCAAGTTGGGATTCTTCCAATTTGTGACCTGTGCATTTCTTTAGATGGGAATTTGCTATGGGCATGGCTCTGTAAAAGGGATTACTTCCATTTCCTGAAAATATAAGATGCAGTTAAATGATCTTATTTTTTTATGGCAAAAATGCATTTGCCTAATCAGAGAAGTTCCACTGCTACATTCTGTGTGATATCAATTAAGGATGGGTTATGTGCTTCCATGACTATTGTGTCCATGTAGCCATCTGTTGGAATGAAAATTTCATGTTTTTAGATGGATGTGGAGCATATTAATGCCTTGTCAGGGCATGGCTACTTTTCGTCAATGTACATGTTTATTTGATGCCTTGAATGTCTTATTTGAAGAGAGAGATGATATGTTTAAGTATGGTGGCAGGTATTACTATGAGAATTCCAGCTGGGGTCATGGCTAAAAAATAATCCTCTGATGACAGTTTTACCTTAATATTGGACAAATCTCCACTAAAAGAAAGAATTATGCAAGAAGAAGCCATTTTTTCACCGACATTCTCATGCCACGAGTCTGTTAGAATTGTCACGCAGAGTAATTTTTTCACTTACTCTTTTTAAATTTTGCTTGTACTTGTGCATCAGTTACTTGCAGTTAATTTTCAGCATGGAATGCCTAGAGGTTAGTGAGTCATATCTATTATATTTCTTTCAGGGTAAATCTCACCGTATGGTGCTAATTGCTTCATGGTCACCAATCTCAAATGACAATCTGGGTTAATTGTAGTTGCAAGCCATCACTTTTCTTGCTGATAGATAAAAATAGATGAGTGACTGTCATCCCTTATGACATCTTGAGCCAAGCATCTTCACAAGTGGGGTCACTACCATTTGAGCATTGTAGGCCTCACTCAACAAGATTAAAAAATCAGAATTTATTTGAATATTAACCAAAGAACAGCTTTCCATTTTTATGCTTTGACAAGTACTAAAAAAAGAGAGTGGGAAACAAGAGACCAAAATCAAAATTACTCAAGATTTGGGTGGATAGTGAACCGATATTAGGACTAGTAGAGCCATTCCTTTCTGGTCCATTGATATACTTATAACTCTAATAACTATTGTTGAAATAGTTCCATAGACATCTCATTGAAGCCCCAAATGTACAATATATTTCTCAAGAATGATTCATTATGATGATAAAGTGTAATAAGTTGAGAATTTGGAGATCAATAGGTACATTCTTGAACGCTTTTTTGGCATATGAGGTTGTGCATGTTGTAGAAGGGTTTCATTTGACATAGTTTGATCTCAAGTATGTACTCTTCTCCCAAATACTCTGGGTTTTCTAACACATGGGGCATAGATAGTGTCCTGTTATACTATGTTATACATGCCATGCATACTTAGTTTTGTAATTTTAATTGTTGTCTAAGGTATTGCAAGTTACCAGATGGTTCTAAACAGTCAAATCCAACCATTGAGGCCCTAATGAGTCAATAACTATTGGTCTGTAAAACAGTATTTACATGGTCAAGGAAGGTGTACTGATTTTAATAAGGCCCTTGTGCTGCTTGCATTTTTAATTGGATGCCGCATCTCAAATAAAGCATCTATTTTTACAATCTTGTGCAACCCTCCTAGTATGAATTACTATTCTTAACTCATACTGCAAATGATTGTATTGGTTGTGCAGTTTGAGTAGTTAATATGGGGTTTCTATGTCATCATGTTGGGTTTTTCAATTGACAATGAAGGGTTTGACCTTCATATATTTAGTCTGTTTTCATGTAGTCTTTTAGTCTGCATGGTTTCCATCTCATCTGGTTAGGGTTTCAATGCACATCACATTTTTACCAGACAAACCTTCATTTTTCCAGAATAGCTCATACAAGATTGTTGAACCCATATCAATGATTGTATTGAAATTTCCGAACCTAACGAAGGATTTTGACCAGCAGGTTTGTGTACCTTTTACAGAGGCATTGCAATGGTGGATAATTGCTATTTGAGAGTCACAATTATTATACAAGAAGGCTACAAATGAATATAAATTGTATATCTAAAGGTTCTGCAAACCAACCTTCTCCAAAAGAAGATTGAATTTTGTCATCATATTTTGAGAAACCATGAAAAAATTAACAAGTTAAAAACAAATTTGATCAGTAATTACTTTTAAATTAAAATTATACTTCCTACTCGCCTAGCATGCATCCCACAAATGCTACACACTGAAAAATGAATCTTTACAAACTTGAAGTGTAAACTATGTAAGGGTCATTCCAATAGAATTGTAATATGCCTATAACTACTTTTATTGGGTGGCCCTTGGAGTGAGGAGTGGATGCATATAATCATCAATTCCTGTGTAATACAATCTACCTTTACCCAACTGAAAAAATAGTTGAAAAATTTATCAATCTCATTCCAATTTCTTTTTGTATTTCACCTTTGACAGAAATGATATGCATACATTACGATGGTAAATCTCTTTGACAAAGTTGCAAGATACTAGGTAAGGTAGGTGAATAGTAATCATACTATACTGTTTTATATAAAACACAGGTTAAATTAATCTTAAAAAAGCTACTTCTTTACACAAGAAGGCCCCACTTACATAAATGATTGGCCATGCCTATTTGCACAGAGACTTTGTGCTGAGCTACCATGCAAGCAATTAGAAATTAGTTAGTTTTTTCGGTATATCATGCTGTGTTGTCAATGAATACATTTTCTTAATAAATCAGCTGCTGAAATATATAAATGCATGTTACGGCTGTTTCTATATTCTGCTGAATATACCATATCACCTTGGTATTGTTATGGCTATTAATTATTTTTGTTGGGAAAAAAATGATGGTTGTGGGTTAACGGAGATTATCTTCAGTTCAACCTTTTTGAACAAGAGGACTTATATTATAGTCTCATTCTCTCAGTGTCGAACTTCTTTTTTTCTTACAGATCAACCGCTGCTGCAACTTAACATTCACCAGTGAAGGAAGAATGCTGTCAAATTTAGCTAGCCCCCTTTAATTTGTAAGAAGGGTTGCCATTAGAAATTAAAATATTATCACCATATTTTGTTGATAGAGTAGAAAAAGAAATTTTTAATTAGAGTGCTTAGAGTTAGATTTTAGAATATCTAGGATTAGAGAATTTGTTTTTTGAAAAATAAGAGTATGCTCTTCTCTTACATTGAATTATGATTTGAAAAATTAGAAAAACTTGAAAGAGATCATATTCTAGGGGATTCCTATTTATGCTTTTGTTTAGCAAGTTGTTTTGGGAGATTCTTAGATAGAATTTGAGCTCACTGTTGAGGCTAGAGCATTTGGAAAAATAGACTTTACCTTTTCTTGCATCCAAATTGACATATGAGGCTTGATTTGTGAAGGTTTTCATGTGGGAGTTACTAAGGAAATTTTGTAGGTAGCTGATATTTTAGAGCACCTCAGGTCAAATTTGTAATAATCACTCTTAATATTTTTTATAAAAAAATATTGTCATCTCAAAACAAAATGGAATGACAAGCACTTCCTTTCCACTTTTCGATCACCAAGTTCCCAGTGTGGTTGAGATGAGAGTATACAGTTGTAATACCCCCCTTAGTTTCTTCCCAATTTTGAGCACACAACACTTCAACACTCGTTAATGTTAGCCCAAGAAAGCTAACCAACTGAAAATAACTCTTCACTTTCTGATCACCTAGATCCTGGAGTGGGCAAGGTGAGAGCATACGGTGTAAGGGGATTTGTGAATGATAATTTGAAAATATTGGAAGTATAATGTTGTTGGCGGCAAACCAACCAATTTAGGAAATGTAAAATGCTAGGCAACAAGCTAACCTCTTCCATTTTTCAGCGACCTATCAGAAAGTAAATGAAGTAAATGCTTAGGCGGCAAGCTAACTTCTTCCACTTTTCAACGGGCTACAAAAAAGTAAATGAAGTAAAATGCTTAGGCGGCAAGCTGACCTCTTCCACTTTTTATCAGACTACTTTTCAGCAGGCTACATAAATGTAAAGAAACTCAACCAATTATTCAGCGGGAGTGGAAATACATAAACTGAAATGGAAGCGCTGATCAGTACTATTGAATCAACTTTACAATACTGAGTCTTATACAATGAATTTATGATATAACTTAGCAACTTGAAATTCCAAATGTTAGACAATGTATTCCATGGAAAATACAAATATAAACATAAAAAAAAATATGAAAAAATACAAAAAATACCAAGTCTGATATAAAATGGCAGCGTTCAAATTTTTTGATCAGCAACCTTGAAAATAACCAAAATGCTTGTAACTTTCCCAAAACACCTCTAAATGAGCTCAATCTGAAAGCAAATGATGTCTAGAGGCTAGGCATCCAATTTCAAGCAACAAAAACACCCAAAACAGCTCTCATTTTTTATGCATGTTTCCCAATGCACTCACAAAAATGGTACGACCTCCTTGAAAAGGGTGACCTTTTCTTAAAAATCCAAGTCTTCACCAAAAATGACCAAAACTTGAGCAATGAGGCACCCAAGTAATCAAAGATTTTTGGCTGAAATATAGAAGCATACAAAGATTTTACACAAATAAATCAGTGCTTCTTCTTCATACTTTCATTCAATACATATAACATGTTTATAGGACTCATAAATCCTATTATTTAGGAACCAACACAAATGACATCCCTAAATATATTGAGTTGTTTTAACAACTCAATTACAAACAAACATTTATACCACTATAATAACAAACTCTTAACAGATTGTAATGTCCCCTTCTAGTTGACATTGACATATCAACAAGATTAGCCTATTAGTGGCTCTCGTAGGCAAATGAGGCCTGGTGAGAGAGTCATCTGGCAGTCATTCAGTGATTATTTGGCTTAGTATTTGATTGGATTGAGGTTTTCCATTAGATATCATTATTATTTCTATTTATGGAAACCTTATGTTATAATTTGATGTTGAGGTGCACTTTATTAATTATATTATATTTTTCATATTCATAAAGTGCAAATAATAAAATATATTGGAGACCTTCTATAAGTCGAAATATAATATTATTTTAATTGGGTCAACCTCTAGAGGAAATGCATAAATAGACATTGAGGTTTCATTCTTCATCATCCATATTTGATGTTGATGTTTGCTAATATCTTCTTGAGCATTTGTGGAGCCAAGTGGTCTGCAGATAATCATTGATCTTTGGGAACAATAACTCCCATTAAGAGCATCGCTGAGGGAATGAAATATCTCTTGAAGGGTTGCAGATTGGAGGTGATATTTCAGTCACTTCGTTGGGCAAAATTTGTGGCCAAAGGCCAATTTTGAAGACTACAATTATAGGGGATGATTTGCATTGAAGAGTAGTATTCTTGGCATTGATTATTTGATGAGAAAGGATATATTTTAATTGAAGAATTTCTGAAGCTAAATTTGAAGCAAATGGGGACGCCATTGGAAGCACATTTTAATTCATTGGAGCTCATATGCACATCAATTTATTTTGGAGATGGGAGCGCTTCATTTCTAGGTGCTTGCTGATTGTGTTTGGAGTTCTTGGAGGCTTGGAAGCATTGTGAATTATTTTATTTCTCCATTCCTATCAGAACAGGGGAAATTACTTCAAAAAATTATCTTGGCTACATAAGGTCTCCATCTTCCAAGATATTGCTTGCTCCTTCATTGGGGATCCAAGGTGCCACCAAGCTATAGGTTCCTTTGTTCATTTCATGCCATTTCATGACATTTAGTTGCATTTTAGAAGGCACTGTTGTAGGTGATAGTTTATATCAAATTCAAGCATTCTATCATATGTATGTAAGCCAAGAGTCTTGGCATTTCATCATATTGTCATTTGTAGAGGGATTGCATCATCAATAATATATTTGAAGTTGGGAGTTCTCTATTCGAATCTTATCTATTTGAAATGTCTAAGAGGATGTATGCCAACTATTTGACATAATGTCTAAAAGTTGTAGCTGCATATTTTGCATATGAAACCTCATCTATTGCATTTGAAAATACAAAAAAGAAATTTGCATTGCATCTAGGACCTTGTCTAATCATCATAGAGTCATTTGCAAGTATTATATGCATTGGATATCATTTGAAAAATATTTATATCAGACTGAAACACTCAGACCAACAAACCACAACTTTGCAATCAAATTGTTTGACAAAATTACAAGCTACAAATTGGGGCAAATTGTGATCAGTTTGAGCAAGGCTCATTACATAGATATTTAATTTTCATACTAAGTGAGTTACTACTTTAACTCACTTTACCTCACACACTCTATCCCATGTGAACACTAATTTTCAACATTCCTCCCCTTAGTGTGAACATAGTTTGAACTCACACCCTTCATCTGCAGTATGCTTATCCCTGTGGCATGTCCAACTAACTCATGACCTTGATCCAAAGAAAGACTCTCTCCTCCCATGGTTTTAAACAGGCTTACCACAAACCTTGACGTGAACAAGAACCTCCTCCATCTGTCCACCTTGTGTGGTTTTCTAGATCCTCCCACAAACCCTTTCAAGATCCATGAACTGACTTACATTGGTGCTTTTGTTTGCCACTATGCTTGTACATCAGGGAAGTTTATAGAATCAACATACATATCACAAATATGAAAAACCCATACCAGGAAAGGTTTCACATTAAATTCCATAAGAACACAATGTTCTTAATTGTAGTCACTGTTGTCAATCACTACCACTCGATCTCGAACAACAGACATTTGCCACTTCCACTAGAAGCTGCCTTTGACTTTAGCCATTTTGGTGCGAAATGGGAATGGAACATTGGTTATTATTCCCCCCCACAATGTGAAATTCCATTTATTCACACAAACAAGAATGCTGAAAAGAAAATCATACCATACTGCATACTATTGTTTGGATCTTGTTGGACATGGCCATTATTGCTAGTGAACGTATTCACCAGTTGACTATCTTCCAACGAAGTATGACACTTAGAGGATCTCCATAGTCAGAGGATACCTGCAATAATCTTCTCTCCAATATGATCATTTTTCAGCATTCACACCACATTGAAAAGCAAATAAAAGAACACACTACATGATAGAAAATAATGTATGCCACCAAAGCTAATAAGCGGCCTCGTCGTTGGTGACTGATGAGAGGTCGTTGGTTGTCCTCCAACCTCCGGTGCCTCCATCCTCCTGTAAAATTGCTACTTAGCAAATTTGTCTGTTGAGGCTCATTTCATCAGTTGTGAGGAAAGAATATATCCTCCCCCCTTAATATGAACTTCTTACAAGGAGTGTCTAGTACCATCGATAATGCACTCCAATACATCATAATTTATTTTAATAGAAATTCTTCTATATTGATTTTATATAACAAATAAATAATTCTATCCATCCCTTTTTAATACACATGTCTACAATTTCACATGAATCTTTAAACAAAATAAAAATGAATCCCTTTTGACAATTTTATACTCTCCAATATGGCAACAGCCACACTACTCAGGTGGCCACCATTGTTGCAAAGATAAAAACAATCAAAATGAAACTTTAGTCCAAGAAGTCACTTCACTTCAAACACTGATAAGGCGATCTTGTTTCACTAGTAACCAATCCTCATTAAGCTTGTGGATGATGCTAAAGTAGAGAGCCTGTGGTAGTTGACACGTAGGCCAAAATGAGTGAATTCCACTGTGAAAATGAATTTATAGATTGTTACATCACACATTGATCTCCAATCCGACTACTGTGAATGTCTCCAATGATGGTGAAATGTAGAATGAAGACCTTAAGTTCTAACCGAGTGACTCCTAATATTGTTCACACCTTCCCAACAACATGATTACTGCCCTATATAGATGTGTTTGATGGTTTGATGGCAATGATGACCCACCACTAAATTTGCTGTCTCCAAGGAATACAAATCGACATATATAGAATGATTCCAACCAACAATGGAGCTCCAATGATGGTGATGAACATAGCAGACCAACAAACCCTCCTAGCACCTTCCTCCAAAGATGATAACCTTCATTAATGGTGGTAGCTGGAAAGAATAGAGGTTGTGGCAGATCTGCAATCAAACCTCTAGCAATCGAGGCTCCAAACAATTGATTATGCTTCTATAGTTCAACGCTCTATATGGCAGTGCAAGAGATCTTCAATATCCTTAATGATGGCTCTGTGATTATGATAATTCAATGATGCCCAACAAATCTTAAAAATCTTTAGCGCACTAATTAAACCCTTAATGGATCTAATTGTCTACTATATTAACTTGATAAAACTGTAGAGAGTTCCTAATGTCCTTTCCACTCCTCACATCGTTGCATCAATACAAACCATCAACAAGTGTGTGTTGATCACAAAATATCAAGCGTGCACAGGAATGAACACGCTTAGATACCATATCTACAATCAAACCTCTAGCAATCGAGGCTCCAAACAATTGATTATGCTTCTATAGTTCAACGCTCTATATGGCAGTGTAAGAGATCTTCAATATCCTTAATGATGGCTCTATAATTACGATAATTCAACGATGCCCAACAAATCTTAGAAATCTTCAACACACTAATTAAACCCTTAATGTATCTAATTGTTTACTATATTAACTTGATAAAACTGTAGAGAGTTCCTAATGTCCTTCCCACTCCTCACGTCGTTGCTTCAATACAAACCATCAACAAGCGTGTGTTGATCACAAAATATTAGGTGCACAGGAATGAACGTGCTTTGATACCATATCTGCAATCAAACCTCTAGCAATCGAGGCTCCAAACAATTGATTATGCTTCTACAGTTCAATGCTCTATATGGCAGTGCAAGAGATCTTCAATATCCTTAATGATGGCTCTGTGATTATGATAATTCAACGATGCCCAACAAATCTTAGAAATATTTAGCGCACTAATTAAACCCTTAATGGATCTAATTTTCTACTATATTAACTTGATAAAATTGTAGAGAGTTCCTAATGTCCTTTCCACTCACATCGTTGCGTTAATACAAACCATCAAAAAGTGTGTGCTGATCACAAAATATCAAGCGTGCATAGGAATGAACACGCTCAGATACCATATCTGCAATCAAACCTCTAGCAATATAGGCTCCAAACAATTGATTATGCTTCTATAGTTCAACGCTCTATATGGCAGTGCAAGAGATCTTCAATATCCTTAATGATGGCTCTGTGATTATGATAATTCAACGATGCCCAACAAATGTTAGAAATCTTCAGCGCACTAATTAAACCCTTAATGGATCTAATTGTCTACTATATTAACTTGATAAAACTGTAGAGAGTTCCTAATGTCCTTTCCACTCCTCACGTTGTTGCGTCAATACAAACCATCAACAAGTGTGTGCTGATCACAAAATATCAAGCGTGCACAGGAATGAACACACTCAGATACCATATCTGCAATCAAACCTCTAGCAATCAAGGCTCCAAACAATTGATTATGCTTCTACAGTTCAACGCTCTATATGGCAGTGCAAGAGATCTTCAATATCCTTAATGATGGCTCTGTGCTTATGATAATTCAACGATGCCCAACAAATCTTAGAAATCTCCAATGCACTAATTAAACCCTTAATGGATCTAATTGTCTACTATATTAACTTGAACTATAGAGAGTTCCTAATGTCCTTCCCACTCCTCACGTCGTTGCTTCAATACAAACCATCAACAAGCGCGTGCTGATCACAAAATATCAGGCACACAGGAATGAACACGCTCTGATACCATATCTGCAATCAAACCTCTAGCAATCGAGGCTCCAAACAATTGATTATGCTTCTATAGTTTAGCGCTTTATATGGTAGTGCAAGAGATCTTCAATATCCTTAATGATGGCTCTGTGATTATGATAATTCAATGATGCTCAACAAATCTTAGAAATCTTCAGCGCACTAATTAAACCCTTAATGGATCTAATTGTCTACTATATTAACTTGATAAAACTATAGAGAGTTCCTATTGTCCTTTCCACTCCTCACGTCGTTGCTTCAATACAAACCATCAACAAGCCTATGTTGATCACAAAACATCAGGCGCACAAGAATGAACACACTCTGATATCATATTAGAGATTTTGGGCTGAAATATAGAAGCATACAAAGATTTTATACAAATAAATCGGTGCTTCTTCATATTTTCATTCAATACATATAACATATTTATAGGACTCATAAATTCTATTATTTAGGAACCAACACAAAGAACATCCCTAAATATATTGATTTGTTTTAACAACTCAATTACAAACAAACATTTCTACCACTAACTAGCCTATGAGACTTCAAAAATAGGCTAACGACCACTCAAAAACATAGGGCTAAAAATGGGGACATTACAATGGTAAACATGATTACAATTATATTTGAAATGAAATAGATGAAGGTAATCCACTTATACAGTGGGGTTAGCTTAGCACTTCCACTTTTTAGTGGGAAAGCTTAAACAATATTGGAAATGTAAAACCAACTCTCTCCACTTTTTAGTGGTGAGCGAATACAACAAGAAATAACAAATCCCCCACTTTTTAACAATGAGTAAATACAATAAGCTAGTGCAACTCTTTCATTTTTAGGAGTGAGAATCAATAAACCACTTATTTAGTGGGTTAAGAAACAAAAAAATATCAAGAGTGACTCACTGGTGGTACTACCAATCAGTGTTACATTGTTAGCTCATTTGAAAACTTCTAAATTCAAGATATGCATTTGTTGTTACAGGCATGCTCATGAAAGAAATTGATAGAACATCCCCATATGTATCACAACATCAAAGAATTAACCACCCATCATGGAATTAACAAGTATACCTCAAAATAGATGATTGGTGCATGTGTCTGAAGGAGGTCTGAAACCCATCTATTACAATTTGGGCAGTGAGATATAAACTCAAAAAACTTCACCAAATCACTCCCACATTCACCTGAAATGAATGTAAGCTATAACCATGCTTCCAAAAAACTTTGAATGACTTATCACATCATCAAAATATTCATACTAAAAAACCAAATTGAAACTTCAAAGCAACTCCAATGGTGAGTCCTGCCTAGAATCATACTATAGGCTTGATGAGCACACACTTATACTCAGAGCAACGATAATAAAAAAGAAATTCAACCTTCACTAAAAAAAGACATTGAACCAATAAAAGAGGTGAAACAAGAGAATTCAAATGCGAAAAATCATAAAACCTCATATTGTGATCAATTTGGATGATAATGATGAGATTGTTAAAATTGATGAAGTGCATAATGCGCTAACTTTGTTGTTTTCTACTTCTATGAACTTATATGGAGGCAACCATGATCATCCTCCTAATGATAGTGACCCACCACGTGTTGAACCTGATGATGCTCCTAGTACGACACTTACTGTAGTCCCTTTAGCTAATTATCCACCTTCCATTTTATGATGAGCAATATTGGGATGCAGATGATCTTCTCTAGGTTAGCTCGCACGTGATATACTACTTTGTGTGCTTTCTATGTTATTTGTGTTTGCTTACATGTAATGTGATTTCCCGTATTGTGTTGCTTAGCATGCCTTTATGTTTGTATCACCCTTCTTGCTCCGTTGGTGCAAGGATACAAAGGAAACAAACTTGTCATGACATTCTTCTATTTGTATCTCAATTCTTTTATATGTTGTAAACTTATCTTTTCTTTGTCTTGTGTTTTCCTTTTGGGGACGATGCAAGGCATTGAAACATTTAGGTCTCTTCCATGTTGACCCAAAATCTTCTTTGTTTTCTCTCTCTATGTGTCATTCCTCTATTGTGTTCATTGTTCCATGAGTATTTGGGGATTGATGTCAGTTCCAAGCTCTATTATATCACTGTAGCAAAGACATATACTAATGCCAGATCTGTAGATCCCTTAGTGTACCCTTTAATGTTATTCATGGAATTGTATTATGAGGGAAACCCCTTATCATGATGTAGTTTATTTGGAAACATATCATTGGCACAGGTCTTTCCAAATAAGCTCTTTTGTTGCATGACATTTATCATTTTCTACTTTAAATTAATTGCTCACAGAATGGTGTTTAGCAATTTCTTTAAAGTGGGGGCATACATTGGCATTATTTTTCTTCACTTTATTCATAGACACCAAACTTAGTGATGCATTGACATTGAAACTTGGCATCTTCACTTCACTTTGTTCATAGGCTGAACTTAGTGGCGCATTTGACATTTGACACTTTATTGGCTTCACTTTGTTCACGAGCTGAACCTAGTGTAAGAATTGGCATAACATTTTGATTATTTTTTTGGCACCTTATCAAGGTTATCAAGGAGTATAACTCTTAGTATGGTTTGACAAATGGGTACACACCTGTAGACCTAGTGTGTCCTTCCCATTTTGTCACTTTGTCATGGGCAGACCTTGAAGACCTAGTGTGTGTCTCACATTTTACCTTGTCTTGGGGGCTCACCTAGTGAATATTAGACTTCACTAGCCCTTGTGAGTAATGTATCTCATGGACACAACATAATACAACTTGCTAGTCCATCTTTTTCTTTTTGCATTAATTTTGACATTGTATGTTTGTGTATCTTGTCTTGTTGCATATCATATCATACATGTGTGTTCCTTTGTGCCTATGTTGGTTTTCCATGTGACCTTGGATCTCGGGGGCTTCATCACCCTCCTTGACTCTTAGTCATCCCATTCTTTCAACATTTGTACAATCAAACCCCTCTTGACATATATTTCTCTACTTTAGTGTGAGTATGAGCTTAAGTTCATACTCTCACTAAAGTGGGAGCTAAATGTATTGTAAAAAAGTGTACACGCTTACACTTTTACATTATGGTTTTGGTGAGCTAATTTATTGGACTTAATGAAGCTTATAATTTTCCAAATTATGTATTCCAAAGCCTAATTTTTACCATTTTCCAAAGAGGAACTAATATTAAACAAATGCATTCAAACATTAAATTACCTTGGATCAAGTGTGTCCTAGAATTTTGAGCCAAGTCCCATTGCCCAATGTCCCCCTCAACCAGGACCCAAATTCAAATATGTTATTGGCGACATTCTAATATCCAAAATTCAAATATGAAGTGTTGACTTTTGAAATTTCTAATTTTTGAGAAATTAGATACACCTATAAATACATAGTCATTTGATCATTTCAAATCTAAGCAACATTAACACACTCTCTAACACTCAATTGAGCAAATATTATTGTCAAGAGCATTCAAGAGTAGCATATCAGAGCGCTACTACAACAATCCAATATCCAACATCATGCCAAAGCTTATGTGTGTTCATGTTCATTCTATGTGAAGGCTAACATTGTTATAGGCCTCCGAGAATTCAAGCAAATCAAGCAAGAAAGATCTAAGACCCTTGAAGAGATGTGTATTTCTTCAATCCTTCAAGGAAGCTATTGAAGGGTAGTGAGTTGTAACATTTGTTCGTTGATCATTTCTTTCATTTCCATTCAAGGTTTTATCATTGGCATTGCCATTGTGGAAGTGGAAACACTTACACGGGTTTTGACTAAGGCAAGCCCCTCTATGGGACAATATTTTCCCTCTTTGTGAATGTGTAGGTTGCAAGTTTGAAGATCCATTTTGCATTGTTGCATTTATTGTCATCAACCTTGTCAAGACACGAAAGTTCACCTACAAAATTTATTTACGACATTATGACTATAGGACATGCATAAAATAGAAGCTCAGATCCGACATCAGAGGACCCCAAAAGTTGAGTAGGAGACCCCTACAAGGACTCAACAACCATTGGACAACCCTATCCTTGTAGGCCTAATAGGACCAAAATTTCTGGGCTTTGCATCTTCCAGATCTATTGGAACTTGGCTGTTTCTATTTATCAATTATTGAATAAATGTATTTATTGCATTAGGTCTTTTATTTTAATTGGCTTAATCAATCACAATCATTTCCAAATAATTCCCGTCCCCCTAAAGGATGTAGATCCAGGTCTGATTAGCTCACTATTGAGGTTGATAGTCAATATATGCACCTTGATTTGTATCCTAATGAAACATATAAAAACCACAAAATACACCCTACCTTTGGTGTATTCAATTTAGGGTGTACTAAATTTTTATGTTTCAAGTGTAAAAACAAAAGGATTCAATGTGGGGTAATTTATGCCATAGTTTATCTGATATTATGATATACCTTGTGTCATAATCGATTTGGTGAATCAACAAGAAATTATATTTGTTAATATGAATCCAATTGATTAGGATGGGTTACATACACAAGGATGATATTGGTTGGAATTTCAATGGATGTTTGAGGGGTACATAATCATTCCTCTTGGATGAAATTATGTCCACAAGTCTTAGGATAATCTTGCAAAATGCCTCACAAAAGCTATTTGTGGAAATAGTTGGTTGAATACTCCTTGCTTTTGATTAACTGATTTTTAATATGTAATACTTAAAGAAAAATAGATTTGGTTTTTAAAATATAGATAATTATTTCACATCATATTATTTCGAATAGTTGGACCAATAGTTTGGCAATAATTTTAGGTTGTAGTTGTGTTTCAGGATAAACTTTACAATTTTAGATGTTAATGCAATACAAGGTTGTTTGAGAGCTATGGCCTAGTGGTTTGGGAAATCATTGTGGATTATGTTGATGATTTTTATTCATAATCAAAATTTTAAGGTATTGAGATTTGGGTTTTGTTTGGAGTTTAGGGAGTTCCTAGAGCATATAGTGAGGCAACTGTAGTGAAAGCTTATCCATATTGTGAAGTAGTACCTTGTGAATAGTTTGAAGTTACATTTTAGGTGTGTATGTGGTTTACATAGTAATGCTTAATTGACAAACTATCCAATGAATGCACAATGTCTCAAAAAGAAATGTTCACAAAGAATTCCTCAAGCACATGAAGCAAGTTTCCTCCTCTGATAAGTGGTTTGAAAAAACTAAATTGACCCTTGCATGCCACATTTTGATATTTAATGGAGTGGTTACATTTATTTGACATTTTGGTTTAGGTTGTATTGGTAACAAGTTTTAACTCCCTTATTAGCTACATAGAGTTCATAACCCTCCCTTGACAAATTGTTTTATTATTCCCACATTCTTATCTTAATACTTTGATTTTTATTATATTGAACTCTTTTGGACCAGGTCAATAGATTGGGCTCTTACTGCCTTGTAGTCTCTCTATCAACAAAGATACTAAATTATGATTGCATATGATAAGATTTTTTCTCTATTTTGGTGGGCTATTGAACTATGGCTTGTAGATAGAGTAGTGTTACACATTGAAAATTATATTAGTGGTAACATACACAGTAATTATGATCTACTTCTTCACCACTGCTTGCATAATGTGGGTGAAGTGCATCTAGTAGTTTACTATTTCCTTTTAGCACTTTCTAATGTGAAGAAGGAAGAGTTCAAGTGTGTTCTAAGTCATCCACAAGTGAAGCTTTTATGGTTTTCAAAGGGTTTGTTTTCTTCTAGTTTTTTATTTCAATGTCTATTTGAGTTTGACACCTAAATTTCTTGACAAGAACTTTTTCAATGTGAGCATACATTGAGTGCTTCAGGTGTTATACATGAAGCAATAGATGGTACAAAAGATACAACCCAGGTAGTACCATTCTCCATCATCACTCTTTGGTGAATTTTGCAGAGAGAGAGAAGTAGGTTTTGTGTGATATTAGATAATGGAAAAATAAATTTTGCAAGCTTTTTTTCTTTTGGTCTTGAAAACTATAGTGTGATATGTTAATAAATTTTGGAAGTCTAAATAAAGAATTTTTTATTTTTTTTAGATTGTAGGAATCGGGTAGCACAACCCCCCTTAAACTGTAGTGTGCTTGGTAAACTTTTTAACATGACTGGCGATGTTGGAGTGACACGCCCTCCAATACCATGAGGGTGGAGGAGACTAGACCTCGTGACCAACCTTTTGCATCAGGAAATATTTAGCCAACCGAGCTAGGGCCCCAACCCCAGTCTAAATAAAGAATTAAACAAAATAACCCTGCATAATTTGCTTAAAGAATCTATCAATTAGTTTATGTTATAATTTTGTTTTAGTTTACATAAATCCACAATTCATATCTTCTCATAACCTCTGAGACATAGCGGTTGTTGCAAGTGCTCAAGCTATTAAGATTTATGGCCTTGACATTCTTGTAGATGGGATTTAGGCATAATTCCTCAAGTCACTATCAATGAACAATAATATTACATGATGCATAATATGACTAGAAGGCTTCTAGTGGTTAAAGCCTAGAGACATTTTTTTTCTCTATATAATTATCCATGCAAGATTATTCAAACAATGTTACTCACTTTTTTAATGCTGGCCACAGAACCAATAATTCCAAGAATTGATAGGCCACTCAAGGTGAGTTTCTTCACTTGTGTAATGTCTACTATGGTGTTAGTGTATTATTTATAATCATTATGATAATAAATGTAGTTTCAATTTGTTTATTGCTTTTGTTCTTTGACATGCTACATTTTCTTTCATAGCATTGAAATATGTATTTTTTTGGCTTTGCTAAACAAGCATCATGTTCACTCTTGAGGAAGGACTTGGAGTACTTTTTAAGGCACTTGCAGTATTTTCTTTGAGAAATATCAATCTAACAAAGGTTTTTTATTTTTAGATATATTAAATATGCCTATCTAGTATGGTTAGTTGTTAAATGATTCAATTTTCCTAGTCTTATTAAATATTTTGTTCAATTTCATAAAAACCAATAAGTGATGTACCTCCAATAAACAAGAATTGTTATAGATCCTCCTAGGGAAGATCTTGGGTTGTCTTTCTTTCCCATTTAGATGATTGCATGTTTTATCTGATTGGAAATCTGTGACTCAAAATAGTTTTTGATACATCTTGGTAGATAGAAAGTAGACCTTAGAGAAAGTGACCTTTGTGGGTAGTTGATACTAACACTGGTGTTGCAAAGTAAGTAATATATTCTACTTGATTATGGTTAAACTATTAGTTCCATCTATAATGTGTTTTTACCAATAGGGTAATTGCACCAAGTTGTGACACAAAAAAGATGCCATTTTTGGTTTTTTACCTGAAATGACCATTTGGCAAGCACCAAATGGCTCAGATGACCAAGCCTAAGGCTTAATATTTCAAAATGAAACTCATTTGGTGAGCACCAAATTTGGCACTATCCAAATGAAGTGCATCATTTGGAGAGCACCAAATTTGGTGCTAGCCAAATCAAGTGCATCATTGGTGAGTGCCAAATTTGGTGCTAGCCAAACTAAGTGCATCATTTGGCAAGCACCAAATTTGGCGCTCGCCAAATGTGAAGCATGACTTTTTTTAATGCATTTTTTAGCTCTTTCTTTTTTCTTTGTCTTTGTCTTTCTCTGTCAAGGAAACTATATACATGAAATAAACATTTACTTTCTTATACTTTAGGGTATGTGTAGGATCATGATAGGCCAAAAGGTGGCGATATGATGGGTATGTGGCTAACAACTTTTTTTTTACCCAAAATTGATGAAACAAAAGGGTTTTTAAAGAAGATTCTCAACTTTCCACCAATATAAATTATTCTTTACTTTGAATTTAATAAATAATTATTATTCATTTTCTATTTGAATTATGACTAAAGTCCTGATTGATAGGCTGATTGAAAAACATCTATAGCTTTCAAATGATATCACATTATTTGAATCCAAAATATGCGCCACATTCTATGCTTTGCATACTATAAGATTAAAAATAAATAAATTGAATTCCATGAAGTTTTGACTAAGTTAAGGTGGTAAGACACAAGTTTTTATTTAAAAAAAATTGTAATAAAAAATTCATTATTAAATATTTACTTGGAAAAAAATTACAAAAAAATATGCATCACATCAGGACATGAGTTCTCTACTTATATCTAAAATCTTATAAAAAAAATATTATAATTTTATTGTGGTTAGGGTGGTCAGACAAACACCTACTTTTTTAATTTTTTTCTTGACATTTAAGTACTAATGTATTGAAATTTTAAAATTTCACCAAATATATATATATATATATAAACCTAGTAGTTTAAAAACTAAATTCAATTTTCTATAGATTCTATTCTTACATATTTTTGAAATAATATAGATAACTTATTCAATTTTTTACATCAAGTTGCCTAACCCTGATTTTTTTGAATTTTTCACCACTTAAGGGCCTATTTTTTCCATGATGATTCTGCATATACCCTTTATGTTCTATTTCATGTATATAGTTTCAAGATGTTTGAGAGTGGTTTCAAATTTCTTCGAGTCATAATGCAAATTCCAGTTTTTGAAAGATCTTATAATTTTTTGAACTTAGTGAAATTTCAATAATCAACATGTCAAATTTTAGTAATCAACAAGTTGTATCATCTTTCTGTCTCTCTTTCTCTCTATCTCACTCATTGTTTCTCTTATACTCTATACCTCTCTCTCACTATATCCATCCCTTTATTTGACTCTCTCCCTTGAGCTCAAGAACTACCTTTCTACCTATCCATATTTCTCTCACTTCTCTCTTGCCCCCTCTCTCACTTCCTCCCTCCTTCTGCCTCTCCCTCCTCTCTCTCTCTTCCCTCTTCCTCTTGCATTCTTTCGTTTCGTCTCTACTTCTCTCTATCTCACCATTCTCTTTCTCTCTCTATATCTCTCTCCCTCCCCATCTTTCTCTCACTCTCTCCTTCCCCTCTCTACTCTCTCTACCCTTTATCTCACCTCTCTTTCCCTCCCTAATTTTCTCTATCCCCCCTCTCTCTCCCTTCCTACCACCCACCTTCCCTCTCTACTTCTGTCTATCTAACCTATCCCTCTATACCTCTTTCTCTCTCCCTCCTTCCCTCTCAATCTCTCCATCTTCCTCTTTGCCTCTATACTCTCTGTCACATCTCTCTCTCACTTCTCCCTTCCCCCCTGTCTTTTTCCTTCCCACTCTAATCTCTCTATCTCACCTCTCTCTCTCTCTCCCAACCTCTCCCTCCCTCCCTCTCTCTCTCTCTCTATCTCCCCCTATTTATCTCACTCTCTCCTTCCCTATCTACTTCTCTTTATCTAGCCATTCTATCATTCCACTCACCTTCCCTCTCTACTTATCTCTAATCTAATCTCTCTCTGTCTCTCTTTCTCTCTCTCTGTCTGTCTCTCTGTCTATCTCTCCCCCTTCCACCCACCTTTTCTCTCTACTTATCACTATCTAACCTATCCCTATATACCACTTTTGACCTCCCTCCCTCCCTCCTTCCCTCTCTCAATCTCTCCACCTTCCTCACCTCTCTACTTCTCTCTCTATCACATATCTCTATCACCTCCCACTTCTCTCTCTCTATTACACACACACATATATATCTCACCTCTCTCCCTACCTATCCCTCCTTCCTCTCTCTCACCTCTCTTTCCCTCCCTCGTTCCTTCCCTCTCTAATTTCCTCTATCTCCCCCTCTTTCTAACTCTCTTCCTTCCTCCCATCCACCTTCCCCCTCTATTTCTCTCTATCTAACCTATCCCTCTATACCTCTTTCTCTCTCTCCCTCCCTCCCTCCTTCCCTCTCTAAACCTCTTCTTCCTCCTTCGAACCTCTACTTCTCTCTATCACCTCTCTCTCTCTCTCACTTCTCTCTCCCCCTCTCTCCTTCCTCTCTACTCTCTCTCCCTACCTCTCCCTCCCTCCTTTCTCTCCTCTTTCTCTCTCACTCTCTCCTCTCTATCTCGCCATTCTCTTTCTCACCTCTCTTTCCCTCTCTCCCTCCCTCCCTCTCTATTTTTCTCTATATCCCCCCTCATTCTATCTTTTTGTCTCTTTGTATCTCTTTGTCTCTCTCTTCCTTCCTCCCACCCACCTTCCCTATCTACTTATCTCTATCTAACCTATCTCGCTATACCTCTTTCTCTCCCTCCCTTTCTTTCTCTCACTACTCTCTGTCACATCTCTCCATCACCCCTCTCTCTATCTCACCTCTCTACATATCTATCCCTACCTCTCCCTCCCTCCCTCTCTACCCTCTCTCCTCTCTCTTTCTCTTTCCCTCTCTACTTCTCTTTATCTCCCCATTCTCTCTATCACATCTCTTTCTCTCTCTTTCCCTCTCTACTCTCTTTCTCGCCCCCTCTCTCTCTCTCTCCCTCCCTTTCCTTCCCTCTCTACTCTCTATCTCTCCCTCCCTCTCTACCTACCTCTATCTCTATGTTTCTCTCTCTCTCTCTCTCCCTCAATCTATCCTTCCCTCTGCTTCTCTCTACCTACCTATCCCTCTATAGTGTAGGAAAATGTACTTTACATTTTCACATTATGTTTGGGTCCCCTAATTAATTGGACTTAATTAAGCTTCTAATTGACACAATTTTGTATTTAAAAGCCTAATTAATCCTATTTTTTGAAAGGAAAACTTGTATTAAACAATTGCAAGCATTAATTAAATTGCCTTGGAATTAGTGTCTTAGGTTTAAGGCCTAGGACCCATTCACCCAAGGGTGAATGGGTCCCCCTTAAGTTTAGGATCCCAATTTTTATTATTTTTGGTGGCATTTTTTATAATTCAAATTTCATTTACAATTGTCGGCCTTTAATGTTTAATTGTTGGGAAATTAGAGAATTTCCTATAAATACAAGGTCATTTTATCAATTCAACATTAGGAATCAAGAGGGAAACTTTCATCTGAGCAAGTCAAGAGAATTGAAGAGTAGATTTATCAAGCATCTACAATAGGAAATCAAGATCCTATCATGATGTCAAAATTATTTGCATTCATGCATGTTTTTGGAGCTAATATTGTGATGTAGGTTTCAAGCATTCAAGCATCAAGATCCATCATCAATTAAGCCATTTCATGCAAGATCAAGACCTTAGAGAGATGTGTTAGACTTTAGTCCTCTAAGAATCTCCATTCAAGGGTTTGGTGAGTTGCAACAAGCTAGTGTTCATTCATCATTCCTTCTGTTCATGTTACATTTCATTTTAAGGTTTAATTACCAAAATGGGGTTTGACCAAGGCAAACCCCCATTCACCAAAAACAAACAATTTTTATCTCTCTTTGTGTGCAAATTTGTAGGTGAAGAAGCATTAAGGATTGATCAAAAATGCAAAATTGTAAAAGTTGCAAAGTTGTCAACATTGTCATCAAGCCATAGAAACTCACTTTTAGAATTTAATTTCAACTTTCTGATTGTGAAATCCAAAAGAATCGGGAGTACAGATCTAGGAGCAGAGAACTATGAAAAAATGTTTTGGATCCCAATAGAAAGACCCATTCGCCCTAGGGCGAATCTATCCCAAGAGGACACTCAGTAGAAGCTTTTGGTGACAAGTGCATAAATTCACACCCTTCTCAGATTTGTTGAAACTTGCTTGTTTTTGTTTCTGTTAGAAGTTTTACATTGCATGATTGCATTCATTTGGTATTTTCATTCATCTCCCAAAAGTGCATTTTAGGATGATTTACCCTATCCTCAATCATAAGGAAAACAACAAGATCTCCATTAAGATTGACTCACCTAAGGGTTGAAAGTCAATCTTATCCTAGGGGATCTGTTTTTCCTAATGAACTAGGGAAAATAGGTGCATTACTCCCACTCAAAACCTAGCTCACCTATTACCCTATGTTTCAACCTATATACCTCTTTCTCTCTCCCTCTCTCCCTCCCTCCTTCCCTCTCTCTATCACCTCTCTCACTTCTTTTTCCCTCTCCCCTCTTTCTCTCTCTCCTTCCCTCTCTTTATCTCACCTGTCTCTCTCCCTCTCCTATTTCTCTCTCTCTCCCTCCCATCTTTCTATCTCACTCTCTCCTCTCTCTCTCTCTCTATCTCTCTTAATCTCCCCACCTTAATCTCTTTTTTGTATCACATCTTGGTCCACATCAGAGAGAGACAAAGAGAAGAGGGAGGGTGGCAGAGAGAGGGGAGGGAGAGGTAAAAAATTATAGGTGAGATAGAGAAGTAGGTAGAGGGAGAGGGGAGATATAGGAAGAGAGGTAGGTAGAGAGAGAGTGGTATGGATTTATAGAGGTAGAGGTAGGTAGAGAGACATAGAGGGGAGATAGATAAAATTAGAGAGGGAAGGAGATAGGGAGGGAGATGTAGAGAGAGGGTGAGGAGAGATAGATAGAGAGAGGGCGAGGAAAGATATAAAGAGTGGGTAGAGTGAGAGGTAGGTAGAGACAAGGAGAGGAGAGAGATGGTGGTAGGTAGAGAGGGAGACAAGAGCTAAGAAGAGGGGAGAGAGATAGTTGAGATAGAGAGAGTAGAGAGGGATGGAGAGAGAGGGAGGGAAAATGGAAAGAGAAGTAGAGAGAGAGGAGGAAGGTGGAGAGATTGAGAGAGGGAAGGAGGGATGGAAGAAGAGAGTACCATGTATAGAGGGATAAGTATGTAGAGAGAAGTAGAGATGGAATGAGAGATGGATGGAGGTAGGGATGGAGAGAGGTGAGAGAGAAATAAAGAGAGAGGTAGGTAGAGAGAGGGAGGGGAGATAAAGAGTAGAGAGGGAAGGAGAGGCAGGGAGGGAGGGAGAGAGAGGTGAGATAGAGAGAAAGAGAGTAGATAGAGAAGTAGAGAGGTGAGAGAGTAATAGAGAGAGGTAGGTAGAGAGGGAGGGGAAGATAGATAGAAGTAGAGATGGGAGGAGAGAGGGAAGGAGAGGTATGGAGGGAGGGAGAGAGAGAGAGAGGTATAAAGAGATAGGGATGGATAGAGAGAGCAATAGAGTGAGAGGTTGGTAGAGAGGGAGGGGGAGATAGAGAGAAGTAGAGAGGGAAGGAGAGGGAGGGAGAGGTGAGATAGAGAGAGAGGAGGGCGGGAGGGATATTTAGAGAGAGGTGAGATAGAGAGTAGAGAGAGAAGGGGAGAAGTTATAGAGAGAGAAGTAGAGAGGTAAGGAGGAAGGCAGATAGATTAAGAGAGGGAGGGAGGGAGGGAGAAAAAAAGGTATATAGGGATAGGTTAGATAGAGAGAAGTAGAGAGCGGAGATTGCTTGAAGGAAGAGAGAGAGAGTGGGGGTGAGGTGGAGATATTGAAAGAGGGCAGGAGGGAAAGAGAAAGAGGGATAGAGGGATAGGTAGGTAGAGAGACATAGAGAGGGAAGGAGAGATAGGAGAGGTAGGGATGGACAGAGAGAGGCGAGAGAGAAACAAAGAGAGGTACATAGAGAGAGGGAGGGATAGACAAACAAAAGTATAAAGGGAAGGAGAGAGGGAGGAAGAGGTAGGGAGAGAGTGAGAGAGATGAGAGAGAGGAGGGAGGGATAGGTAGGGAGAGAGAGGTGAGATAGAGAGAAAGAGAGTACTAAGGGAAGGGGAGAGAGAGAGGTGATAGAGATATGTGATCTAGATAGAAGTAGAGACGTAAGGAGGAAGGTGGAGATATTGAGAAAGGGAAGGAGGGAGGGAGAGAGAAAGAGGGATATGTTAGATAGCGATAAGTAGAGAGCAAAGGTGGGTAGAAGTGTGTGTGTGTGTGTGTGTGTGTGTGTGAGAGAGAGAGAGAGAGAGAGAGAGAGAGAGAGAGAGAGGTGAGATAAATAGAAGTAGATAGGGAAGGAGAGAGCAAGAGAGAGAGAATGAGAGAGGGAAGGAGGGAGAGAGAGAGGTGAGATAAAGAGAAGTAGAAAGTGAAGGAGAGAGAGCGGGAGATAGAGAAAATTAGCAAGGGAAGGAGGGAGGGAGGGAAAAAGGAGAGAGAGAGAGAGAGAGATGGACATGTAGAGAGGTAGTTCTTGAGCGCATGGGAGAGAGGGTTAGATAAATGGACGAAGATTGTGAGAGAGAGGTCTAGAGCATAAGAAATGAAAATGAGTGAGATCTAGATCTAGAGGAAGATGATACAACTTGTTGATTATTGAAATTTGACCTGTTGATTACTAAAATTTGACATGTTGATTACTGAAATTTGACTAAGTTTGAAAAATTATGAGATTTTTCAAAAACTAGAATTTGCATATTATAATTCAAAGAGATTTGAAACCACTTTCAAATATCTTGAAACTATATACATGAAATATAACTTAAAATATAAGAAAATGAATGTCCATATGTAAATATCAATGTCAACTTATATTCTTTCCTTGGTAGAGAAAGACAAAGACAAAGAAAAAAAGAAAGAGTTCAAAAAATGCATTTCAAAAATTCATGCTTCACATTTGGCGAGCACCAAATTTTAGCTCTAATTGCTAAATGATGCACTTCATTTGACATTCGTCAAATGAGTTGCATTGGGAAATACCAAACCAAAGGGTTGGATTTTACCTTAGGCATCTAATCCAAAGGGTCGGATGACCATTTCATGCCAAGGATGTGATTTTGTGAGAGTAACAAAATCACACTTTTTTGGTCATTGTAACCATCAGATTTGCACATCTTTCAATGCAATTTTATAAAAAAATTGTGATGACATTGGACTCTCTCTTACCTATATAGCCATATAATTTTTTTAACATTTTGATTATGTTAATTTTTTCATCTATGACTTCTCTTGTTAGTGCCTCTATTTTTTCTGAAAAACCATGTGCTAGTTTTGGTATAAATTTTTACTCATTCATCAAAATTTTAAACAAATTACATTTTTATAAACTAGACTTCATTCTACATGTAATGAAAAAAATGATTTTCGACTAGTTTTCAAAAAAATGAGGGGGGAGCACACTCAAATTTCAACTTTTCAGGATGTGTCCATTTCAAAATTTTGTAAAATATTATATATTCATTTAAAAATAGCCAAAAAAAATTTGAGATAAAATACACAGTGTTAGTTAATTTCTCACCATTTGGATTTTTGAAAATCTAAAAAAAGTTAACTTTTTAGGGAGGCCACAATAGACACTATTCTTTTTTTTTTTTGGATAAAACATGACCACTTTTGGTGGCCCCCTTTTTTCAAACCCTTAATCTTTATTATTTAAAAAAAATGGTAGTTTAAAAAGTAGATTTGGAGCACAACTCTTGTTCTTGTTGCATCTTCAAATTTTGAGCATAACTATCTTCATTTTCTTGTGAACATGAGACTTTATTGATTTCAGAAGAAAGAACCAAAAAAAAAAAAAAAAAAAAAAAGTGCCATATTAAGAGCCATTTTTGTGTAACAACTTGGTGCACTTGCCTTACATAAAAAGTATTATATCATGTTGCTAGCAAAAGCATGGCATTTGTACATCCATGGAATCCCAAAAAAAGAGCTAAATCCTCATCTCAACAAACTCTTTAATATTGGAAAATACAAAATAACCTCTAGACATGTAACATTTGTATTACAATAGAGAGTGTTAGAGCCATCCATCTCTAAATTCACAATATAGGGAATATAAGAGTAAAAACAAGACATAATAATAGTATTTATTTAGACTTATTCAAAGTGTAATTCCAAGAAAAATATAGAGGTTATCAAAAGTCTAATAGGGTTAAATTTAACAACGTTTGAAAACATGCTTCATAGATGTTGAGATTAGGAAAACAGAAATCAGATACTAACATTGCTTACCAAGATGGCTCTCCCTTACATACATATCCAGATTATTTCATTTGCATGTGACTGCATAGCATTTAAATTGATCAACCTGGCAGATTCACGACCCAGCATAGAAAACTAACCATTTTTTTAATACTATTCCGTCCTTTTTCCACGCGGTTTCGTACATATAAACACCAACCTAGCTACTGTATTTCAAAATAAATGAGGTGAAAATTTCCGAGAGACCATTATTATGATGGTCCCCATCTCCGCTCCCTTCTTTACGGACGCTTCATCGACTCCCACTAATGTCTTTCATCTCATTAACTCACATGGTTCCCTTTCCACCTGATTTCCTATGCAAAGAGATGCATTGCTCAGGTTCTTTTGTCCATTGTACGATGATTTTGATTAATTTAAAGATTTATTTGGTGGATCTAAAATTTAGATGATTATTGTTTACCTAGTTGTTGTTAGGTAGAAAAGTTATATAGATTGAACATAATTAATGTTTCTTAAATGTAAAATTACGTTTTTTACATTTCAAATAGTAATGTTGTAATTACAATGTGTGTTACCATTTTTACGAGCTTCATAATGAATTATGGTTCTTCGGAACTTTTCATATATCAATTTAAATTACAATTCTAAAGTAATATTATATTAATAAATTGTATACATTAGTATTATATTAAACAATATTATAATATATTATATACTATTAAATATAATATATTAATATATTATATATTAATAAGATGAGCATTTACAATAATGGTATGGTGTTGTTGGGATTGATAACAAGGAACAAGGTACTGAATTTGAGCTTTACAGAAGGAACATAAACATCTATCAAGCATTCATATTTTTAGTGGTCGATACATTAAAAAAAAAATTATACTTTTTGGCATTTTTGAAAAACATATAACTATTTTGACACATTACATGAGTCGTGAACCATGTAAATGCCCAAAACACACCCTTAACACTACCATACTCACTCTCAACATTTTACCATCAAGAAGGTTGACAAACATCCAAAACTAAATTTCTCTTGCATTTGGTAATGTAGACAAGTTATATATTTATTATATTTATATTTATATTATTTATTATATTAATATTTATGTTACATAATATTTATTATAGTAATATTTATATTATATATATTATAAATTACAAAATACAAATATATAAATAATATAATATATAATATAAATATAAATATGTAATAATATTTTATATTTTATATTTTATATTATATATTATTAAATATAATATTATATGATACATGAATTACCACATAGCGTGGTTGTGCAGTTGTGGAATCCATGTATCTACCACTCACTTGACTCACAATGATCCCACTCACATTTAAAAACTATGACAAAATATAAGCTAAATCTCATGTCCAAATAGTCCATGTACTTGTATCTGATCTTTGAAATGAATGCATCTTTGATGATTCCTTGATTGTTTGCTAATCCAATCTCCCTCCCACTATTCCCTCATCAACTAAATAGAAGAACCTACATAGTTTTGAATCAAGTGCCCCTCCTTGTGACAATGCATAGTTACAACACTCAACAATAGAACTTGTGTCACTGAATGTAGTGCCACCTCTAATATTTAGTAGTTCTTTAACTATAGCTCTCTTCACACATGCGTCTACTCCATCATGCTCCCCTTTCCCATGCCCAACTTCATAAAAGCTCCAAACATGAGGTATGTCTCTCTCTACATGTATTATGTTCAACCAATAGAACATACAAGCATTCTTGATTTGATTGGTGCAATTACCACCATAATGTTGCATGTCTTTTTTTAACTTTCTAACCATATACTCCTTTTTTTTAATTGAAAAGCGTTGTTTAAGGGGGTAGATCCCATTATATTGATAGGAAAAAAATATTGCAGTATTTCATGCATTATCATCATAATGCCTTCCCCAAATTTGAAAGCCCTTTCAAGTTGAGTAGACAACAAATCCCCATTCATACTAATAAAAGTTACAAACCCACCCAAATCCTTGCTCTAAATACCTTGTCGTTAGATTTGCAAAGCCATATTTGCAACCCATTGACTTGTGCATAGTAGTGACATCAAAGATACCAACAATGAAGCCATCCACTGGCATTATAGGGATCTTATCTATCTCATGGCATATTAGGTTATAGCCTTTTGTAATCATATGATGGGGATATGAGGAACCAGAATGTGACACTTCCCAAACCATAGATGATGTTTGTCAAAGAGAACTAGATAATGTGACGCTACCCAAACCCTAGATGATGTTCTTCAATGTGACGCTGCCCAAACCCTGGATGATGTACACTTGAGTTGGCCTAATGGTGGAGAACTTGTACTCTTGAAAGAGAGGTCACAAGTTCAAATCCTGCAGGAGGTAAGGTATGTACACCTCATATTGTGGAGCACGAGTTAGGCGCCTCCCTCATATTGGGAGTATGAGGAGTCCCATATAATATAAGCCATCTGTAGACCCAAAAATAGACTGCTTGGTATCGTGGACTATAAAAGGACCTTTCCTTTCCTTTCCTTTCCTTTCATGAACATCTCCAACACCACCCCATCATGTATGTGGCCATCAACCCAAAGAGAGATTCGAATCACCTTGATGACCATCGCATGATCCACATCAGGTTGAGCCTTGAAGAGGCATCACACCTAAGCATCAGTCAATTCCTCTACACTAGTAGCCTACAAGTGGGTACCCCTCCCCAACCAGTCCCTCTACGTTCTTTGCTCTGCACTTCTCTCAAGCACACTCTAAACCAAAGACTACAAGATTCCATTGCCTTTGCATCACTCCACCACCTCGTATTTATGGACAAGGGTCACTGCCATTGCCTGTAGCCTCAGGAATACCAAAGAGATAAAAATAAATGAGATACATCCTATGGTACCTGAAGGATCCCAAGGAATCCATATACTATTTTTTACTTGGAATATATTAGAAAACATATTTTTATTCTTTTACTTCCTCAAGTACATATGTATTGGTTCTACTTTATAACTTTTGATTCACTAAAAGAAATTAAAAAAAAAAAGACTGTTCTATGTTTCATTCTTTGCACTTTTTTTTAATTATTTTTATGTAAGTTATGTTATGTGTATGCTTAGTGATGCAATTTGAGGATGCATCCACTTTCAGAATATAAAAAATATTAATAAAAATTTATAAAAAAATACACAAGTTCTAGTATTCACTCTTATTTATATTTCTACCAAGTGGTTTTAAAAAATAGTGAATGCAAAAAATAAGGGGGCACACATCGAACATTATGTTATATTTATATGAACACTTATGATGTTATGTGTTAGTATTTGAAGGCATTATATGTGTTCATTCTAATAACCAAAGTTCACTTCTCCTTATCCACTCAAGTATTTGAAAGTGTATCATTCTGGAGCTTTAGAATTTAGTCAACAATAACACATTTTTCTTAGGTCTAATACAACAAGAAGAATTTGTATTCACAGGTACCTGCTATTTAAATATTGTTCAATTCTTAGGATTTTCTTAGGTGAAAGATCCTTGTGACAAAAAAATCCTTCCAAGCATTTTAAAACACCATTCTCCCCAAGTATTGTGAAAGAGTAGAGGAGAACACCACTAATTTCCAAGATGAATCCCAATGCTAGGTACATATCCATGACTTAGATTTGTTCCACACAACCAAATTTTCCTCACAAATAGGAAAGATGCAACACAAACTTCTAGATAACTTATCAATAAAGAGACAACATTTCTATGTCTAATATCAAACGTTCCAAAATCTTATCCATTTAATTACGCTGAAGGCATATCTTATTTGAAGTGAACCATTCACTTTGAACATTGGATGTTGGAAACTGTTGAAAATGGGATGCAAGAGGGTGAAAGACATCTCCACCGTTAAATTTTCACCGTTTTAATTTGCCACATTCATTCTATGTGGCAATGTGACAATGACTACATAAGTGATCATTGGATGCTCATGAATATAGATGCAAAGCACTTGTTCTTCTATATTTGCTTTCCCTTGTGCTCTTGTCATCTCCACCCCTATTTTTACTGCTTGTGGCTTGGACTTTTCATCCACCATGACATGGTTTCCACCAATTCTCTGTTGTGTGATTTAAGAAAATCCATGGAAAACAATCAAAAGGATGGTCAAAGCTTTAGAAAATTTTAAGGAAATGCAATTGGTAGGTGTAAATCCACACTCCACAACCTTTACTACCATTCTCCCCGCCTGTGCAAAAATGGGGGCTTTGGAACAGGGTAATGACATTCATCGATTACAATTTTTTTGAAACTTTTAAGAAAATGCAATTGGTAGATGTAAATCCACACTCCACAACCTTTTCTACCATTCTCCCTACCTATGAAAAAATGGGGGCTTTGGAATAGGGTAATGGCATTCATCGATTACAAGTTTTTTGAAGTCGTTGAGTACTTGTGCGGTATCATTAGGCTAGAGAATAGTACCAAGATTTTTTCCTTTTTTGCATGTAGATTGAAGCCATCCAATATATTTTTTCCAAAGCCCAATTATTTTGTAATGTTTTCCAACCACGTTCATGATTTCATACTAAAGGATTTCTAAATTATCTTTAGCAGTCCCACATTTTTAATGATCAATCTCCTGACAAAGAAACTTTCAAGAAAATGCAATTGGAAGGTGTAAAGCTAGAATCCTCAACCTTTGTGAGCATCCTCCATGGTTATGTCGAAATGGGAGCATTGGAATAGGCTATTCACACCCATAACGAGATAAGGATAGAGGAATTTTTTCATATGTTGCAATTGCAACTGTCGTCTTTGACATGTATGCAAAATGTGGAAGCATAGACAAAGCACACAAACTATTTAACATAATGCCTCAAAGAAATCTATTCTCATGAAATGCCTTGATTGCAAGATAGTCACAAATGGATTAGTTGAAAAGGCTTTACAAACTTACAAGCAATTACAATTGGTAAGTGTGGAGCCAGACTCTACAACATTTGCCACAATCCTCATAGCTTATGCTGAATGGGAGCTTTGGAACAAGGTATGGACATCCATCAAAGCATAAAGGATAAAGGAATTTTTCAAATATTGTAGTTGCAACTGCGCTAGTAGACATGTATGCAAAATGTGGAAGCATAGACAAGGCATGTGAAGTGTTTGACAAGGTGCCTCAAAGTGATGTGGTCTCGTGAACTGAAATGATTGCAGAATATGCACAAAATGGATTTGTTGAGAAGGCTTTAGAAATTTCCAAGAAAATGCATTTATCAGGTTTAAATCCAAATTCCACAACCTTTGCTAGCATTGTCCCTAGCCATGCCAAAATGGGCGCTTTGGAATATTATGGAAGGATTAACAAGGCACATGAACTGTTTGACAAAATATCTGAAAAAAGGTGTCATCTCATGGATTGCAATGATTGCAAGATATATACAAAATGGATTTATTGAAAAGGCTTTGGAAACTTTCAAGCAAATGCAATTGGTAGGTGTAAAGCCAAATTCCACTACCATCACCAGTATCCTCCCTACCTGTGCCAAAATGGGAGCATTGGAATAGGGTATGGACATCCATCAAAGCATCATGTATGCAAAATGTGTAAGCATAAAAAAGGCATGTGAACTGTTTGATATAATACCTCAAAGAAAGGTAATCTCAAGTAATGCAATGATTACAAGATATGCACAAAATGGATTTTTTTCAAAAGCTTTAGAAACTTTCAAGAAAATGAAATTGGCAGGTGTAAAGCTAGATTATAGAAATATTTCCAGCTTTCTCCCTACCTATACCAAAATAGGAGCATTGGAATAGGGTATGGACATCCATCAAACCATAAAGAATAGAGGAATTTTATTAGATGTTGCAGTTGCAACTGCCGTAGTGGACATGTATGCAAAATGTGGAAACATAGAAAAGGAATGTGAAAGGAAGTTGCAAATGCCCCTGTAGATGTCTAAATTTGGACACTTAATTTATCCAAATTCATCCAGGCTTTCGTCTTATCTTCGTAATACTGCTATTATTCAATTAATAGCTGTAATTCTACCAAATCCCTAAGGTATTTAATCAATATACCTTTTCTCTTTAATCCTCCTTCCATCAATTGAATTAAATAAATATTCCATTTATTTAATTCCCTTCATGTCACATCCCCCATCTTTTTTATCTTATCCTAATCCATCTTCTAATCTCATCATTAGGATGTGCACATGCCTAATCCTTGATTAGGAGGTGTCACATCCTCCAACTTTTGCAAGTTGGCCTCTAATCCCTCTTAGCCACCTAACCATCCTCTAATCCCTCACTAACTAGCCTAATCAACTTCTCAAGGAATTTTTAATTCCTTTTATCCTTCTAAGGAATATTAAATTCATTTTCTCTTCCCCATGTCCTTTATGACATGTGTCCTTGGTCAACCTTATTAAAGTCTTTCTCCTTTTGGACAAGGCACTCCACTTCCCCATGTGAATTTTTAATTCACCTTTTAATCCCCCAAGGCACCCAAAAGGAATTTTTAATTCCTTCACTCCTTCCCACATGTCCTCTATTCATTATTTATTCTTTCTCTCATCCCCATGAGAATATTTGAGGAATTTTTAATTCCCCACTTGTCCTCTCACCCACATGGGGACAAGGACCTCCTTTATGAGGAATCTTGTCTAATCCCAAGGTACTTTGTCCCCCCCTCCATGTCATGTCCTATCCTTCCACCTCATGTCCACTTCACCTTTTAGGGCTATATCACATGCCACATGTCAAGATGTGAGGGCTTGTGAGTTCTCAACTCACCTTAGCCCTACATCTTGATATTTGGTGGCTCAATCTTGGCCCTCCATTTCTTCTAGGAATTCTCAAAAATCCTATAAATACCCCCTCTTTTCTCTCATTTTGGGGGAGATCATGTGTGCTAGCCAAACTCTTGCAGTTTTATTTCTCAACCCACACTTAGCCATTTTCTTGTTTTCATCCACTTGCATCCATCTTCACATCTTCATCTAGCTTGCATCTACTTGCCATCCAAGGAGCATACACATCAAATATCGAAGGGCCAACCAAAGGATCGATTCGACGCAAGGTATAGAGTTCCATTTTGTTGCTTTTGCTTTGTGTTGTTTCCAACTTAGGCTAATCTTGAGGTGTAGGTTGTTTTGGTGTTTATTTGCGCTCTTTTACTTGTTGCTTGATTTCTAACACTCACATTCGACCTATCACAACCCCAAAGAGATGTCATCTCATGGAATGCTATGATTGTAGAATATGCAGATGCTCTCAAAATCTTTGAATTAATGAAACACTTTGGAACATATCCTGACATTGTAAGATTTGTTTGTGTTCTATATGCATGCAACCATGTAGGTTTAGTGGTGAGGGTTGTACATACTTCAATCGCATTAGTAACCCTTATTGAATTACACCTACAATTGATCATTATGTTTGCATGGTTGACCTTCTTTCCCAAGCTAACTATCTTGAAGACACTCTACACTTTATCATTAAGATGTCAGTTAAACTTATGGTGGTTGTGTGGATGCATTTTTTGGGTTCCTATAGATCACATATGAATATAGGCTTAAGATTATTTACAACAATAATGGTTTTTTGATCTAGATTCTAAAAATGTTGTTAATATGTTCTCTCAAACATCTACGTAGAAGTGGATAGGTTAGGTGAGGTTCAAATGGAAAGGAAATTGATTAAAGATTGAGGAATAAAAAATCCCTGGATGTAGTTGGATTGGAGGCCATAAAATGGTACATGCTTTTCATGTAGGAGAAATCACATCCACAAACATAGAAGTTTCCCTGCCACCATAGTGAAAAGTTGGCAATTGCATTTGGTTTGTTAAACAACCCCCCTGCAAAAATTAAATTAGAGTTGTTAAAAACCTTTGAGTATGTGTTGATTACCACATTGCAACAAAATTTATGTCCAAGATAGTTGCAAAAGAATTTTTTGTGAGAGATGCAAACTATTTCCCTCATTTAAAACATGGACAGTGTTCTTGCAAATATTATTGGTGATGTTAATAAACAGTCTAAAAAATGGGCTTGCACTATAATAATGTGCACAGTATCAAACCTTCAATAATAAAAGGACAAGGTTTTATTTTCAGTGTCTATATTTTTTTTTTTTTTTTTTTTTTGAGAATCTAGACTATTTTGTTGGCTTCATAAAATTAGATGCATAAATTGCAATGCAGATCATTGCCTATATACACTCATTTTATGATAATATGCATGTTTCATTAAATTATTTTCACCAAAAATGCATATGTATGAAATGAAAAGGTGGAGGAGGTGGAGGATGGGAAAAAGACCAAAGGTGAGGAACACTAAAAGTAAATGGAAAAATGCTTGACTAGTAAGAAATGAGAGAGGGGGATTACAATTACTCTTGTCATTTTCTTAAGTATTTTTGTTTAGATTAATTTTATTATCTCTTGTCAATGTTAGGTCAATCATTTGTGATCAATTACATGTTCCAAATTATACATTAGAAATTCAAGGTATATAATTTTATAGAAATGCAGGTAGATTTTGTCTCATTTATAATTGTATATTTTGACTGGTAAGATAGCTAATAGATTTGTGAATTCACAAATATTTTTTAATCTAATTTGATTTCAATCTTTTTGGTTTTAATTAGAAATAAACTCTTATAATTTATATATGAAGAAGTAAAACAAATTACAATAGTGTTTATGTTGTAAATGAAAAATACACATGCCATTTGAGAAACTCACATAATGAGGTTTATTGATTGTTGTTAGAGAGAAAATAATAGCATTTGTATATTTAAAAATAAGATAATAATTTATATCACATTACAATTGCATATTGATGGTATTACAAAATTGTGTGTGATGATATTTATAAATTGATATTTAATGAGACCCAAGTTCTAAGAGGGCTAGGAGAGAGCTAAATACTAGGGCATTTCATCTCCGTTCATTTTTTTTATCATTTTATCTATTCATTTTTCCTCTAAACTCTACCCATTTTTTCTCCTCAATATATATTTTCCTCTCTCTCTCTCTCTCTCCATATCTCCCTCTCACTTATACACACACACACTCTTTGTTTCTCCCTCCCTATCTCTATCTCTATCTCCATCTTTCTATATTTTCCCCTCTTTATCTCTCTCTCCCTTTCTATTACTTGTCTTTGTCACATTTCTCTATCACTCTTGCCCCCTCTACCTATATCTCCTTATCTCTCCCTCCCCCCTCTCTATCTATATCTCATTATTTGTACATATCTCTCTTATTCACCCATCTCTCCTAATTTGTATCTCTATCTCTCTATTTCTCTCTATCTACCCCTCTCCCTCTACCTCTATCTACATGTCTCTCTATCTATCTCCCTATCCCTCTCTATCTCTCTATCTCTCCCTCATCTATATCATTCATTCCATCTCACTCCTCTCTATCTCTTTATATCCATATCTTTCTCTACCACTATTTGTCTATCTCTTTCCCTATTCCTCTCTATCTCTATATATCACTCTCTATCTTTATCCCTCATTCTCTCCCTCCCTCTCCATCTCCCTCTCTCTTTCTCTCTATATATTGTACTATCTCTCCCTCTCTTCCTCTTCTTCTCTCTCTCCCTCTCTCCCCCCTCTTCTCTCTCTCTCTCTCTCTATATATATATATATATATATATATCTCCCTCTCTCCCTCTCTTACTTTTATATCTCTTATTTTTCTCTCATCTCCTATCTCTTTCTATTCCTCTCTCTATTAATGTATCTCTTTGTCTCCCTGATGATTTCCCTCCATTAGTATTTCTACCTCTATTTAATTTTTTTTATATCTCTTTTGTCTCTTCTCTCTCTTTTTCTCTTTCTCTCTTGCCCCCCTCTCCTACTTTTATATCTTTCCCTCTATTTCTTTTTATCTCTCTTCTTCATGCTATATCTGTCTTTCTATATTCCCCTATATGTTGAATAGATTTTACTAATGACACACCAAAGAACAATAAAATGTTAAATTTGTAATAAAGAGAGATCTCTTCAAAACAAGTTGGATCTACTTTCATGGCCACTGCTTGCCTAAGAATTGCTTTGATATAAGTAATTTCTAATCTTGATGGATAATAAATCTTCTAGTACATATATATCAAGACACTAATGAACTAGAATTTAGCATACTAAAAAATATGAACATTTCATCTCATTTCAAAAGAAGAGCCCATTTCTACCATCATGAAATTGTATTAATATCAAGTTAAAATGTATAGGTCAACATCTAGCATACCACTAAAAATTCTATGGAAAAATTAATTCTATGCTATATGGTATCCATCATACCTACATATCACCCTACACTGAGGTCCTTATCAATGCATCACCCATCACATAGTCCAAGTTTCCAACTTAGGAAGGTCAATTAGGGAAAATTTTTCTATTTCCCTCACTTAGCAGGGGCCAAAGGAAAACCAAGTCAGTCTACCTCAACCTGAGAAATTCAAGAAGAATCCTCCATTGGTCTACCTTTCCACTTCACAAGATATTCTCTATATTGTCTTCCACAAGTCTTCCTCCCATCTCTAATTTCCAAATTTTATTTAATGTCATTTGACTATTGTTTAGGAAATGAATTTTCTAGTTTGATTTCACTGTCTGTACTGAACTCTACTTGATGATACTGATATAGATATGCAATGTTGAATATAGGTTATATTCTCATACCTTCCGATAACTCCACTTCATATGCATTTCTTGAATCAAATTACTTCAAGATCTTACAAGGTCCAAATTTCCTCATCTTTAGCTTGTTGTATGTACCAACTAGAAATCTTTCCTACTAGAAATCTCTCCTTCCTCAAATATACCATCACTTCTTCTCCAAATTCAAATTCATTATGTCTCCTCTTTTCATTTGCCTTCTCTTTATACTTTCGATTCATGTCTTCCAGTTGTTATTTTACTTGAATATGCAACTTCTTCATGTGTTTTGCAAATTCTTCTACTTCTGCACTCCTCTTATCTTCCGTACTGATGTCTCTCAATTTTGATATACCTCTAGGGTGAACTCCAGTAACAATCTCAAATGGTGTCTTTCATGTACTCTTGTTCACTTAATTATTGTAAGCAAACTTTGCTTGTGCAAGGACTAAATCCCAACTTCTAGTCTTCTCTCCAGCCAAACATCTCAACAAATTCCCTAAACTCTTGTTTACTACCTCTATCTGTCCATTAGTCTATGGGTGAAAAGTAGAGCTGAACTTCAAATCTGTCTTCAACTTCTTCCAAAGTGTCCTCCAAAAGTAACCAACAAACTTTACATCTCTATCTAAAACAATACTTCTAGGTAACCCATGCAATTTGACCACCTCTTTGAAAAATAAATTTGCTACATGTACTGCATCAATCTTCTTCCTACAAGGTATGAAATGTGCCATTTTAGAAAATCTATCTACCACCACAAATATAGAATCATTACCTCTTTGTGTCTTCATCAATCCAAGTATGAAATCCATGCTTATGCCCTCCCAAGGTCTCTCCAGAACTGTCAAAGGCTTATACAATCCAACATTTTGACTACTCCCCTTTACAACGTGACAAACTCTACAACTCTGCAAAAATCTCCTAACATCTCTATGAATCTATGGCCAAAAGTAATTATCACTCACCAATGCCATTGTCTTATCAACTCCAAAGTGTCCTGACATTCCTCCACTATGCTTCTCCTTCACCAGGTTATCCCTCATTGAACTTCAGGGTATACACAACTGATTTCCTCTGAACAACATGTCCTCTTGAATAAAATAATTTAACCACTGGCTTCTATCCTCCAAAACAGGCTCTTTACAAGCTCTCCAGGGTTCTACAAAATCTGAGTCTACTTTATACAAGTTCTTCAATTCTCCAAAGCCTAATACCTCCAATCTCATCTCCATCAGTAAATTCCTTCTCCTACTCAAAGCATTAGCAACTCTGTTTGAATTTCCACTCCTATGCTTAAAAAAAAAAGTATAAACCTACATGAACTCTACCCATCTCATGGGTCTCTGATTCAACTTACCCTGATTATTCAAATATTGCAATGCTTGATGATCTGTATACAACACAAATTCCTTAGCAACAAATAATGTCTCCACTTCTTCAAGGTTTCAACTATGGCATAAAATTCCTAATCATACACTGAATATATTCTCCTAGCATCATTCAACTTTTCACTAAAATAGGCTACATGTCTTCACTCTTGACTTAGTACTACTCCAATTGCATTTCCACTTGCATCACAACCTACTTGAAATACCTTATTGAAATCTGATAAGGCCAACATAGGCTACTTAGTCACCTTCTGCTTCAATAATTCGAAACTTCGATCTACTCCAGATCCCTGTAAAATCCTTCCTATCTCCTCTCATTGCTTCTGCCATAGGACTACAAATAGAACTAAAATTTCTATAGAAACTAGCCAATCCATGAAATGATCTTACCTCACCAATTCTATCTAGTGTAGGCCACTCAACAATTAATCTTACCTTCTCAGGTTCCATCTTCAATCCATCCACATATATCACAAATCCTAGATATACCAACTCCTCATTCATGAAACTACACTTCTTAATGTTTATCAACAACTACTCTTCTTTGAACCTCTATAAAAATTGTTTGATATGCAACATATGTTCTTCTCTACTCCTATTGAAAATCAAGATGTCATCCAAATACACAATCACAAACTTACCCAAGAAATTCTTCAATACCTCATTCATCAATCTCATGAAAGTACTTGGTGCATTTTTCAACCCAAAAGGAATAACCAACCACTCATACAATCCTTCATTTGTCTTAAATGTTTTTTTCCACTCATCTCCTTCTCTTATCCTGATCTGATGATATCCACTCTTCAAATCTATCTTTGTAAAGTAGTTAGCTCCACTCAAACAATCCATAATTTCATCCATTTGGGGCAAAGGAAATCTATACTTCACTATAATCTTATTAATAGCTCTAGAACGTATACACATTCTCCATTCTCAATACTTCTTAGGTGCAAGCACAATAGGTACTGCACATGGACTTAAACTTTCTCTGATCAAACCCTTCTTCAACAATTCTTGCACTTGTCTATTCAACTCTTCATTCTCTGTCGTTGTCATCTGATGTGCTACTTTATTAGGAAAAGAACTCCAAGAATTAGATCCATACAATGACTAATACACCTTATAGGTGACAATCCATAAGGTACATTATCTGAAATGATCTCCTCATATTCTGTCAATATCTCTTTTATCTCTTTTGGGTGTTCTTCCACATGCTTCAAGTCTTCATCCTTCGTAGGCATCAAGGCATAACATACATTCTCATGTCTCAATCCATCAAGAAATCTCCTTCCATCAACCAAACAAACCCTATCATTCATATAAACTTCAACTATAGGAACATCTTCCAATGGCAATAAAATATGCTTCATCCCATTAGCAACAATGGTGTATATGTTCTTCTTTCCATCATGAATATCTTGTCTATCAAACTGCCAAGGTCTTCCCAACAAAATATGACATATCCATAGGCATGATATCACATAAAACTTCGTCATGGTAATTTCATATCTTCAATTTCACTAAACATTGTTCACTTACCATTATCTTATGCTCATCTTGAATCCAAGCAATCTGATAGGGCTTCAGGTGCTTCAACCTTTCCAACTTCAGTTTAGTCACCATCTCTTTAGAAACCAAGTTCTTAGAACTCTCACTGTCAACAATCACTTTGCAACATTTATGGTGCAGGAGCACCTAGGCTGACCTCCACCAAGTTTGTTCACAATTTTGGCTTGTACTGACCTTAGCCAAGTCAGGGATGTTAATATGTTTGTGAGTTGGTTTGGACCTTAGATGGTCTTGCATTTGTGTGTGATGAGTTAATCATTAGGATTAGCATCATCTTAGTTATTATGTTGATAAATGTTGTTGCATTTAGTTTAGACAGCCTATGTTGTATATAGGGCAGTAAATGTGTTCAAAACACTTGGCCAGTGTTAAAGGAAGATGCCAAAGAATTGTTAAGGAGTGGATAGTTCGAAGTAAGGAGGTTGAGGTCCTAAAGTTTAGGATCACAACATAGAGTTAAGTTGCAAAATGTTGTTGTGGAAGTTGCATAACCGCAGTTGTGGAGTTACATGCAACTTAGTGGGATTGGAATCCCTAGAAAACAGGAGTAAGTGCTCGATCAGCCTCCTTTGAATGTGGAAAAGGCATCAAGAATAGGTGTGAAGACTCGTAGTGAGGAGTTAGATATTTTGTAATCAAGTTTTGGGGTGGGAATGAATGGAGAATTCTGCATTTTCTGTTTCTGCCCGTGAATTTTGAGAAACAGTGAACTTGAAGGCACTATACATGTTGATTTAATACTGTGTTTATAATTATTAGGTAGTATAGAGCAGTTTTCATTTGGTATTCAAGTTGCCTAGTGTACATTTACTGTTTCAAGTTCATAGTTTAGAGATATAGAGTGTTTCTCAGAAATCCCCGTGTGTTTTGCAACAGAGCTATCATCGGGTTTGAATACTTAGATTTAGCACTGTGTTCATGTTATTAGAATAGATTAGAATCACTTTTCATTGTGTATTCATTTTGAGTGGAGTGGAGTTATTCATTTGAATCCTTAGATCATAATTTAGAGGTTAGCAGGGTTTCCATTGTAGTTTTGAGCAGTGAATCTTTTCATGGCTCCCCCATAAGCACTGACCGCGGGTTTTCCCTGAAATTGGTGGAATATGGAGTGGGAGCCAGACCATTGTACATATCTAATAGTAGGAAAGCAAAAGAGTCAAGCAGTGATTTTTAATCCTAAACCCTAGGCGAGCTAGGACTGCTCGGTTAGGAGTTTGGGAGTGGAAAAGTGAATAGAACAGGCAGGGGAAGGTACATTTGTACGGAAAAAGTACACTTCCAGGTGGAATATGTTTAAACTCTAGGACACCAGAGAGATGAAGGCTTGATCAATTCTCTTGAGTGAGAAATAGGCAAGTGATCAGCAAAACCCTAGAAAATAGGACAATTAGCCCTTTCACCCAAGAACATAGGAACCCACTGTACAACAGAGACAGGGGCTTGAAACCCTAGTAAAGATTTAACAGTCCCAAAAGGGTATCAGGAAATCAAATCTCTTTGATAGGTTATGTGTCAAGTTTGAGAGCAAAAAGCCAAAAACCGACTGGTAAAGGCTAGTAGAGAATTAGGCCTGCCCAAGGCAAATTTACAAAGGCGGGTGATTTGAAGTTTGAACACCAGGCAAGATGCATCCATTTGGAGGTGAAATGCAAGAAACCAGTATCTCCAGCTCCCCTGCAAGAAGTTCAAGTCAGATGGAGAACATGGCACTTAGATCCTTCTAAGTCCAAGGAAGAGCATTCAAATTGCAAGAAGGTGTTTGTCTACCCAAGGTAAAGCACAAGGTAGGAACTCTTTGAGAAGAGTTGGAGCAGAGTTTGGTCAGTCTCCAAGCTCAAGAGGAACCCATTGGAGTCAGGTTCCAGGAAGGAGACAGAGGGAAAGGTCTTCTTGGAGTTGTGCAAGCAACCTTGGGTATTACATACACCAATTTACCATTCACCTTGCATCTTGTTTGGAACACATTCTTTCTCTACAACGACTCTTTCTCCAATTCACTTTGACATAATACTCTCCTATTCACCAATACCTCTCCATCTTTAGGTTTATTAGATGATCCAACATGATCCTCCTCAACAAACGTTGTTCTTCTATTCCTCTCTGTCTTCCTACTTGTCTCTCCCTAATTACATTCAAATGCTCTATGTCCTTCACCACCACATTTATAACAAGTTCCTTTGAATATCATTTTCTCATGTCCTCTATCATCTCTCCTATAACCTTCATTTTGGTAACCACCATAACCTCCTCTTTTTTAAGAGTTTCCATCACCTCGTTGGTATGAATTTTCATTCTTACTAGCCTTCTTGTCTTTGTTATGGTCTGGAAAAGATCCTCTTCCTCCTCCATTCAAAGTTCATCCTCTTTGAAATCTTCCACCTCTTCCTCTTTGTCTATGCTCATGTCTCTTATTCAACTTCTCCTTCGCTTTTAGGGCACACTGATATGCCTCTTCCACACTCTCCAACTTGATCAAACTGATTTCATCGTGTATAGATGATCTCAGACCATTCAAATATCTAGCTACTTGCGCAATCTCTTCCTCTGAATGTCCAGATCTGATATTCAACTTATAGAATTCCTCAGTATACTATGTCACTAGATTCTTTTTACTTCAAATTTTGCAACTTCTTGAACAAACTAATCTGATAATCTACAGGCATAAACTTTCTCTTCAACTTATTCACCATCTGAACCCATGATTTTATCTTTTCTTTTCCCCTTCTTTGCCTATCTATTTGCAAATGTTCCCACCAAAGGGATGCATGTCCTCTCAACTTTGTACAAGAAAACTTCACCTTCTTATCTTCAGAGGTACCTTCAAATTCAAAATACTTTTGCATATCTATTATCTAGTCTAACAATACATCTGAATCCAACTTACCTTTATAATCTAGTGGAGTGAAATGTGGTCTTTTATTCACTTTTGTTAGGGCTCTTATAAACCTCTCTTCTCCCTGATCTAGGATAGGTTGCTCATCTCTTCCTCCTTCTTCATGTACTTCTACTTCTTCATCACTCACATCATCAACCGGTTGACCTCTCCTTTGGGTCATTTCAACTACATCTAATCTAGTAGCAATTCCTCTTAACATCTCCATCACTGCTTGGCTTGCATTTCCACGAGCTCCATTTCCTATAATATTTCTTCTTCCAACCATCTTTACAAAAGTCCTCTACAACTGCAATTTGGGTCCTTAATCCACCACCCCACAACAAATTTTCAACAAGACTTCACAAACTTAGACAATTTTGCAAGGAACGAACCTTGCTATGATACCAATCTGGCGCAACCACGGTAGGAGGGTCCTCAAAGAGAACAATCTAGACCATGCAACAAGAGTAACACAACAAAAGCAACACAAAATATGGAGGAAAATGAAGATGTAAATATTCTCATTAACAATTATCTTAGTTACATTTGGTCGGTGGCATCTGGGCTTACAAATTCAGCTCACAAGCTTGATACAATATACAACATTCTAACATGCTCCTATATGCGAGTTGAACTCTTAAAATTCTGATCAATCTTAATCCACTTAAGCCACTACCAATTATACTACCTCTTCTAGTTCTACTACCCTACTCTAATGATCAATTAAAAGCTTTATACTATATCCGCAACTCAAGAAACATCCATGTCATCCAAAGATCATCACATTCTCCAAAGGACGAAAATGTCACATGCACATGAATAAGTTGGCCTTAAATTTGAATTACTCTTCAACAGGTGCATAAGATGAAGTGTGGACCTATAATGAAGGTCAGGGACACTCCCAAGAACAATTAAAATCCCACCGATAAGATCCACAAGTTATGGGGACGATCCACAACAATCGAACTGACCGAAAAAGTTTGAAATTATTTCGGTGCTGGTTCAAGAAACTGCCAAGATTTATGGAAGCAATAACTTGCCGGTTTAAGATCCAATCACGCTCAAATATTGGAAAAAGGAAAATGAACATGTAGAAAATGTACTCCAAGATCCACAAGGTCTGGTGAGAAAAGATGATGAATCCACCAACATGAACTAGGAAAGAACACAATAAGAACATAAAACTAAAAGAAAATATTTTGGTTGATGCAAGATTGCCAAGAACCAAGGATGCTCCTGCATTAATTTTATTCATATAAGTCTAACAAGGTTTTTTACCCAATATAGCTCAATGGGGAGAATTTTCAATGTGAACACGTTGGACGCTATGGTTGTGTTGCTGATATGTGGTTGTCATTGATGTAAACACTATTAACATTATTATAGTGAAGGTTGTATATGTCAAGGATATTGAGAAAATTGTTAAAGGAAGACTTGTAGGTTTCCAGTGGAACTATGAAGGTCATGAAGGTATTTTTTTTGTGTGTTAAAGATAAAATGTTGTGGAATAAAGGGTTTATTTATGAGAGTATTTAGTTCATCCACCAAAAATTTCATAGTTCCATGTGAAGATTTGATTGTGTTATGAACAGATGTGTTCTGATAGTGTTTCTATAGTCTCTGTCAGTATTCTTGATTGAATTCTATGTGATTCTAGTAATCTCAGTTGTTTTGGATGCCTCTTTGTTAGTTCTTGTTTCTTGTGGATGCTTCTATATCATTTTCTATCTTTGTTGTGCATCCGTTTTGATCAGTGTAACGTGGGTTTTCATATTCTTGGCCAACATGGTGGTTGTAACGTGTTGTGAATCCTTGAAGATTAAAATTTGAATCTTTGGTGTGCTCAAGGATATTGTTTTGGGCCACATCATAATATTAGCTGACGATGTCTGATTCAAATTGAAAATTTATTTGTAAATTTGGGCCAACATTGCAAATATGTTTTATGTCCTTGGTCGATGAAGTTGTTAATGTAATTCCATGTTGCGGATATATGAGATTATTTTTTTGTGTGAATTTATAGAGAATGTGAAGTGAAGGAAAGCCAGAGGAAGAGAAAGTGTGTGAATATTGATTTACTCATTCGATTGCAGAGTAGTGTGTGAAGAAGTTTGAGTGAAGTGTGATAAAGGTTTTTTGTGCTTAACTGGAACTATAATCAAGCTTGTGTAGAAGCTATTTTCTCAGCTCATACCCTATGGATCTAATCTATATTGCATTGTATTCCTTAGGCAGTGAGCTCTTTTGTATTTGAGTAGTGAGCTCTAGGCAGTGTGCCTGAATGCATGTGCATTCCTCTTATTTTTCATTATATACTTTTAATAGGGTATAATATTGTGGACTAAAATCCACCATGGTTTTTCCCCTAATAGGGTTTCCACATAAAAAATATTGGTGTTCTTTGTGCTTCTGATGTGTTGATTGTTTATGGTTTATTGTTCTTTCATCAGATCTGACATTAAAATAAGTAAAGTTTGAAAAGTTTAATTATTTTGTGACAATTGATTCACCCCCCCTCTCAATTGTTTGTCCTTGTTTTTCCAACAATTGGTATCAGAGGAGGTTCCTATGAAGAAGTTTAAAAGCTTGAGGTGATCCGAGATGACATCATACAAGAAGGAAAATCCTAGATTTGATGGAACAAACTATTCATTGTGGAAAGCCAGGATGGAGTGTCATTTGAGGTGTATTCATGAACCCTACTAGAAGATTACAAAGAACCCATATGTTATTCCTCAAAATGGTCCTTCCACTACTGATGAGATTAAAGAAGCTAAGAATAACATCAGGGCTATTGAAGTTTTGCTGAGTGCTCTAACAGATTTGGAAATGACAAATGTGATAGGTTTGAAGATAGCTCATGAGATTTGGACGAAGATGGAAAATTTGTATGAAGGAGATGCACATGTGAAGATGGCTAAGCTACAGAGTTTGAAAGGAAAGTATGAAAATTTGAAGATGGGTGAAGATGAAATATTTCTTCTTTTATGTAAAGAGTAAATGAACTAGTGATGGGTATTAGATGTGTCGATGGTACCCTGGAAGAGGAAGAAGTTGTAGCTAAAGTGCTCAGATCATTTCCTCCCTCTTACAAAGAAAAGGCTCATGCTATTGAAGAATTCAGATCAATGAAAAATGTGATAAGAGATACACTGATTGGAAAACTTGCTTCCTTTGAGTTGAGTGAATTTGGTGAATCGGTTCCTAAGACTGAATCTGCATTTAGGGCTTTTGTATCTAGAAGAGACAAGCAAATATATGATATGGGAGAGTGCTCCAAGAAGTCATTCAAGTATGAAGAAGAAATTAAATAACTTGAAGATAAAGAAAGATAAGTAGAAGATTTGGAAGCACTAATTGTGAAGAAAGAAGGCAGAGGACAAGGTAAGTATAAATCAATGTTTCCTATTAAATGTTTCTCTTGCAATAAAATAGGTCATTTTTCTTCAAGATGTCCTGAAAGAATGCATAGGTCTAAGCCTAAAAAATCTATATTTCAAAATAAATGTTACTATGTTGAAGAAGGAGTGGTTGATGAAGATTCTAATGAAGATAATGGAAATGAAGATGAATGGGTGTTCCTTGCTATCAAGGAAAATGGTCTGGTGGCTACTGAATCTGCTAAAGTTGAGAAAGCTTTTGTAGCTTGAATCAAAGAAAAGGATGAGTGGGTTATTGATAGTGGATGGTCACATCATATGATTGGTGACAAAAGAAAATTTGTAAGTCTTGAGAATTATGACAGTGAGGTTGTAAGATTTGGAGATAACAATGTTGGTGTGATTCATGGTAGAGGATCTATTTTTCTTGGTGGAAAGCATAACATAGATGATGTATTTTATGTTGAAGGCTTAAAGAACAACCTATTGAGTGTTGGAAAGATGGTGGAAAAGGGTTATGATCTTTAGTTCAAAGGTGGAAGATGCAAGATACTTGGAAGTTCTAGAAATGTAATTGCTTCAGGTAAAAAGACAAAAGGTAATATTTTTCACCTGAATGCTGCTAGTGAAAGTTGTTTAATTTCTCAAGTAGATGAAAGCTAGTTATGGAATAGAAGGTTGTGTCACATAAATTTTGATAAGATTGTCAAAGTAAGTTCCACTCAAGCAGTAAGAGATCTACCTAAGCTAGTAAAGCTTGCTAACACAATTTGCAAGGAATGTCAGATGGGAAAATAGACTAGAGTTTCTTTTCAAAGAAAACAACATCATTCTAATGGATTACTGGAGATGGTGCATACTAACCTTTTTGGTCCCTTTAGATTTAAAAGTATTCATGGAGAAAGGTACTTTATGCTACTTATTGATGATTATTCTAGGATGATATGGGTTGCTTTCTTAAGAGAAAAATGTGAAGCATTAGAGAAGTTCAAAAGTTTCAAAGCTATGGCAGAGAATGAGAAAGGTTTGAAAATCAAATGATTAAGATTAGATAGAGGTGGTGAGTTCACCTCCAGGGAGTTCAATTCTTTCTATGAAGAGCATGGAATTAGAAGATAGTTATTTTCTCCCCAAACCCCTCAACAAAATGGAGTTGCAGAGAGGAAGAACAAAACAATTCTAGATGTTTCTAGAACAATGATGATAGAAGGAAATGTGCCTCACATCTATTGGAGTGAAGTTGTAAGCACTGTTGTGTACACTTTAAACCTAGTAAATGTCAATGGTAGTTCTGGTAAGACTCCTGTTGAACTATGGTTTGGTTATAAGCCTACTATTAAATATTTCAAGATCTTTGGAAGCAAGTGTTACATCAAGAGAGATGAGGACATAGGAAATTTTGATGCAAGAAGTGATGAAGGAATCTTTCTAGGTTACTCTACTAAAATTAAGGCCTATCGGTGCTATAAAATAAGATTGAGAAGAATGGTTGAAAGTGAAAATGTCAGAGTTGATGAGGACTCTTCTAGATCATCCAGGTACTGTGGATATGATTCAAATGACTGGGAAGACAACACAAACAATGGGAAAAATGCTCAGACACATAATCAACTTCAAATTGTGCCATTTGTTCTAGTAAATCAACCTCAAATTGTTCTGGTAAATAAAGGTAGTCAGGAAGGAGAAACAAGTGCAAGTGGAGAAGAAATAGAAGAACCAGAAGTTCGAGAGAGTCCCAAGGTTCCAAGGTATGTAAAGCTAAATCACTCTAAAAATAAAATAGACAATAATAAAGGTGTGCAAACTAGAAGAAAAATTGCAGAAGAGTATTGCCTAATTTCCAAGATTGAGCCTAAAGATGTCAATGAAGCTTGCAATGATGAACACTGGATGGAAGCTATGAAGGAAGAACTAATGCAGATTGAAAAGAATGATACATGGATACTTGTTCCCAGACCTAAAGATAAAAAACGTGATTGGTACTAAATGGGTTTTTCAGAATAAGTTGAATGAACAAGGTGAAGTGGTCCAGAATAAAGCAAGAGGGTATGCACAGGATCATGATGGGCCAAAAAGTGGCAATATGATGGGTATTTGTAGGGTATGTGGACGACTTTTTTTAACCCAAAATTGATGAAATGAAAAGGGTTTTTAAAGGATATTCTCATCTTTCCACCACTATAAATTATGTTTTACTTTGAATTTAATAAATAATTATTTTTCATTTTCTATTTGAATTATGACTAAAGTCCCGATTGATAGGTTGATTGAAAAACATCTATAGCTTTCAAATGGTATCACATTTTGAATCCAAAACACATGCACATTCTATGATTCACATACTATAGGATTAAAAAGGAAAAATAATTTCATGAAGTTTTGAGTAGGTTAAGGTGGTTAGACATACAAGTTTTTATATTTTTAAAAGTTGTAATAAAAAATCATAATTAATTATTTACATGAAAAAATACAAAAAATATGCATCACATTTGGACATGAGTCCTCTACTTATGTCTAAAATATTATAAGAAAAATATTATCATTAAATATTGTGGTTAGGGTGGTCGACAAACACCTACTTCTTTTTTTTTCCTTTGAAATTTAAGTCAATGCATTGAAATTTCAAATTTTCACCAAATAGATTTTTTTTTTTAAATAAACCTAGTATTTTAGAAGCTGCATTCAATTTTCTACAATTCTATTTTACATATTTTTAAATAATATAGATAACTTATTCAAATTTTATACCAAGTTGCCTAACTCTAATTTTTCTAAATTTGTATTTGGATAAAATGTTTTTTCCATGATGATCCTGCACATACCCAAGACTAGTATGTAAAGGGTATTCTCAAATGGAAGGTATTGATTTTGAAGAAACCTTTGCACTTGTTGCCAAAATTGAAGTTGTAAGATTATTTCTTGCTTATGCTGCATATAAAAACTATGAAGTCTATCAAATGGATGTGAAGTCAACTTTTTTGAATGGTGAGTTAGAAGAAGTATATATTGAATAGCCGGATGGATTTCAACTGACTAACAAGGAAGAAATGGTTTCTCGATTGAAGAAAGCTCTATATGGACTCAAGAAATCCCCTAAAGCCTGGTATGCTAGACTGGATAAATACTTATTAAAGATTAGATTCAATAAAGGTATTGCTCACAACAACTTGTATTTCAAGTTGGATCATGATAAAGAATTGATTATTGAAGTCTTTATTGTTGAAATTATTTTTGGAGATGATAATCTATGTATGAAGTTTGCTGATGAAATGAAGAGTGAATTTGAAATGAGTATGATTGGAGAGATGGAGTTCTTTCTGGGATTACAAATTACTCAGTTAGACAATGGGATTTTCATATCTCAATCCAAATATGTGAGAGAGCTACTGAAGAAGTTTGGCATGGAAGACTCAAAGCCTGTTGGTACTTCCATGGTAACCAGATGTAAGTTAACACAAAATGATGATTTTTTTAAGGAAAATAAAACAAGATACAAAATAATCTCATGTGACTATTGTAAAGAGAATTTTCAGATATCTGAAAGGAACAGTTGATTTTTGGCTTTGGTATCCTAAAGACGATGGTCTTATCTTGAGTGCATATAATGATGCGGATTGGACATGAGATGTAGATGAAAAGAAGAGTACTAGTGGTGGTGCCTTCTTCCTAAAGAAGAAAATGGTGTCTTGGTTGAGTAAAAAGCATAATTCCACTTCTCTATCTATTGTTGAGGCAAAATATATTACTACTGCAAACAACTGTACTCAAGTGATATGGATGAAACAAATGCTAAAAGATATTAGAGTAGTATATGATGAACCTATTACCATATACCGTGACAAATAAAGTGCAATAAACACTTCAAAGAATCCAGTTCTACACTCTCAGACCAAGCATATATCAATCATGTTTCACTTCTTGAGGGAGAAATTGAATGAGAAAGAAGTCAGACTGGAGTATGTGCCTACCAAAGAATAGGTTGTAGACATTTTTACCAAGCCATTGCAGAAGGATAATTTTGAGTATTTCAGAGGGACGCTAGGGGTGATTACCCCTCCTAATATGAACTAAATATGCATTTTCTTGCATCAATTTGTGTGCTTCATAGATATTTCCTGATCCGGATTGATGTATTTGTGGTTGCTACTCAGGAGGAGTAGTTAGATGTGCAGATATGTGGTTCAAAGCTTGCATATGAGAAGATACTTTTTATCTTTTCCATTGATGTCAAAGGGGGAGAAGATTCATGTGAAAAAATGTTGCTTATCTAGGGAGAAGAGTTATGTGGGAGAAGAGTCATGTGAATGTGTTGAGGAGAAATAGAGTCAGAATCTAAGGGGGAGTAAGTGTTGATTGTGAGTTGGGTTGATGGTGCTTTTCACATCGTGTGTTGCCATCAATTCCAAAGGGAGAGATTGTTGGATGTTGTAGTTTTGTTGCTAATATGTGGTTGTCATTGATGTCAACACTACTAGCATTATTATAGTGAAGACTATATATGTTGAGGATATTGAGAAAAATTTTAAAGGAAGAGTTGTAGGTTGCTAGTGGAACTGTGAAGGTCATGAAGATGTTTTGTTCTGTACATTAAAGATCATATGTTGTTTTAGACTAAAGGGTTTATTGCTGAGAGTATTTAGTTCATCCACTAGAAGTTTCAGAGGTTCGTGTGAAGATTTGATTGTGTTATGAATAGATGTGTTCTGACAGTGTTTCTATGATCTTTGTTAGTGTTCTTGAATGAAGTCTATGTGATTCTGGTAATCTTAGTTGTTATGGATGCCTCTCTATTAGTTCTTGTTGCTTGTGGATGCTTCTAGATCATTCTATATCTTTGTTGTACGTCTGCATTGATCAGTGTGGTCGTGGCCCAAGATTTTTCTCATGTGTGTTCGAGTTTTCATGCTATTGGCTAACATGGTGGTTGTAATGTGTTTCAAATAATTGAAGATTAAAATTTGAATGTTTCCAGTGCTCTCGAGGATATATTTTTGGGTTGCATCATAATATTAGCCAACAGTGTTTGATTCAGATTGAAAAATTATTTGTAAATTTGGGCCAACATTGCAAATATGTTTTATATCCTTGGCCGAAAAAGTTGTTAATGTACTTCAATGTTTCAGATATATAAGATTTTTTGTTCGTGTGAATTTATAGAGCATGTGAAGTGAAGGAAATCTAGAGGAAGAGAAAGTGTGTGAATATTGATTTACTCATTTGATTGTAGAGCAGAGTGTGAAGAAGTTTGAGCAAAGTGTGAAGAAGGTTTTCTATGCTTAACTGGAACTATAATCAGGCTTGTGTAGAAGCTATTTTCTCAGTTCATACCCTGTGGATCTAATCTTTATTGCATTGTATTCCTTGGGCAGTGAGCCCTCTTGTATTTGAGTAGTGAGCTCTAGGCAGTGTGCTTGAATGTATTGCATTCCTAATATTTTTTATTATACTTTTAATAGGGTATAATATTGTGGACTAACATTCACCATGGTTTTTCCCCTTACAGGGTTTCCATGTAAAAAATCTTGGTGTTCTTTGTGCTTCTGATGTGTTGATTGTTTATGGTTTATTATTCTTTCATCAGATCTAAGATTAAGATAAGTAAAGTTTGAAAAGTTTAATTATTTTGTGACAACTGATACACCCCCCACTCTCAGTGGTATGTCCTTTTTTTGCCAACAGAACATACCTGTCTCAAGTGTATAATCTTGTTTAATACTAAGGCTCTTGCATCATAAATTAGATTTTAAGTTTTAAATTTAGGTTTCTCTATAACTTTTAATTTAGATTTTAAGTTATAAATTTATTTTCTTTTATAAATTAAAATAAAAATTCAAAATATCATTATTCTATAATTATTAAAAAAATTATAAGACAATTATTTATAAAATAAATTTAAAATTATGTCGATGGCATTCCTTTTATGAATGAGGTGACTTGATGACTATCTTGTGCCTATATCAATGCAAGACAATTAAACGAATTTTAGTTGTTCATTATTTTTCACCATTTTTTTGGATGTTTTTCACCTTTTTGTTGTTGCTTTCCTGCCGCTATTGGTTTTCGTTCTTCCAAACTCTTCCTCGCTAGTATTGACCTTTCACTTCTCTAATTTGGCAATCTACAACCTGAAAATAAGGTTTTGATGAGTAGCTATTGTACTATATTTATTAAAAAAATAGAATACACTTAATATATGTTTAATCTTATTTATGCAATTTAATTATACAATATATATCTTATGTTTATTATTATATATTATTAAATAAATAAAATTAATACATTTCACCATATATTATAATTTAAATTAATTTATAATAAATCTAACAATTGAATTTTTTTTAGTTTTTAGGGAGAGGTATTATACCATCTACTAAAGCTCAAATAAATTTTTGAAGTTAAATTTTTTATTTAAATTATGCCAAGATCCTAATAATGACCACATTTAGGTTTTAACATTACCACATCCGTAGTTAAGTATATATTAGCAATTTAGCATAATTAATATATAATGTATATTTTATATAATAAAAAAATAAATTATAAATAATATAATTATACTAATTATTATTATATATTATATTCTTTAACAAAACTATTAAATACATGTGAAATTATTATAATTAATAATTAATAATTATTATATTTCTATATAATAAAAAAAATGTATAAATATAATACAAAATATAATTAATGTATTATATATACATTTTATATAATATAGATTAAATTATATAATATAATTATATTTATTATTATATATTATATTCTATAATAAAAATTATTAACTAGCACTTGCACCAATGAGGTGCAATGCTAACGTCGATAGGCTGATATGCTTTGGTATTTTTTATTAGTGAGAAGAAATGTCCATGACTACTGTTTTGGGGAATGTGTTGATTCAGTGAGCAAGTCGAGAAAAGCAAGAAAGGAAAACTTCGACGTAGGACTCGAGGAGATCTCAGTGGGGTTCCCCCCATGTAATAGCCTATTGGCCAAATATAATTGGAAATGAAGGGTAATTTCAATGACCTTACAATAGGTATAAGCGTACAAAAAAATAGATATTTCAATTGCCTTACAATTTTTCTATTCCATTTTTTTTATTTGGTTAACTGAACACTTCCTAAAAGATACAAAAGCTTTTTCAAAGGTAAACAACAAATACGTGTGAAGAAATAGTGTAAAGATAGAAATAATATGGTGCAATGGCATAAACTTGGTGAGAGTTGAATTCTTTTCATTTTTCATGGAAATAAAAATTTAGAAAGTTAATAAAGTATGTGTCCCACCATTTTAGTATTATTAGACTACAAAAATTGTCAAAACACAAAATAGTCATTTGTAATTATTTTTTAGAAGATTCAATTTATTTTTCACCACCGATTTTATTTTCCCGTAAATTTCTCCCCACCGGCGTTAGCATTAGACTAGAGGAGATCTCTCCTTATATCTTCCCCCCCTCTCTATCTATATCTCATTATGTCTACCTCTCCCTCTCACTCATCTCTCTATATCTTTCTATCTATATCTCTCTTTATCTATCTCCCTATCTTTCTCCCTATACATCTATATCCTTTCCCTCTCTCCCATTCTTCTCTCTCTATCTTATTCATTCCATCTCTCCCTCCATCTCTTCTACTATGTATCTTTATCTTTATTTCTCACTCAATCTCCTTCTGACTCATCTCTCTATCTCCTTCTATCCATATCCTTCTCTATGTATATCTCCCTATCTCTTTATCTCTTTTCCTATCCCTCTCTATCTCTCTATATCACCCTCTATCTATATCTCTCCCTCTCTCCCCCTCTTCTTCTCTCTCCCTCTACATATATCTCCCTCTTCCCCATCTTATCTATCTCCCTTTCTCTCTCCCTCCCTCTCTATATCTCTCTCCCATCTCTCATCTTGCTCCCTCCCTATCCCCCTATCCATCATTATATCTCAACCTCTCTCTCCCTTTATCTTTCCATATATCTCTATATCTATTTCTTTCTCTTCCCATTTATCTATCTCTCCCTCTCCATCTCTATTTGTATTTCTCTACTTCTCTCTATTTTTCTCTATTTTTCTCTTTTCTCTCCCTCTCCCCCTCTCTCTATATCTTCTTATATCTCTATCTTTACATCACTCTATCTTGCCATATATCTCTCTATATCTCCCTCTTGCTCTTCTTCTTTATCTCATTATCTCTTCCTTTCTATCCATCCCTCTCTATCTCTCCCCTTTATCTCCCTATCTCTATATCTTTATTTCTCCCTCTATCTCTCTCAATATCTAATCTATTTGTCTCCCTTGTCCTCTCTCAGTCTATTTTCATCTCTACCTCTATCTATTTGTCTCTCTTCCTCTCTCACTCTATATTCATCTCTACCTCTATATTCCTCTCTTCCCCTCCATCTCTAGAAATTTCCCCCTCTCTCTACCCATCCATCTCTCTCTCTATCTCTCCCCCTCCCTCTTCATAGACCTTCATTGTCTTCTTGATTGAAAGATTTTCTTTCACTAATTTTTAGAGACCTTTGTTGCACAACAATATCATTTTATGAATGGACAACCAATTGAACTCATGTAATACACAAATTTATGCAAAAAATAGGCTTAAAGTTTCCCTAATTGACATTCCACACCTCTTTGGCGTACCCATTGCACACCAAGGTGTGATTGCTAATATTTATAAATATAGAACTCAAAGATTTAAAAAATCCTTTAAAAAAGTCAATTTTTTTTTATAATTTCTTTGTAAAAAATCCTTAAAAAACTCGATTTATTTTTAAATTTTTTATATTTTCTCTATAAAAATTCTTAAAAAAACTCAATTTATTTTTTATTTTTTATATTTTTTCTATAAAAATCATTAAAAAACTCAATTTATTTTTTACTTTTTATATTTTCTCTATAAAAATCCTTAAAAAACTCAATTATTTTTCTTCTTATTTTTTATATTTTCTTTCTAAAAAATCTTTTGGTTGTAAAAATATGTTTCTATTATAAATCTTTAAAAATCTCAATTTTTGATTTTGATTTTATTTTATTTTTTGATTTATTTTCTACAATTTTTTATCTTAAATTTAATTCCCAAAACCATACTTTCTAATTTTAAAACATAATTGTAAATATTTTCTTTTGTGACATACATCAAATTATTTGTACTTGATTATTCTATAACATCCACTCTTAAACTTTAACTTCATCTATAATTTATCTATAATGTAATAAATACTAAATTTTAAAAATAGGGGAGAGAGGGGCCCATAGCGGAGTAGGTCCAATAGCTGGGATAGAAGTAGTTCATAGTAGTCCCCATAGTGAAACACCTTAATATCCAATTGCAAAACACTTTTTATCAAATTGACAAATCATTTGGTGCCACATCAACACACCAATAAAACATGAATTAGTGCACCACAATTGATCTCACCTTTTTTTTGGGCCCTTTTTGATATCTCAACAAAAAGCATGCTTAAGTGGCATCATATTTGATGATGTGGCCCTAAAATGAAATATAGAAGCATGTGAGTTGCCAAATAAACTGTTGTACAAAATTGAGAGTGATTTGAAAATTTCACGTAGGTTTTTGAGAAATGCAAAGTTAGGGTGCTCCACTATAGAGCCCTCTCCCCTATCTAAAAAGCATATGAACAATAATTTATATTAAATATAAATTATTGTCAAAAAATACCTCGCCACTAACAGAGTTGTCATTCACGAGTCCATGAGTGAAGAGACAGAGTCACAATCACAAGTCATTATTCTAGAGAGACTGGTGTGTATGTACACCCTCCCATGTAGAACTAATTTGAGCCTCCTTAAATAAATAATTTCTTGTATGTACACACAAAAGATCTAAGTAAGGAATTTTTTGTTGTGGAAAGAGCGGGTAAAGCATGGGATGGGGATCCACTGCCTAATGAATGCATTAACATTGAAAAGATATTATTAAATGGGCGCCCGCAAATTGATCCACCATTCTTAAGAGATGCATTATGCATTGTCATTTATTTTGTTGCCTCCCGCCATTATGGCATTCCCAGAATAGTTCATGGGGTTCCCGCCGACATCTGATTGCAGGAGATTCCGGTGGGGTTCCCCCACATAAAATAGCCTATCGACTAAATATAAATATGAAATTATTATAATTAATAATTAATATTCTTATATAGAACAAATTAAATTAACATATAAAAAATATGATAGTTTAATTGATCTTTGAAGATATTAGGATAAAGAAAGAGAGAGGGGGGGAGTCAATTCTATATAGAGAGGAATATAGACTAACACTTACACCTAAAGGAGGTTCAAGGATTACACTCATAGAAAACTATATGTATGTTAATATGTTTTTGCATGGATGTGATAGAAATTCTAACTTTGCATGTGGCAAGATTAAACAATTAATAATAAGTGCTAAATAATGGAATGAAATAAATTTAGACAAATCTATATTTTCTCTTTAAAGAAATTAAGTATACTTTGATTATGAAAATTTCCATACAAATTTAAAACATAAACCAATGCAAATGAAAAAAGAAAGTTGCCATCAAATTGACAAAAAATACTGCAAATGGAAATAGAATGTTCCCATCCAGTTGTCAAATCAATATTTAACTAGATTTTATGTGATAAGTGAGATTTTGGAGGCTTCTACCTGATATTTTAAAGGATTTTACCATTAAATAGTAGTTGGTTTACCATTAAATGGAAGCTAAAACTTGTTTTCCAATGACTCAATAATGGTTTGTAGGAACGAGACTTGTTTTAGGCTCAAATCTCACACTATATGTAGCCTATCGGCTAATAAAGAGAGAGAAACTCAAAAGATAGAGAATGAGAGAAAGAGATAAATTTAGATATATATATATATATATTGACATATGAAGATAAAGATTGAAAGAGAGAGGAATAGACAAAGAGAGATAGAGCATGAGAGAGAAATATAAGAGATGCAAAGAAAAAAAGAGAGAAAAGAGAAACTAACTTTTGATTGGTTGTTTCATGTCAACAACCCAAGGATGGCATGTGTCCTTGGGGAGTTATGCTCAAGGTATCATTTGATCTTGAGGATATGATAATTCACCTTTAAGACCTCTTCAATGTACCCATTGCACACTTAAAGAGACAAACATATAAAGAGAGAAAGAGAGAAAGAGAAAGGAAGAGAAAAGGGAGAGGGAGATTGATTTGATTTTCTGATCTATGATGATTGCATTGAATGCTTAACATTACAATTTTAAATTCCAAATTAATTAATTGAAATTAGTACATGAACATGATTAAAATAATGGAAAATAACAAAGTGATGAAATAGAATGAGAGAAAGAGAGAGAGATGCAAACGAAGTTGCTAACGGAGTTCATCGTAAAAACGATTGTCTCTAGGCCCCTCTCTAATGAGTGGACCGATCTGATTACTTCTCCAGAAAAATTAGTACAACATGTCGACATAATCTCCCCTTGGTTTACAAATAAATTTTGAAAAGCTCCTCCAAAGTGCGCAAGAACAATCTCCTTGAAAGCACGGGATGAGAGCAAAATTTCACTAAAATATTTCTCCCAAGACACCACTTACCTTTTCACATCCTACCCCCCTCCTTTTAAACTAAAAAATTACTCAATTTGGTGTGTAACCAAATGATTTACAATATCTCCCATATCCTTCATTTTTACATCAAAATATTGAAAAATCTACCCAATTTTAGTAGAAATAAAAAAATATTCCCCCCTTACACTGATTAATGGAAGGCCCTTATAATTTTGGGTATACATAATATTTTCTAATTCCTGAACTCCTCATTTTTAGCCTCCTTTTGTTACAAAAATAATCTCACATAATCCCCTTGGAATAATATTTCTCTCTAAAAATAATATTTCTTAGCCCTTTATGAGATATTCTGGCTTTAAAATATTAGAAGAATGGTTGCACTTTGATTTAGGGAATATTTTATTTATTAATGTATTGAAACCCCCCCTTTTTAGATCTTAACTTTCTCTTTAGGAATAAAATTCCTTCATTTAATGGATATTTGTTTATTTTTCCCTTTAATTAGGGAAATATCTTTAATGGAATAATTCCCACTTAAATACCTTGCAAGAAAAATAGGCAGAGGGGGCAGGGATAGGGGGGGTTGGGGGATGGTGTTTTCACCCACCACCTTACCTTTTTTATTTTATTTATTTATTATATATTTTTTTAAAATTTTAATAAAAGACTATGGGTGTGGATTTCCATGTGGGTAGCTATGGAGCCACTAGTCATCATTCTATTTGCTAATCAAAGACTGTGATGTTGATGTGTCCATTGATTGGGCTGATGACAAGGCGCTGACTATGCCATGTTGACATCAACATGGTCAACATTTGACCCAATCTTTGACTTCTCGTAACTTGGGAAAATAGGCTCCAATTTGTGCGAAACAAACACCGACGGAAAGCTCTCGATGAGCTCTTTGCGATGATGCCAACTTTGACTATTTTTGGAAACTTTGAATTTTTGACCTTTTTCTGACTTGAGCCCCTGAGTTGACCGATTTTTGACCAAGCATAACTCGGGTGCCGTAACTCCGTTTGACTCCGTTTGAGTTACGTTGGAGTCAAAATTATGAGCTTTTTCTAATGGTGCCAGTTTTGGAGAAAATAAAGAAACTTTAAATTTTGATGAAGATCCTTCATATTAGTCCTCCCCACTAGAGAGCTTTTGGACCTCCGAAAGCTTGATTAATTAGAAGGCAAGTGAGGGTAAAGTTCCCTCACTTTACCAATCTCCATCCATCTCACCTTGCTTGGATTCATCCCCTTCAGTCCCACTCTTAGGTACTCAACTTTTCCTCTTCGTGAGGTCTTGATTTTTCTGTCTAAGACAACATCCTCTAGAAACTCTGACATGTACTCCGGTGAAAGATCATCAACTGATGGAACCTAAATATTTGTGTCTTCATCCAGTATCATTGGAGGCTCGTACAACTTCAGATTCTCAACATTGACAACTAAATAGATGTGCATGTATGGAGGAAGATTAAGGCGAAAGGCGTTGGTTCCGATCTTTTTCAAGATCTCAAAGGGACCATACTGAATTGGATTGAGCTTCCTTCCTTTGCCTTGCATTATTTCCTTGTTGATATGTAACCAAACTCTGTTTCCAACCTGGAAATGGTGATTGTTGCTATGCTTATCATGTTGAGCCTTATATTTGGCTTGACTCTACTCCAACTATGCTTCAACTACCTGATGAATTGATTGGAATTTTTGAATGAACTTCAAAGCCTTCTCTGCATCATGGCGTCCATCTTCAACATCATCTTTTCCAAAAGAAAAATCCATCTGTGTTTTAGGCACATAACTGAAGCAAGTCTCAAAAGGAGATCTCTTTGTATAAGAGTGTGTTGCATGGTTGTAAGCATGTTGCACATAATGAAGACTCTCATCCCATAGTTGGGATGTTTGCTGCAATAACCTCTAAGTAGATGCACAATTGTTATGTTCACTACCTTTGTTTGTTCGTCAATCTGCGGATGAAAGGTTGTACTTTTCTTCAATTTGGTATCCATAAGTCCCCACAAAATTGACCAAAATTCCCCAAGGAATCGAGAATCTTGATCCAATGCAATGGAAGTAGGTAACCCGAAATGGACCTATACAAATTGAAAATACATTTGAGTTGTCAATTTAGTAGTGACTTGCTTTTTACATGGCATTAAGATACACATCTTGCTTAATTAATCAACTACTACATAAAGATAATCACATGACCCTTCCTAGACATTGGAAAACCCCCAACAAAATCAATAGACACACTTTCCCAAGGACGGGATGGTACAGGTAGAGGTGTGTACAACCCTAATTTCTTGTTACTAGGATTACTTGTTGCACACATGATACAACCTCTAATATTCTTAGTTACAGTTTCTTGCATATGAGGCCAGTAACAATATTTCTGCAGCTGAGTGATTGTCTTTCTTACCCCAAAATGTCTTGCAATTAATGAGGTATGTGCTTCTCTAATTACCTATGCTTGTTCATCTTTTGGAATGCATAATTTTCCCAAGTGATACAATAGTTTATCGTGCACATAGTAATCTCCCTCTTCTACATGTTTTCCTACAATTAGAGTTGAATAGATTTCCTTAAAGTATTCATCATTAGCATATTGTTCTTGAAAACTTTCATGTACATAGAACTACCTTTAAAGATAATCAAAGCATTCATAACAGGAGGCCTAGATAGAATATCTGCTACTTTGTTATGGGCACCTTTCTTGTACTTAATTACCAAATGAAACTGTTGAAGAAAACCTATCCGCCTAAAGTGCCTACTTTGTTGTAGTTTGGATTGTGAATGCAAATACTGAAGTGGTTGGTGATCAGTGTGGATTACAGTTTCTTTCCCCATTAAGTAGTGTTTCCATTTTTTAAAACTCTGAACTAATCCATAAAGTTCCTTATCATAAGTAGGATAGTTAATTATTGCACCTAAAAATTTCTCAAAGTGATAGCAGATTGGTTTACCTCCTTGCATTAGCATTGCTCCCATGGAAAATCCACTTGCATCTGTCTCGATCTTGAATGGTTGGTGTAAATCCAGTAAAGCTAGAACTGGTGTTGTGCTCAACTTTTCCTTCAAAGTGTTGAAGGCCTTCTACTGTGGACCTCCCCATTGAAAATTTTTCTTCGTACTGGTCAATGCATGCAATGGTGATGCAATGTAGGAGAAGTTTTCAATGAACTTCCTCCAATAATGGACTACACCTAAGAAACTTCTGACTTCAGTGACTGTACTTGGCTTAGGCCATTTTACAATAACTTCGACCTTCGTAGGGTCTACTTTCAATTGACCACTACCTATGACATAGCCTAAGTACACTAAGGATGTCTTAGAAAATTCGCATTTAGACATCTTTACAAAGAGTTTTTCTTTTCTCAATACATCAAAAACTTTCTTTACATAAATTACATGATCTTCCCAAGTTCGACTGAATACAAGAATATCATCTAGATAGACTATGACAAAATCATCAATAAAAGAATGAAAGACATCATCCATGACTCTCATAAATGTAGCTGGTGCATTGCAAAGCCCAAAGGGAATGACCAACCACTCGAACAATCCTTGTTTTCTCTTAAATGTAGTTTTCCAAATGTCTTCTACAATTCTTATCTGATTATATCTGCTACGCAAGTCTAACTTAGATAAATAAATTGCATGTTTTAATTGATCAATTAAATCATCAATTTGGAGAAGAGGATACCTATTCTTTACCATTATCTTGTTCAAGGCTCGATAGTTAATGCACATTCTCCAAGACCTATCCTTCTTTGGAACCAACACAATTGGAGAACCACAAGGAGATGTACTAAGATCATGGATGACTCATTTTTCCACCAACTCCTAAACTTTCTTTTTAATTTTTTCATTCTGCAAAACTGATAAACAATACATGCTGATGTTTGGAAGAGGCACATCCTGCTATAAATGGATTTCACGTTGTATCTCTCTCTTAGATGGAAACCCCGTTGGTTCACGAAATAAGTCATCATAAGTAGAAACTATTTTGACCGTCTCAGTTTTAAGCTTTGGATCACACCCCTTAAATGCTTTAGCTTTTTCATCCTCTTGAGGTTTTACAAGCATTAATACAAATTCTTACTAGAATTGACCAACCTTTTCATTTGACCAGCATTGACTAGTGCAATATTAGTCTTAACTTTGTGTGCACGTATAATACATTCTATCCCATCCTTAAAAAGATGATACTTATTCTCCCCCCTATACAAGATTTCTTTTCTGCCATACAGATAAGGAATCCCTAACACAAGCCCATAAATATCAAAAGGAACAACATCTACCTCTACCTCATCAATAAAGTTTGCAGTGATAGAAAAATTCAATTTACATTGTTTTGTTACCTATAGTTGAGCATCATTGCAAACCCATCAAAGCAGATATGGCTTTGGATGAGGTGTTGTAGTTAAATTAAGTTTCTTTACCACCTCTTCAGATATTAAGTTGACTTGAGAACCTGTATCAAATAGTATGTAAATCTTAGTGTGCTTAGTTACAACTCGAATATGAAACATTTCATTCTATTGTTTATCAGCTTTAGGAGGAGTACTTTACTTGTACTTGCATAAGAAACATTTGCATCATAAGAGAGTATTATACCTTTCCCTTTACCTTGGATCCTAGTAGCCGCAATTTGTGTTTCATCTCTGGAATCAGATCCAAGATCTTGTTGAATCATTGCAACAATTTTTTGTTGTTGGAATATGATGCAAGTGGACATGATTTTTGGATTCTAGTGTTGTCATTGATGGCAACTGAAGTCACCTTTTTGGTCCACAATTATGCATTTAGTCACACCAGTAGAGGAAATGAAAATTGTGTGTTATCGACAAAACAGGGCATCCGATTTGATAGCTTCAACTGATCAAGATTTTGGGTTGTGGATCGATGAATTTGTTTTTTAGACACATGGAACATATTATTATTGAATCTCATGAAGTTTTTTTTGTGGATATATGGTTGAGTAGGTCTGGTTGGACATCTTATGTCTATTTGCTTGATAAAGTTGACTCTGTGGTAATAATGTGTAGTGGATGTATAAAGTTGAATTATTTTAATTATCTTTGAGCTCAGATGTTTAATTATTGGTCCTAGCTATTATATACCTGGCTTGTTCAGATCCACATCAAAATTATACATCGATTGGGCCGACTAGTTGCTAATTTTATTAAGTCTTGTTGAAGCTGACCTGTGGTAGTTGATTCCTTGTGAGTGGATATATTTAGATGATCGATCATATCATTTGGTGGTATGAAAAAATTTGTGTGTGTATGTTGTGAATGTCTAAGTTTTATTTGAGTGATATCATACGTAGTTTCACTTGCACATAAAGATTTTGTGTGCGAACTTGAGCAAAACAGAGCAGAAGTTCAACATTAGAGCTAAACTGAAACTGTAATCAAGCATTGGCAGATTCTATTATCTTAGTTCATTTTCTTTTGGATCTATTCCAAATTTTTTTAAGGGTAGTGAGCCCCATTTTTAGTAGTGAGCTTGAATGCAAGTGCATTCCCATTTTGTAATACTTCTTTTGAGTATACTTAGAACTTATTGTGGATTGGCCATCCACCGTGGTTTTTCCCCTTACAGGGTTTCCACATAAAAATACTTGTGTTATGGTTGTGTGGTTTCTTTCTTTTTGTTTTAGCATATTGATTTTAATTAAATGTGTTAAGTGGATTGAAGATCAAAATAAACCAATTATTTTTTGCAGAACACTGATTCACCCCCCCTTCTTAGTGTTGCTTGTTTCCAACAATTGGTATTAGAGCATGTTCCTCGAAAGAAGCCTAATAGCTTGGGGAGATCTTGGAAAGTATATTCAATGGATACAACCAGCCTACAATAGCAACTCAAGGTGGCCTTGGATGATCTTGACCAATCAAAATCTAAGATCTGGGAACTAAAAGAAAGTCTTGAAAATGTAGAAAAAATTATCCAGTCATTGACAGACAAAATCAATGAATCAAGGGAGAAAAGAAAGGAATTATGTGGCAAGGTCAAGCGGAAGAACAACTCAGTCAAGCCCTGAAGGAGAAAATAGAAGAATGTGATTTTTTTTCCCAAGAGAATGTTGCCTTGAAGCGTGAGACAAAATCCATCATGATGAAGATGACCAAGGAGTTAGAGGACATAAAGAAAAATGAAGAAAAGCTTACACAATCCTTGAGAGAAAATTCTAAACAATGAAGCCGACTAGAAGATGAGTTGGAACAAACCAAGAATAATGAAGAGGAGCTTGAAAAATACCTTGATGATCTTAGAGATGAACTCGCTACAACAAATGAGTTTAAGGACAAATTCAAAGCAAGCTCAGCCAAGCTTGATGAACTGATCAAAGGTCAAAGAACTGATGGTGATAAATGAGGTCTTGGATATGAAGAAGGAGAAATCTTCAGATCTAGACAAAGGAGATCTTATCAAAGGAATTCTAGACAAAGAAAATTCAAACAAGGAAACTAGGTGAATGAATCCAAGAGGAATTTGGTAAGGCAACCCAATGCTTAAAGATTTAATGGCTACTATTATACTTGTAACAAATTTGATCACATGGCTTCTCAGTGTAGGAGGAAGATGATCACAAGTAGACCTTCATTTTCAAGTCAATGCTTTAATTGCTACAAGTATGGTCATAAGTCAAGTGAGTGCAGAATTATGATGCATAATTTACATAGAGACATCAAATGTCATGCATGCAATAGATTTGGACATGTTTCTAACCAATGCATATCAAGGAAAAACTAGTGGAACAATTGGATTAGATAAAGGAATGTTGTTTGTTACAATTGGAATAAATTTGGTCACACCTCCAGATTCTGTTGGAACAAAAGAGGTTCGGTAAAAAAAACATGCAACTGGATATTAAGGGAAAAGGAAAGATCACCATGGATGAAATCAAGAAGAAAATGTAGAAGAAATGGGTGAGGAAGAACCCATCTACAGATGAAAATGGATCCACACCAGAAGTCTCTTTTGGTAATGCCTCTGGAAACTAATTGCAGGTCTTTGCCAATAGGGGGAGCTGCCAAGAAAATATCCTAAATCCCCTGCAAATGGCTGGCACTAGAATTTAGATGATTCCAGTAGGAAATCAATTTTTCTTCAGATACTATGGAATGAAGCTAAGGTATCAATGAGGATTATTGATGGTCCACACAAAAATTGTTTGTCCCAGAATCCAAAAAGTCTGAAAACCTACAGAATTAGGGCAAGATAATTTATTGCAAAAGTACAAAGTTAAGTTCGATGACAATAAAATAACTGTTCTTACTCTCATTTGTGACATTACATTCGAGTAAAAGAAGTCTGAAGCGCTCTAAGGTAACCCTTGCTAAAACAGAAAGGAGATTCAAGCTCGAAAAGGACCTTGTGAATAGACCTCCATTTCATCTCCAAAAGGTATTTATAGAAAAAACATGTAAATTTGTGTTCTCTCAATCATGTCTACCCCACTGTTGGTTGAAGTTAAATATAGGCCACGTCCAAAGTTTAAGTGGCATCCATAAAAACTGGTAGACACTTAACCCCTAGGTGCATTTTCTTCCGTGTCATACAGTTTTCTACACATTGAGGATATTAGGGCATATGTGCATGCGAACATTGAAGATTTGGGTAGTGCTCAACTGCTAGAACTATACTCTAAACACATAGTGCAAGATGATTTATATGTGAAACCTGAATTTCAAACCTTAGTGGACAAGAACTTTGTGCAATACACAAAGTTTCCCATATTTAAGGAGGAAAGACTTGGCAGCCTAATCTAGTTAATCTCCAAAGATAGGAAGTAGTTAGGAATTTGGATTCAACACACTCAAAGTGGTATAACTAAAGTAGGAAATGTGTACAAATCTTGCTTAATCCTATCCAAATTTACAGCTACAAATGAAAAGAAGATAAAAGACATTGAGCAATAGTTGGCTATCATTTCCAACAACCTTGATCCCTTGGCTGGTAGTGTGTGTCTTTAGGATTGTCTGGTAATATCATTGCTTGATCAAATGAAGAATTTAAAGTTTGAAAATGAAAGAATCATTAGCATAGCAAGTGACTTAAGGGGACTGATTAGTACAAAAATTGAGATGATGGAGAATTCTTTAAAGGAAGCAAAAAGTGTTGTAACTGCCCCTGATCCAATAAGCCTGGAAGCAGCATAAACATTATCCTATCTTCTTTGTGGTCACATCACCATTTTAGAAAGTCTGAAGAGTATTTGGGACTCCACCCTTAGTGAATTGAAAAAGGTCTTTGAAGACATCTTCAAATTTTTGTAAGTCTCTGGATAATACCTATATAGTTTTGTATCCCCAAATTTTTCATTGATGTCAAAGGGGGAGAGAGAGTGTAGTGAAAAATGTCCTAATATTCTTAGAGGGAGTAATATTTTGCAGTGGTACATTATTTAGTATTTTGTATACCGGTAGTATGTTAATCTTGACACTTAGTCATTTTTCACTAAGTGTTGCCATCAATGCCAAAGGGGGAGATTGTTGGCATATGATGCAAGTGGACATGATTTTTGGCTTCTAGTGTTGTCATTGATGGCAACTGAAGTCACCTTTTTGGTCCATAGTTATGCATTCAGTCGCACTGACAAAGGAAATGAAAATTATGTGTTATCAACAGTGTTATCGATAAAACAGGGCGTCTAGTTTGATAGCTTCACCGGATCACCATTTTGGGTTGTCGATTGATGAATTTTTTTTTCAGACAATGTATGGAACATATTATTATTCAATCTCGTGAAGTTTTTTTGTGGCTATATGGTTGAGTAGGTCCGGTTGGACATCTTCTATCCATTTTCTTGATAAAGCCGACTCAGTGGTAATAATGTGTAGTGGATGTATAAAGTTGAATTATTTTAATTATCTTCAAGCTCATATGTTTAATTATTGGTCCTAGCTATTGTATACATGACTTGTTCAGATCCACATCAAAATTATCCATCGATTGGGCCAACTAGTTGCGAATTTTATTAAGTCTTGTTGAAGCTGACCTGTGGCAGTTAATTCCTTGTGAGCGGATATATTTAGATGATCGGTCATATCATTTGGTGGTATGAAAAAAGTTGTGTGTGTGTATGTTGCAAATATCTAAGTTGTATTTGAGTGATATCATGCACAGTTTCACTTGTGCATAAAGATTTTGTGTACAAACTTGAGTAGAACAGAGCAGAAGTTCTTCATCAATCATTATGACAGAAATTCAACATCAGAGCTAAACCGAAACTGTAATCAAGCATTTTCAAATGCTATTATCTTAGTTCATTTTCTTTTGGATCTATTCCAAACTTTTGTAAGGGTAGTGAGCCCCATTTTGAGCAGTGAGCTATAGGTAGTGAGCCTGAATGCAAGTGCATTCCCATTTTGTAATACTTCTTTTGAGTATACTCAGAACTTATTGTGGATTGGCCATCCACCGTGGTTTTTCCCCTTACAGGGTTTCCACGTAGAAATACTTGTGTTATGGTTTTGTGGTTTCTTGTTTTCTATTTCTGCATATTGATTTTAATTAAATGTGTTAAGTGGATTGAAGATCAGAATAGGAGAATTATTTTTTGCAGAACACTGATTCACCCCCCTCTCAATGTTGCTTGTTTCCAACATTTGCTTTCCTTTATTGCCTTTGTATCTTTTTGGCCTTAATTCAGGATGCAACTTCCAACATTTTGAATCATCATGCTCCTCTTTCTTGCAATGGGAGCATGTGGGATTATCACCCTCCTTAACTGTAGTTTTCTTTTTCCCTTTGCCTTTATCTTTGTTTGTACCTTTACCCTTAGACTTCCCCTCAGACTTAGATGGTTGATTTGATAAATTACACTGAAAGTGTTCTTACCCCTTGACTCTAAATGAGTAGCTTGGGCTGACACTTCATCTAGATTATTAGGACTCAACATTACAATATTATGTCTTAGGTAAGAATGCGAACCACCTATGTACTTAAGTAGTGTATCTTGAGTATACAATGGAACATTTAAAGCAATATCCCATTTTTTAAACTCATGGGTGTAATCTTGGGTAGACTGACCCTTACCTTTCCTAAAGGTTTGCCAATTCATTGTTAATTTTTGCATATAACCTAAAGGGTAAAATTGTTTTTGAAGGGTAGCAACAAATTCCATCCAAGTCATATTAACCTTACCATGGTGAGAAATTTCCTCCCTAGTCCTACTCTCCCACCAGGTGAGAGTTGTACCTCCCAATCGAAGAGTGGCTAACTGGATCATAGAAGCATCTTTTTTTAGGCCTTGAATCCTACAATACACTTCTACCTATTAGATCCAATCATCTAACTTTTTGACATTTAGCTCACAACAATACTTAGGTAATTCAAATTTTACATCCAGTTTGATAATAGGCTTAGACTTGCTCTTGAAAGGATTAATAGTGGTAGAAGAGGAAGAAGAAGAAGGGGAAGATGGAGAAGAAGGGGAAGATGGAGGAGATGGAGCTACTAGGTCTTTTCCTTCTTTGTCCTTTCAATCTTCCTTTTTTTCTTGCTTTGAAGAATTCCCTTTTCGTGCTTCTTCTTTTCTACATAAAGCTCTTCCACCATAGACTTCATGTCAAAAAAGGTTCGTTGAAAAGACTTATCATCAAGCTCTTGCTTAGTAATTTTCCTAGCTTCAGTTTCATCCATTGTTGGAAAAGTCCTTCATTTTCCAATCTCAGGATTGTATTCTTGTAGCTCGCCTTCACCTCGTTGAAGTTTTGGAGTGCGTTAGCATTCAATTCTGCAATACTAGTCAAAACAAAGCTCTGATACCAAAATTGATTTGATTTTTGGATCTATGATGATTGCATTGAATGTTTAACGTTACAATTTTAAATCCAAATTACTTAATCAAGATTAGCACACAAACTTGATTAAAATAATGGAAAATAACAAGGTGATGAAACAAAATGAGAGAAAGAGAGAGAGATGCAAACAAAGTTGATAACAGAGTTCGTCGTAAAAACGACTACGTCTCCGGGCCCCTCTCTAATGAGTGGACCGATCCAATTACTTCTCCAAAAATCAATACAACATGTCAGCATAATCTTCCCTTCATATACAATTTTTTTTTAAATCTCCTCCAAAGTGCGCAAGAACAATCTCCTTGAAAGCAAGTGATGAGAGAAAAATTTCACTAAAATATTTCTCCCAAGACACCACTTAGGTTTTCACACCCTACCCCCCTCCTTTTATACTAAAAAATTACTCAATTTGGTGTGTAACCAAATGATTTACAATATCTCCCATATCCTCCATTTTTACATCAAAATTATGAAAAATCTACCCCTTTTGAGTAGAAATAAAAAAATACTCCCCCCCTACATTGATTAATGGAAGGCCCTTATAATTTCGGGTATACATAATATTTTCTAATTCTTGAACTCCTCATTTTTAGCCTCCTTTTGTTACAAAAATAATCTCACATAATCCCCTTAGAATAATATTTCTCTCTCAAAATAATATTTCTTAGCCATTTATGAGATATTCGAGCTTTAAAATATTAGAAGAATGGTTTCCCTTTGATTTAGGGAATATGTTATTTATTAATATATTGAAACCCCCCCTTTTTATATCTTAACTTTCTCTTTAGGAATAAAATTCCTTCATTTAAGGGATATTTGTTTAGTTTTCCCTAATCTTTAAGGGAAAAAAATTCCACTTAAATCCCTTAAATCTTGCAAGAAAAATACAGAAGAGGAGGCGGGGGAGGGGGGGGGGGGCGAGGAGAGGGGCGATGGTGGTTTTTTCACCCACCACCCTCCCTTTTTATTTTATTTATTTATTATATATATATATATATATATTAATTTTTAATAAAAGACTATGGGTGTGGAGTGCCATGTGGGTAGCCATGGAGCCACTAGTCATCATTCTATTTGATGGTAAAAGACTCTAATGTTGATGTGTCTGCTGACTGGGTTGATGACGAGGCGCTGATTGTACCATGCTAGCATTAGCATGGTCAACGTTTGACCCGATCTTTGACTACTCGTAACTCGGGCATATGTGCTCGAATTTGTGCTAAACAAATGCCAATGAAAGGCTCTCGATGAGCTCTTTGCGATGATGCTGACTTTGACTATTTTTGGTAACTTTGAATTTTTGACCTTTTTACAACACAAGCCCTTGAGTTGACCGATGTTTGACCAAGCATAACTCGGGTGCCCTAACTTTGTTTGAGTTGTGTTGGATTCAGAAATTTGAGCTTTTTCTAATGGTGCCAGTTCTGGAGAAAAACAAGAAACTTCAAATTTTGACGAAGATCCTCCGGATCAAAGATAGAGATAAGATATAGATAGGTGGAGAGAGAAAACATAGGAGAGCAAGAGAGGGAGAAAGATGAGACAAAGGAGGAGAAAGAGATGAATATAGAAATAAAGGGATAAATAGAGGGATAGGGAGAAAAAAAGAGAAGAGAGAGAAACAAAGAGATAAATAGAGAAATAGAGATAAATCTAGAAATAGAGAGATAAAGAGGGAGATAGAGATATACAGAGATAGATATATATAGAGATAGGTAGAGACATAGAGGAATAAAGAGGGACATAGAAAGTGGTTTGATAGTTAGGGAGATAGAGAAAATAGAGAAGAGGAGAGAGACATAAATAGAAATAGTCACATAAAGAGATAGGGAGATAAAGATAAATAAAGGGAAATATATATATATATATGGAGATAATGAAAAACATACAGATAGAGAGGGAGACAAAGAGATGGAGAGAGGTAGAGAGAAAAATGAATAGATATATATATATAGGGAGGGTGATTGATATATCTCTCCTATCACTCTCTATATCTTTGTCTCCCTCTCCCTCTCCCCCCATCTTCTCTCTCCCTCTATCCCCCTCTTCTTTCTCTCCCTCTTCTACCTATCTCTTCCTTCTCTCTCTTCCTCTCTCCACCTCTTCTCTATCTCTCCTCTACCTATCTCTCCCCCTTTCTCTCCCTCCCTCTCTCAATCTCCCCCCTCTCTCTATCTCTCCCCATCTCTCTCTCCCTCCCTCTCTCCCTATCCCCCTATCTATCTCTCTATCTCCACCTCTCTCTCTCTTTCTCTTCCCATATATATTTATCTCTCTCGTTATCTTCCCACATATCTCTATCTCTCTCTTTTTCTTCCCAGATATCTCTATCTCCCCCTATTTCTTTCTCCCTTTCTCTATCTCCCCCTGTTTCTCTCTACCTCTCTCCATCTCTATTAACCTATCTCTAGTTCTCTCTATTTGTCTATCTCTTTCTCTTTCTCTCCCTCTCCTCCTCTATATCTCCTTATATCTCTATCTCTTTATCACTCTATCTCACCATCTATATCTCTCCCTCTCCCTCTCCCTCTTCCTCTATATCTTTTTATCTCATCCTCTCTATCTCTCCCTCTCTATATGTAATTTATATCTCCCTCTACCTATATCTCTCTATCTATTTGTCTCCCTCTTCCTCTCTTGCTCTATCTTCATCTCTACCTCTATTTTCCTCTCTCCTAGGTAAACCCACAAAAGTGGTTTACAATTTGAGTGAGGAAGGAAAAGTGGCAAAAAATGACCCCATACAAAAAAAATTGGTTTTGGGGGTTCGAATGAACCCTTTGGCTCGAGCGAACCAAAAAAGGGTTTGAATGAACTTTGGTTCGTGCGAACCAATTAAATACAAGGTCAGCCCCATTCCCACCAAAAAACCAAAAAAAACACTTTATGGGAGGGGGTTCAAATGAACCCTAGTTCGAGCGAACCCAGGGGGTTCACTCGAACCCCCCTGGTTCACCCAAACCCCCTAAATCCCACCTTGGCATCCTTTGGTATCAAAAAAGTCCAGATTTTTGTGTTTCGAAGCTCGGGTTGAGGATGAAAATGAAGGATACTTCACAAACCCAATTGGAATTGCGTAGTCCTCAAAACGAGCTATCCAACTACTATAATTTTAATATGTTTTGGTTTTATTATGTATTTGTTTTTTTATTTTTATTAAACATAGGTTTTTCACTGAAAATCAAACTCTTTGTTATGCACATGAGGAAAAATAGCAGATTATCAAATTTTTTTTTTAAAAATATGAGTGCAAGAGATATTGAAGTCCTTGATCCAACAAAAAAAATTGAATTTCGATACATACAAAAAATATTACACATTATACGGTCGCGCTATATCTGAATTGTAATTGGTTTGACTTCAAAACTTGATTAAAAAAAAAAAATCAATAAAAAAATATCTAACCAAGTGGAAGCACTAAATATCGAAGTTACAAATCTAAATTTGAAAGAACTAGAATTTTATCCTTCATGGAAAAAAAACTATGCATTATACGGTGAGCGTCACTTTTTAAAAATGTTATTTTTTGAAAAAAACAAGTTTTCGAGGGAGATGGAAAAAGAAGTGCAATCTGATTCCAAAAATTTTGACAAAAATATATTTAGAATTTACAAACAAAATTCCACATGGTTTAGCCGCTATAGGTTCCCGAAAGTGAAGATTTAGTTAAAAAATTTATTTCAGTGTCAAGTTTGGCCAAAAATTGTAAACCACTATTGTGAGATCACCTCCGAGCCTTTATCTCTAGACATGTCTCCCTCTCTCTATCCATCCATCTATCTCCCTCTCTATGCCTCTCTATATATTTATCTCTTCCATCTCTATCTATCCCACTCTCCTCTCTCTTTATCTCTCTCTCCTTCTCTCCTCTTCATATCCATCTCCTTATCCTTCTCTATCTCCATTTCTATCTCTATATCCTTACCCCTCTCTCTCACTCTTCCCCCCCATCTATCTCTCCCTCTCTCCTTATTTCAAACATAACATGAGACTGTTGGTATTGAACCCTAATTATCTTCCTGATTCAGAGGTTTTATTTCAATCATGGTTGGATCCCTGTAAGTGAATGCATAGTTGATTTGAAGCTATCACTTCTCCATTGAGACCTTTGTTGCACAAACAACATTGTTTGCTAAATTTCCTACCAATTGACCTCATGTAATTCATAAATTTATGCAAAAAATATACCAAAATTTTTCCTAATTGACCTTTCAAACTTCTTGGGCATACCCATTACACACTAAGGTACAATTACTAGTTTTAGTGAGAGGTGAGACACGCTACCTTCCAAGATTTCCACCATGATTGTGCGTCCCTTACCGATGGAATAATACTAGACCTAAAGCCCTTTGCTAAAGCTACGAGACAAGATTCAAGGCGTGAGTGGAAAATTGGAGTACAAAGGTATCTACTAGTGGGAGACATAGACTTCATAACTGACAGTTTATCTGTAATGGTCAAGTCGAGCCTTCTTTTAGTAGTGGTCGGTGCCGCTTCAGCAAGTTTTCTTGATTTATTTTCTTCGTCGTCTCTGATAAGTTAAACCTACTGTAACATCAACACTTTATTTCCTTTTCTCTGGTCAAAATACACTTCACATTGCCATAAACCATCGACTTGCGGACTACAGTACCATATATCCGTTATTGGTGAAGTCCAGCCTTGTATTCGTAGTGGACCCGCTTCTTTATTATCCATACAATTTGCTTATTTTGTCTTCGTCGTCTCCAACAAGTTAAAATTATCCATAAAATTTAAACTTCAAATAAAGACGTCATTCTGTTGGGTTCAGTGCTGCTTTAACATTTTGTTTTAATTTTTTTCCTCGTCGTCTCGAAAATGTTAAACCTGCTATAACGTCTACGCTTTCTTTCCATTTTCTTCAACTCCACTTCACATTGCTCTTCACCTTCATTAGCTATTAATCCGTTTTCTTAGTTCTCTGCTTAGCATTAGTCAATACCAATGCTCAACGTTAAAGGGCTACAATCACAGATGTTAAATAAACTACATCATTCTGTTTTGTAACGGTGAAAATCTTTTGGTTTTATGCTTTGAGTTCATTTTCATCAAAGAGTTCCGTATTTAATAGTAAATTTATAAGTAGCATATGCATGATAAATTTAGTTTATGATTTCATTTTAATTTAATTTAAAATTATCATTCATTTTTAAAACTTGATTTTGATTCTTAAATTTCTTATCTATCATGGAGGCTTATATTTATTAGAATGAGATTGATCTATGCCATTCTTTTAATATTTAAAATTCACTCTCAAATTTTTAAAATTTAATTTTTAATTTCAATTTTAACTTAACATTATTTCTTGTTGCTAATCATCATTTGTTGACTTGACACAAAGTTATGCAGATTTATGTACTATATGGTAGTATTCATAAACATTTCTTAATTATTTTTAAATCATATTTTTAAGAATATGATGTCAAGAGGAAAAAATAATATGTGTAGATAAATGTATTCACATTGATACTTGTGGGGTAATAAATAACATCCTATATAAAGTTTATTTTATTTAAATATCATATGTTTCAATGGCCAAACAATCATTATTATTTTTACACTTCAATCACAACAAAAATTGGTAAATCTAGCTATCCTTTATTTACTTGTCAAAATTTACCTTTGATCATTCAATTAAATGTTGCTTACAAATAGTCTATAAATAGGATCTAAAATAATAAAAAATATTAATTTAAATGCTTATATTTATAAGGGTTCAAACGACATAGGTATTTGAAAATGGGACAATGTTATGGCTAAGGAGTATTCTTATTTGATGAAGATTTATACATGGGATATTTTGTATCTCTTCCTAAGGGAAGAAATTCAGTTTGGCATAAGACGTGTATCAACAAATATACAATAGATAGTTATATTTGTTGGCAATAGGTGTTGTCATTGGTGTCAACACAATATGGGTTGTCATTGATGTCAGATGTGATGTTGAAGTATGTACATACTTTGGAGATAGTTGTTGCAAGTTTGTAGAGCAGTAAAGGAAGAATGGTGATCTAAGTGTGATACAAAAGATGGTACACATGTCCTGAGTGTCTACAACATGTTTACATTGATATAATTTTAGTTTGATATAACACACATAGAGATAAGGTGCAAAATTTTCACTAAGGCATTCGCAGTGTAGACTCTAAGGCAAAGTCATGATTTTTTGGTTCACATTCTTTTGTTGAGCAAGATTCATGCTTGTAGTTTAGATGATATTTTGGTCAACCTGTTAAGGTGACATATCCAAGAAATCAAGTTATTATAATTTCTACTATGAAAGTTACAAGTAACAGTGTTCCAATTTGTGCTCTAGTAGAGTACTATGCTAATGAAGGCTTATTGGAATGATATGCATCCCTATGGATTCAAAGAATTGATCTTGCGGTCTTGTGAATATGTTCAATGGTATTCATGGCATACTACTTAGGAGTATCAAGTGATGTGGTGATCCACAAGTTTAGTTTTTGAATAACACCATGTTACAGTTGGTCCAAAATGCTTTGTTTCTACATATTTAGTTAGTTTCTTCAAATATGCCAGCATTTGATTATCAAATATTTTTGGAGAAGGTTGTAGGGATGTTGTTGATTACTTATATTATTCAAATATTGGTTCACATAATTTTTTTTGTATCTCCTTGGTGGTGTGAAGACAAAATAGTGATAGTGTTAATGGTGAACCCCCTACACTCATTCCGTAGGGTTCAGTTTTATTAAAAAAATTAAAAAAAAATTAATAAAATTTAAAAAATGAATTTTCTTTATTAATAATTGTTTTTATTAAATTTTTAATTATGTTTTTTTTTTTAAAACAAAATTTTCATTAATAAGTAAAATTGGAAAAAAAAATCTCATTGACCATCAAGCTTTGCATTATACCATTTGAGATGTTCCTTCATCCAATAGCCAACAGGGGCCAGTTGGTCCTGAAATTATGTAGATATACCAATTGGAGGGCATATTTAACAGTCACATCTAGTTGTCAACTTCATAGTTGATTTCTACTTGGCTTCCTAATCAGAATTTCTAGATATGCATTATTGATGTTATCCAAGTAACTCCTATGTGTAAAAGATGTTGTAACTACACAAAAATAAAGTGTCAAAATCTTGTCGCTTCAATGTAATTTTTCATATATATTGCAAGCTTCTTAGGATTGATCTGTGTATCAAGTGTCACTTCCTATATACATAGTGAAAGCGGCGACTGGTTACCCATGCATTTCAGTGTGATGCACTAGATACTATATAGACACTCTTGTTATGAAAGCAATTTTCTTATATTCAGAGGATCAGGTTCTACATCTAGAGACTTGGTACCTATATTCTTAACTAATATTTAGTTTAGTAGTGTGCAAAATTAGTGATACTCATACAAAATTTGTACCAAATCTATAATTTTGAGCATTCAAGAGTATCCAATTGATACTCATGCAATGGTCTCTTTGATTATGATCTTATTGTAGTGTGGGATTCATCGATAGTTTTTCATTGACAGTTATAACTTCTTCATCTACTTTTTGGAGTTTGGACATCAATGGTTAGGAGATTTATTCCCAATGGGATTTATCTTTTCCTATTTTTGTAAATGGGTACATTTAGATCCTCTTGCTCCATCTTAACATTTGTATGCTTTGAAATTGACACATTCTATAGATACTCATGAGTTTACAGTTTCAAATCAATCTCCATTCATGTTGAGATCTTTTGTAGTGGTAATTGATTCTTTATATCAGTGCTTGGCATCATTTGGAATCTTTTGGAGTGGCATTTGGATGACTTACCATCATCTTTGGTCGATGCTCTACATTAGTCTCCACATTGTTCTACATTTCCACCTTCTTTAGTTAATATTTGGACTCCTAACATTGTGACATTTGAGCTAATTCTAGAGATTTATTCCTTTCATGAATGAGAATATATCATGCATGTATTATTTTCTTCCTAAGGGGGGGAATTTTTTTCGACGATCTTGGACCATATTCAAATTTCTATGTCGAGCATCCATCATTAGTGAAGGATATTATATATTCAAGGGGGGTTCACTTGACCTTCTCTATTTATTCTCTCTTATGGGGGGGACATTTTCCTCACATGGTGTTTTGTCCTTCACATTTTCTTGAGATAATTTTAACTATTTTCTTTCTTTTGGAGAGGAGTTTTGTCCCACTAGGTTTCTCCTTTTTCTCTATTTATGAGAGATTTATATGTGTATACACCTAAAAATGGTCACATCACAATAGTCTGGTAATTAATTAAATATTTTTAATATTTAATTAAATCTCTGCATTCAATCTGTGTATAAATAAATCTAAATAATTTATTTATATTATTCATTCTTCCATTTCGATTAAATAAATAAGTTTATTTAATCACTTTTCTTATCCATTTCTTAATTAATTAAATAAACATTGTGATTTATTTATATTAATTATCATATAATCTTGGCTTGAATATTTTATTCAAATAAAGATTAAATATTCCTAATCTTCTAAAGTCCATTCACAATTAAATATTCTAAATATTTAATTAAATCTTCTATGGTCCTAAAATAAAAAATCAAAAGTTCACATGAAATTAAATAAATTTATTTATTTAATACAGGATTATCTTCAACAACCGTGAAACAAACTTGCAAAATAGAAAATTAATTTCTCTTTTCCTGTGCAAGCTTGTTCTTGTGGGTTGAAGACAAAGCTCCATTCTTCTCTCCAACCTCCCAACATTCTCCATCTTCCTCTCAACCTCTCCATTTCTCACCATTCAAATCTACCAGACAATCTCACAACCATTGATCTTTGCCATCCAAGCTCTTGCCTGCAAAAAAGCTATAAAAAGGACTATCAAGTTTTTGAAATCATAGAGAAGCTTTTATACAAGAAAACTATACCAAATTTGTAATAGCATAGCCTTTTAGCATTCATAGATTTTAGAATCATAGCATATCATGGCCAATCATCCTCATAGCTTAGTTTCAATAACATCCACAATTCATAGCCCCTATGCATATCTGTATCAGCGTTTCACTCCACCAGCATATAGCATAGAGAAGTACTTTCCCTTTGCACACTCGTTCTGTAGGTTGTCATTCTAAGAAGCTTTGCTTACACAATCTGAGAGCAACAGCTTCAAAAGAATCACTGGAGATAAAGAAAAATGGAACAGTTCTGAAGAAGCTTTGATTGAATTCTTTGATTTCATTTTATTCAGTTTTTCTTTAGTTTAATGTTTCATTGGTGTGATTTGTTTATCTTATTTTGATACACATATTTCCCACACACATTTTTCGCCCCCACCGTGGGGCTCTTGCTCCAATTTTAATATTTTATTACAAATTTTTCTGATAGGTTATGGCTAAAAAGAGCGTATTAGCACATTAAACATGCTTCAACACAGTGCACACCCAGTTCAATGCCCGTGACTCATCCTGCAGTGCTCGTGATAGATCCTCCAGTGCCCATAAACTTTGTTTTAGTGCCCTTGATGTCTGTTTTAGCAATTGTAATCTATAACTTAAATATGATCTGACTAGATCTGACGTGACCGCGACCAGTAAGAGCTCTAAATTTTTTTTTTTTTCAAGAAAAAAAAAAAAACCAATCCTAAGATAGTCATCTAATTCAAAATCAAGGAATCCTAGGATAGTCACTTCATTTTCTATTTTGGGCTAAAAAGAACTTCATGTCTTTGTGAAGCAATATCTTCACCTAGCATAGAAAACTATTTATTTGGGCTTAAAATTGAACTCTTGTTTGCTTTGATTAAAACGGTGATAGGCCTATGCTCTCCCCTTAATTGGGTGATCAAATTCCAAACTCATCTATTTCATTTCATGTAATTTTAATTTTTTATAATACCTTTTAGAGAGCTTTCTCTTGTGGGAAAAAGTACTCACCCAAGAGGAACGACTCAAGTGGGTTCAAGCCAAAGCCAGGCTATTCCACCCCACTATAAAATTTAAAGCAAATTTGGGGAAACCCTCTTTTGACAGTAGTGTGCAAGATAACCATCCCCAAATCCCTTGTTCTAAAGGTAGGGACGTCTCTCGAGGGAGTATATCATTTTTCGCACCTAACGGAAATCCTTACTACAAACTTAGTGTAGTATCCAACTGAAGTTAGTTTTCGAACATCATAATAATCACAATGCAGGGGAGGGAAGAATCTACCCCCAAGATACTCACCATATAACTACCAAGGACCATTTGGTCAGGGGATCTGGTATCCATTTCCATCACTCTGAGCACATGCCTGGAAAAGACAAAAACACGGGCGCCCCTTTCGGGGGTGACACGGCTATGTGAGTCAACATAGTTCTAAGATGTGGGTTGTTGATTATCATGATGACCTACTTGAGTATTAAGAGTGAGTAAATTTGAACTATCTGCCATGTCCAAAACCTCTGAGAACAATTTTTGAAAAACATTTTGATCATACACTTAATGTTTAGTATAGGGAAACTATTCTACAACTTGTTTGAAGTGTTTTCAAAACATTAATTCAGTAAAGATCATCCAAAACTCACAATTATATTGATTACTCTCATGTTAAGAGATTAGAAATCCACAACCTTTGTTAAGAAATCCATTCTCAAACGAATCAAAAAGCCAAAGAAACCTCTTAGCCACAAGAAACTATTGAAGAAAAGATGATTCTTATACCAAAGTCGAAAGGTTTTACTTAAACATAGAACCTTTATCCATTGATATCATGACTATGTTAGAGGTTTCACTGACGATTATGTTGTAGAACCATTATACTCATGAGCTTTCTTTCAAAGAAGATCCCTTTCTCAAAGGCACAACCACAGTCAGCGTATTCGTTCTTCTTATCTACCACAACCCTCAATTGAATATCCCACTCATCCTAGCCAAATCATTCACTAATCTTGAAAACAAACTAAGCTATTTGATACATTTATCATTTTTTGAGACTAGGATCAAATCTCAAAACAAAGTGTATCTTTTCAAACAAGTTTTTGATTATTGATTCAACTTCCCCAATAGGATTATGATATCCTTTCATCTTGGAAGCCACAATCAAGAGTTAGAAACGCCATTTGATCATATCATAAGATTTTCATCTTATCAGATCAAGACATCATCATTTTTGCACTTATAAACCTGTGATCTAAGTCTAGAAGAACATTTCAAAAGCATATGCATGTTGTCCACTTTACAACATGGGTGATAGGGAAGAAAATCCTTTTCATAGGTTTCGTATTGGGAATAGTTCAAATGATGAAATAATCGATGAAATGATTCAAGAAGTTGAACAGGATCCACAGTTTCACATAATTTTGGACAAGATGTTAGAGCGAGATAAAGAAGGCTACTTTCTTTTTTTAGCAAACCAAGGTGCCAAATTGCCCTCTAACTACAATATGGAGAAAATTAAGGAAGATCCTAAAAAGACTAAAACTTCATTAAATGATCTTAGTAGTCTTCCCCAACAAATAAGAGCACTCCAAAGGCAAATCAAGGAAATACAAAGGGGCACAACTACGAAGTCCTTTGACGAAAATATGAATTTAACCTCTTCTCCTCTAAAAGCAACATCATCCAAATTCAATGTTTTTGAATTTTTGCAAAGGTTAAATGAGAAGCCCAAATCTAAGCCATCAAATAAAATTGACCAATCCTATCATGTCATGCATTTATCTTCATCCCCCATAATTCAAAATGAACCTCATGATTCTTTCACCCACGATAATTATTCCATTCAATCACCTTCTTCTATCATATCCTTTACATCCAATGATTCATTTCAATCTACACATCTCGATCAAAACATTCTACAAACCCTTCCTATCTTTGATCAAGATCCCATATCTCAAGAACCATATGATGATCCCCTCCTTTCATTATTCACCCATGATAATCCTCGTCCATATCAAGAACAAAATGCTCTTCCATATTCTCCGTCCACCTCATTCAATGAATCCATACTCTCTTATGATTCCATCACATCCCAAGAGTAGAAAAATTCTTCCATCCTATCCAAAGATTCCCTTCTATTTGATGATCAAGCTACTCCATCTCCTTCATCTAATGATTCTTTTTCTAATCAAGATCAAAGTATCCCATCATCCCCATATCAAGAGCCTATCACACCTATTCATGTTATCCATGAACCCCACACCTATAAATTGGGATCCTCCACCTTTATCCATTCTAGTTTACTTCCAACACCTATCCTCTCATCCATATCATATCCTCCTCCGAATGGACTCGCATCTTGTTTTAAAAATGATACATATCCCATTGGTAAACGAATGTGTGAAATTATCAATTGCAAAGGAAAAGGTTTAGGCCTTCATGAGCAAGGTATCCTAGAACCTCTTTTTGTTCAAGCACATCCATATTCTCATGGCCTTGGTTATACACCTCATGCTCAACCTAGGTATCCTAGTCCATCAAAAACTCCATCCATCCTAGGTCCTTATCCTAGTTCATCAGAAACTCCATCTATCCTAGGTCCTTATCCTATTTCATCAAATCTTCCATCTATCCTTGGTACTTATCATCCCAACTCTAGCTCATCAACCCTTCCATCCATATTAGAGTCCCACATTTCTCCATCTCCTATTCTTCAAGAACAACAAAGGCAAACATCCTTGATTCACTTTCAAGATTCTTCCTTCATTAACTCATCCATCATACCTCCATATCATTCACCTCAATCCACCCCTCCCATTGCTCTTGGAAGCAACTTGGGTGCCAAATGTCAAAAGCTTCAATATAAAACTCCACATGTATCAAAGCATCAACATGTCTCCTCGAAGATACATGCAAAAATAAAAGAAAATTTGATCCAAAATCAAAAGAAAAATCTAAAAGGCCACAAAGGCCCATCAAAGAAAAAAGGAAATTTTCAAAGACCACAAAGGTCCATAAATCAAAAAGAAAAATGTCAAAGGTCCACAAAGCAAAAATCAAAGTCAAAAGTCATGTGGATTCCTAAAAGTCTCATAAAAGCAATAAAATCTAAATTGGCATCCAAATTTGCTAATCCAAAAGCTTCCTCCAATTTTCCATTTAATAACCTATCACCTTCCAAATCCATTTTTCCTCCATCACTCCACCACCCTTCATGGTGTGTGTCAATGTTGATCTTTCCAACTTTTCCATCTATCCATCAACATGCCTTCCAATCTCCTATCCATTTTCCAACATTCATACCCCATCATTCTACTTTAATCCAAAATTTTGCATAAGTCCTTAGATTCTTCCATCATATCATTAATCTACCTACATTTAGGATTCTAATTCCCATTGCCATGGTTTATTAGAGGGATATTTGGTTGTGAAACTTGATGCTTAAGTCCTTCCTCCATCTCCCTATCATCCATATCCTATCTTCCATATTCCTCTTGCACTCTACGCTTAGGGACAAGTTTCATCCATCTTATCATTCATGGTCATTATCCTTTCTATGGCCATTTCTTACATTTCCACCTTTGATCTTGACAAGGTTAAGGATCTTCTTGAACATCATACATCTTATATCCTATTCACTTCATCCAAATCTTCCATACCATATCCTTTGTCATGCATCGTGGGGAATTTTTTTTCTTCAATTGGTCATCACATTCCATCTTAAATGTATTTGAGAAAAAGTCCAGAAAAAATCCATAAAAATCAGAAAAAGTCCAAAAAAATACCATAAAAATTAGAAAAAGTCCTAAAAGAACACAAAAAAATTAGAAAACTTCAAAAGGAAAAAAAAATCAAAACATTTTCCAAAAACAGAGTCAAATTTAGTCGCACTTGTCAGTCTTTGTCATTTGTCGAACTACGTTGCCTCTATGACTGGACGTAGGTAAGGCCATCTGCCGATGTACCCCTGAGGCCACACTAGGTCATTCCATTAGGGTTCGTCACATTCACTTTCATACACATCTTCTATTTGTAGTCAGTCTTGTCAGTCTTGTCAGTCGAACTAAGAGGTCTCAGCGTGTATAACATAGGCTCCTCCATCTATTAGCTTATGTCTTGCATTCACTTTACAACATTATCTATCCACATCTATCATTTGTAGATATCTTTCATATCCATATCATGCAACATGAATCCTTGTGTTTCATCATGGTTTGATGAACTTTGTACATATCCATAATATTTAGGCTGTGTTTACACTGGGGGCAGAAACACAGACTAAACTAAGAGAGGGGCAACGAGCTTTTAAGAACATCACAAACAGATAAAAGATGGTTGGCCAAAATGCAACATATATTGTCGCATCAAATAGAAAACAACACGCTTATTCAATGCCAATGAAATCAAAACAACATGGTCAAAACAAACGTTAATCAAAACACAAACATCAATGTTGATAACCAAGTTGGATGATCTTAATCTAAATAATGTTTGGAATACTATAGGCAAAATTTGGATTGTTGTTTGATTTTCCATCATATCTCTGGAGAAATTTAATGATGTACTAAACTAGAAAAGCAAGGAAGGAGTATGATTTTTCTTTGTCTGTTGTTTGCGAGGAAATCATTAGTACTATGTAAATTGGTCGCGAGACATGCTCTACTACGTATCATTGATGAAATTTCAGAATTTGCATAGGAAACAGGTTAACTCTTGTCTGTTTATGCAAGCGATACTCAGGTCATCTCGGTTCAATTATACCGAGATGCTTGTATTGTCTTGCTATATCAAAATTCATGAAAGAAATACTCAGGTCATCACTGGTGCTAACATACACTTTGATGCTTGTATTGACTTTCAACATTTCAATGCTCTATGATGACACAAAAAGCACAAATAAGCTCTTAGAATGGCAATATTGTATGGATAACCTGCATGGTCAATATAGATTGCATTCATGTTAGAATTTTCATTTTGCATTTATATATTTTCCCAAAAGCTGGCAAAGTATACAATGCCTCAATAAAAAAACCAAAGCTGATCACATGAAAACACTATGAGGTGCTACCCCCATATGTTGTTGGTCTCACACCACCTACTCCTACATCAGAAGATCAAACCATCAATAACATTAGAAGATTAGACCATCATTCAAATCAAAATGGATCATCAAATCAATCAAATCAATCCAATTAGAATACATCATTCGACTATTTGTTTTCAACAACTTTGAAAGAAAATTTATCAAACTACGATTTATCTTTCAACAACCTTGAAAGCAAATTTATCAAATCTGCTGTTTGTTTTCAACAACTTTGGAAGCAAACTTATCAATCAAAACCTAGCAAACTTATCAACAACTGTTTGTTTTCCATCATCATGAAGACAAATTTATCAATATCCTGTTTGTTTTTAACAACCTTCGAAGCAAACTTATCAACAACTATTTGTTTTTCATCATCATTAAAGCAAATATATCAATTCCTGTTTGTTTTTAACAACCTTAGAAGAAAATTTATCAACAACTGTTTGTCTTTCAACAACCTTGAAAGAAAATTTATCGGACTACTATTTGTTTGCCAACAACCTTGGGAACAAATTTATCAAAACACATCATCATAACGGGAAATCTATTCTATCAATGAGGCTCATGCATCACAAGGCCACTTTATCAATCCTATCAGTTATCATCAATCAATCATTACAAATGCTTAATCAATCAAAAACCATCAACAAAAATTGGGGCATTTTTATCACATTTTACCATAGTAGGGGCAATTTGGTCAAAAATTTTCATTCTCACATATTCTCATATCAATTTCTTCACATTATCATTTTCAAATGATGAATTGACATCTTAAAAATCATAAAAATAAAAAAAAATCATAAAAATCATAAAAATTCAAAAAAATCACAAAAAACAAAATCTTATTGATTCATCATTCGAGGGGGCATATACCTATCAACATTCGATAGTCAGCATTTGGGGAAAATTTCAAAATTCTTTGAAGAAATGTGTAAAACACATCACTTCAAAGAGGGGCAAAATGTATACACCTAATTTAATGTTCACATCACAATAGTCTGCTAATTAATTAAATATTTTTAATATTTAATTAAATCTTTGCATTCAATCTGTGTATAAATAAATCTAAATAATTTATTTATATTATTCATTCTTTCATTTCAATTAAATAAATAAGTTTATTTAATCACTTTTCTTATCCATTTCTTAATTAATTAAATAAACATTATGATTTATTTATATTAATTATCATATAATCTTGGCTTGAATATTTTACTCAAATAAAGATTAAATATTCCTAATCTTCTAAAGTCCATTCACAATTAAATATTCTAAATATTTAATTAATTCTTCTAAAGTCCATTCACAATCAAATATTCTAAATATTTAATTAAATCTTCTATAATCCTAAAATAAAAAAACCAAACTCACATGAAATTAAATAAATTTATTTATTTAATACAGGATTATCTTCAACAACCGTGAAACAAACTTCCAAAATAGAAAATTAATTTTTTTGTTCCTGTGCAAGCTTGTTCCTATGGGTTGAAGACAAAGCTCCATTCTTCTCTCCAACCTCCCAACATTCACCATCTTCCTCTCAACCTCTCCATCTCCCACCATTCAAATCTACTAGACAATCTCACAACCATTGATCTTTGCCAGCCAGGGTCTTGCCTGCAAAAAAGCTATAAAAAGGACTGTTGGGTCTTTGAAATCATAGAGAAGCTTTTATATAGGAAAAATATACCAAATTTGTAATAGCATAGCCTTTTAACATTCATAGATTTTAGAATCATAGCATATCATGGCCAATCATCCTCATAGCTTAGTTTCAATAGCATCCATAATTCACAACCCCTGTGCATATCCGTATCAGCATTTCACTCCACCAACATATAGCATAGAGAAGTACTTTCCCTTTGCACACTCGTTCTGCAGGTTGTCATTCTAAGAAGCTTTGCTTACACAATCTAAGAGCAACAGCTTCAAGAGAATCACTGGAGATAGAGAAAAATGGAACAGTTCTGAAGAAGCTTTGATTGAATTCTCCGATTTCATTTTATTCAATTTTTCTTTAGTTTAATGTTTCATTGGTGTGATTTGTTTATCTTATTTTGATACACATTTTTCCCACACACAATATGTACATGGGTAACTCATCAGGCCTAGTAGTTGAGACCCATATTTGCATCTTTGTATTGTATACGGGTATGTGCAGGATCATCATGGAAAAAATAGGCCCTTAAGTGGCAAAAAATTTAGAAAAATCAAAGTTAGGCAACTTGACGTAAAAATTTGAATAAGTTATCTATATTATTTCAAAAATATGTAAGAATAGAATTTGTAGAAAATTGAATGTAGTTTCTAAACTACTAGGTATATTTTCTTTATTTTTAAATCTATTTGGTGAAAATTTGAAATTTCAATGCAGTAGTACTTCAATTTCAGGGAAAAAATAAGAAGTAGGTGTTTGTCTGACCACCTGACCACAATAAAATGATAATATTTTTTTATAATATTTTATCTATAAGTATATGACTCATGTCTGGATGTGATGCATATATTTTTGTAATTTTTTTCTAAGTAAATAATTAATTATGAATTTTTTATTACAACTTTTAAAAAATAATAAAAGACTCATATGTTTGACCACCTTAACTTGGTCAAAACTTCATGAAATTCAATTTTTTTTTTTAATCATATAGTATGCAAATAATAGAATGTGACACATGTTTTGGATTCAAAAAATGTGACACTGTTTGAAAGCTATAGATTTTTTTTTAATCAACCTATAAATCAGGACTTTAATCATAATTCAAATAGAAAATAAATAATAATTATTTATTAAATTCAAAGGAAACCATAATTTATATTGGTGGAAATATGAGAATATCCTTTAAAAACCCTTTTCTTTTTATCAAATTAGGGTTAAAAAAAAGTCATCAGCCACATACCCATCATATTACCACTTTTTGGCCCATCATGATCCTGCACATACCCATACTTCTCCCTAAGATGCACTTAAGGTGGGTGTTGGTGTGAAAGTATTAATTTATCTAACTAGTTTAGTTACTAGCTAGTTATCCACTTGAGTTCTCTTTACAATAGATTAAGTTTACATAGGGATAAGGTTGTTGAGCTTTAATGACTTTGAGTTGTCACACCTCATAGGGTAACAACACTTGTCATAATCTTCTTACATCCTCTCACTCCCCTTGGACTATATAACAAATGGACTCTTTTTGTAATCTTACACAATTCATTCCAATTCTCAAGCTCATAGTAGCTTTGGATTCTCTTGAGATGAATATAGTTTATTCATTCTCATATCTCATTTATGTATTTTCTTTCCTTCAGTCATTTGCATCTTGGGTAGGCTATTTAGAAAAATATTACACCTTCAATATCAAAACTGGTTTATTAGAGAAAAAACATGTTACAACACTAATTTCTTCCTTGTTAATCATGTGTGGCATGTCTGGCCACATGAACTTTTCATGAATTCTAGTAAGCAAATACTTTACCCATTCATCCTCATGGGTATGTGTAGGATCATGATGGGCCAAAAAGTGGCAATATGATGGGTATGTGGCTGACAACTACTTTTTTACCCAAAATTGATGAAAAAAAAGGGTTTTTAAAGGAGATTTCAACTTTCCACTGATATAAATTATGCTTTACTTTAAATTTAATAAGTAATTATTATTCATTTTCTATTCAAATTACAAATAAAGTTTTGATTGATAGTCTGGTTGAAAAACATCTATAGCTTTCAAATGGAATCACATTTTTTGAATTCAAAACATGTGTCACATTATATTCTTCACATACTATAGGATTAAAAAAAGAAAAATTGCATTTCATGAAGTTTTGATCAAGTTAAGGTGGTCAAACATACAAGTTTTTATATTTTTAAAAAAATTGTAATAAAAAAATCATAATTAGTTATTTACTTGGAAAAAAATTACAAAAAAATATGCATCACATTGGAGCATGAGTTCTCTACTTATATCTAAAATATTATAAAAAAATATTATCATTTTATTGTGGTTAGGGTGGTCAAACAGATACCCACTTCTTATTTTTTCCCTGAAATTTAAGTACCACTACATTGAAATTTCAAATTTTCACCAAATAGAATTTTTTTAAAACAAATCTAATAGTTTAGAAACTACATTCAATTTGCTACAGATTCTATTCTTACATATTTTCTAAATAACATACATAACTTATTCAAATTTTTACGTCAAGTTCCCTAACTTTGATTTTTCTGATTTTTTTGCCACTTAAGGCCTATTTTTTCCATGATGATCTTGCACATACCGTCATGATAGAAATTAGGGAAATTGTTCCACACATCCAATTTCTTCTCTGTCAAGCTCTCATATTCTAATCTTAGCTTGAAATTATCACCACTTAACACCTTCAAACATTTCACAAATATTCACACCAAAAGTTTTTTCATCAAAGATTTCACCAATAGATCAGGTGTGAAAACTAACACATATACTAGTATGATGAAGCTATCAACATCACATCTTTGGAAGGGGGTTGGAAATTTTTCTACTACATCTTCCCCTAAGCCAAAGCTCTTTATCGAGTTCTCATAGGAAACATTTGCACCAACATTTGGCACAAATTCACTCTTCACCTTATTCTCTTCCTTTTTCATCTAGATCTTTCTTAGCTCCTTCATCTCAATTGGATAAATATTATTTAACAAATCATTCTTCTTATGTGAAATAGAGGGTTTCACATTCTTGCTTTTACAAAACTTAGTTGTGTCTTGGTTTATTATATTTATGACATATGACACCTTTTTGCTAGAAAAACTCACTTCTTTCCATTTTAGATGTACATTCAAAATCCTTATACCCAAATCCATTGCATGTATAATAATAAAAATTGAATTATTGAAACATCAATACCATTATTGTAGTCATTCATCATTTGACTTTGCATTCACTAGATTTATGACCATATCTATTGCATGTATAGAATTGACTAGAAAATGATTAAACATTTGGATTCACTCTACTTCTACACTTTACAACATTATGTCCAAATTTATTACAAAAATATCAATAAACATTAAAAGATGAATACCTTTGTGTAGTCGATTGTCAGATATGAGGTCTCTTGAAATCTTTTGGTTCTGGACCTATCTAACATTGCTCTTCTTATCTATAGTCTTAATTTTTCCACCAGTCTTCTTTCCAACATTGTTTGGAATTTAACTTTCTTTTTAACTTTCTCCTTTTTCAAACCCTAAATTTTTTTTGTCCTTTGAAGCCTTTTGACTAGCAATCATCTCATCAAGCAAGGTGGATTTGTTCTTAATTTTATCTTCTTCAATCTTTTATTTCTATAGATTTTATCATAAGGTCACAATATCTTGTTCATGTTTTGAGCATTCTATAAATTTTTCTTCCAATTTGGCTTTCAAGCAATCTTCAACTCTTTTTTCCTCTTCAACTTGCACTTTCAGATTTGTGATTGTCTCATTTGATTTCTTAAGTTACTCATTTTCATCCTTGTATCTTTCTTTAACTTTCTTGAGTTGTTCCCTCAACTTCCTAATGCACTCATCTACTTCCTTAATATTCTCTTTTAGATATTTTTTTTCACATTCTACTTTACTCAAAACATCAAGCATTGATTTGAGTTCTCCTTCCATATCAACTTCATAGTCTTCTTCAGTAAATCCTTTTGTTATGATATCTTCCAGAGTGATGGGATACTTTCTATTTGTCATGTGTTCAACTTGCGAGATCTACCTTAGTGATCAAGCCAATTGAAGGAACCAAGCTTTGATACCAATTTTTGAACACCCAAAATACTAATAGGGGTTGAATCAGTATTCACAAAAAATCCACCAACCTCATTAACTTAAAAATTCTTTCAAAGAATCACATTAAATGTGTAGTAATGAAAAGAAAAAATTATAGCATGCATCAAAACACATAACACAAGAGCATTAGATCTATGTGGAAAACCCTTAAAAGGGAAAAACACGGTTAGGATTAGCTCACAATATATTATAACTAGTTATAATGGATTTCCAAAATGGTTGACTCACTATCTAGAAAGAATGGCTCACTACCAAAGGCTCACTACCAAGGGCTCACTTCCCAGAATAAAAAGAGATAAAAGAAATATTGGCTCAATACCAAGGATGAACTGCTAACAATGCATCTATAACATGATGAAGAAACAATTCCAATTAAGCTCATAAAACTAACTTTACATACTTCATGCTTCACCACTATCACCTTTCGCACTTCACACTATATCAGATCTCACACTCACTCTTAATTAGATTCAATACATTACCCACACAAGGAATTAACCTTGTATATATTCATGCATGTATTGTAAATAATCATATCATCAATTAGGTCAGACTAATTGGATCAAACATACAAAATCATAACTTGTTAGCTCAAAAATCCATCACACACTTTGTAGAAGGAACCAAAATATGTACAACACCAAAATAGGAGCATGAACTATAATTACTCCCATTATTGCACTCCATACATTACTTAACTTCATGTAACCCCAAAACCCTTAGGTCAAGACCACATAGTAAAACTGGTGAAGCAACAATTGAATGTACCAACTGTGCATTAACAACTCAATACTTAAACCACCAAAACACTTGACACTTGGAGTGCATACACTTATAACATCATTGAACACTTCGTCAAAGTTCTATATAGCATAACAATCATCCATGGTGGAACGCAGAGCATTCCAACATGTACTCTACACCTATAATTCTACCATTACTAAGTTGATGCTCTATCAACAATATCTTTGAAACTATGGAAGACATACACACTTGAGACTATGGATATATAAACCTTCGAGACACATCATTATTTCCTAAGAATCACATCATGATATGATGCAATGCAAAAGAATGTGGACCACAAAACTATTCCACTATAGTATACTATTGTAATATGGGACTTAGCTAGTTTCACACTTAGTCTTCTTCAGTCTTATCCAAAGTATGTACATGCAGATGCACCATCACCTCTATAGTGTGTTTCCATCAAGGACAACACCATACACTATCCATACATCATCATGCTCATGATGCCAATAGATCTCTTAATGAGTTAATTAAATATCAAAATCCATCTAAAGAGAAATCTGCACTTGGGTTCGAAAAAGGGAAAAGTACCATGATCAATGCATCTAAAAATTTATATGATAAGTTTAAAATAGGGAAAATTATGAAACAAGGGAAGATAAATCTTGCATTGAAAAACATAAGGAAATATCTTCCAGAGATGCAAAGATAAATCAAGATAGGAAAAAAGAAAGTGGTTTCATATCAGTTTGAAACAAGAAGGTGAATTTCAGGAAGCCTTCCCAAAGTGCTCCAATCAGGTTCAATTGAAAATTTTATGCTTGTAAAAATTTTAGTCATAAGGTAGTTGAGTGCAAAAGTAAGGTGATTCAAAATTCACTTAAGCCTCCAAAGTATAATAATGTGAACTTTTAACCATTTCATGGTCAATGCTATTCCTACGATAAATTTGGTCACAAAGCTAGTGAATGTATAATTAAAATGACAATGAATAGTTATGCTATGACTTCTCAATCCTTCTATGGTTATTGCTACACATGCAACTACTTTGGTCAAAGGGTTGTAGATTGTTGATCCAATGTGAGAAGAATAAATTATTTTTTGCAAGCTAATATCACCTGTTACAATTATTATAAACCAAGACACATTGCAAGGTTATGCAAAGGAAAGAGTGTAGGATCTTCTGCTCCTCAAAATAAGCCAAAAAATTAGTCAACAAAAGAAGGAGATGAAAAAATTCTGGAAGAATAATGAAGAGAGTGAAGTAAAGAGTGAATGTGTACCTCAACATGGTGCAAATGAGTCCTCCAAGAACTAAAAAAGAGAATACTAACTTAGGGGCGGTTGTAATTTCAAATCTTGTCAATCCCCTAAAATGTGTCAGATGCTAAATTATTTAGTATAATGGTAAATAATGATATGGATTTGGTTGGTCATGGTTTTGGAGCAAAATACACCTTCTACGAAAGTGTCTTAAAGGATTATGGATCTCTGCAATATCATAAACTATAAAACCTGCTAAGTGTGAAGAATAGATAAATACATTCATTGTGGAGAAACTACGGTCTATTTGAGGCATATTTAGTTCCTTTTTGGATCAAATTGATTTCATTCAAATTATTTCAAGAGAGAACAAGATCTAACCTGAGGTGAAGAAATTTTCCAACAAGTCACATGCAAACCCTAACAATAGTGTTCATAGGCATTTATCTAGTTATATTTGTAAAAACCTAAGTATTAAAAATTGTGATCATGACTATACCAATTTTCATTAATGTTGTTGAGAGGCCAAGACCCAAGTACAAGAAGTTTCTATTTGAAGCAATGTAGGTGGAAAATGTGACACATTTTGAAAAGTGCTAGTGGGTTTTGTGTACTATGAGTACATAAGGTTTTACATCCATACCCAGTTGAATGAGATCAGAAATACCTCTTACTTTGAAAAGGTTCAAATTGAGCTACTTAATGAGAATGACATATATGAATCGAAGTATGCAAATATTGTGGCCAAAGGGCTAGATATCTAGAAATATTTTCCAAAATTTTATGAAAGAAAGGAATGGGTAAGAATTATTTTGAGGTGTATTCATGAAAAAATTATTTGGCTAGATAAACCCTACATGATCACAGAGGATGTAATTAGGGTAGTTACTAGTCTTTGTACCTCTAGACTAGTCTTAGTGTTTAAATCTATGAAGAATGAAATGATCATGGATCTCATCGATGCTAAATTTGATAAAGAACCCTAATAATCAAGGATATCCTTGATCCCAGTGTCTAGTCTGCATCAATGGGGATTGCATACAAGATTTACTATTTACAAATAGAAAAGGATCTTCCACCATGACTATCATTTTTACCGCACATCAAATTGTGAAAGAAGGAACCAACTTTGATCTATGTGAGTTGCTAAGAGAGTAGCTAATGGACAACTTAAGAAGAACAAAATAAATCAACTACAACTTTACATTTTGCTCCTTAATTATATTCCTTAATTTCTTCTTTTTGAATGAGCTACCTCATTTTAAGGGTAAGATTTGGGACAAATTCTCTCTAGTAGTAGCACAAATTAAACAACATATGTAAGGTTTCCAAAATGAGCAAGCATTCACTACTCACTACTATGGATTTTGTAAGAATTTACAAAATTAGATGCAAGGAAGATATAGGATACCTTCTATTTTGGTCTAAAAGTATGAAAATAAGATAAATTTTATGGTAAACAAGGATCATTGTTTAACGGAAGTAGTAGAACCTAGAATTGTGTGGATATCTGAGCTACCTTATGAGGTTGAGGAAGAATCTTTACAAGGTTACATAGATTTTCTATTGTCAAAACCTAAGGATCCTAAAGTTAAAATATTTAGTACATATAGAGAAATCATGGATGAAATTTACCAAAAAGAGAGAGAAGAAGCTAGTGAAAAAAAAAGTTGAGAAAGTAAAGAAGGAGATGGGTGCTCCACATTATTAAAAAATAAAAATAAAAGAGGATATTTACAAGATACTAGGTACCTCTCCAAAAACTATATCCGATGTTCCTGCAAAAGCCAAATCTTCTTTTTCGAAAGCTAGTCTAGGTCCAAGGAGATTTGGTAGAACCTCTCTTGTTATTTTTCTCCAATGCTCTTTGAGTCCACTCAAAAAACTAGTAGTAAAAGAAAAGTTGCATCTTCAATCACTCTAGAGAAAAAGGTCACAAAAGTTGTACATACTAGGACTAAACAAAAGGAAAAAGGATAGAATATTGATCCTATCAATGTAGATGATAATGATGAGGATGATGAAGAAAAAGTGAAATATTTCAAATGTTTTGAAGAAAAGAGAGAAATGTACAAGTCAAGGGTAAGAATAAAAATATCCTTATAGAGAAAGAAAGGAAAGGGGATTGTTGAAGAAAAGAATGAGAAGGCTTCTCTAGACACACTTAACCCTCTATATTTTGGTGCAATCCTAAATAGAAGTGTGGAATATGATTTATTAAAATATACAATAATTCTACAATTGAATGTTCCTCTAGAATATAAAAGGACAATTGAAAATATTTTCATTGAGTACATGCTAATGCAGAACATTTCCTTCAATGACATTGTTGACAAATCTCTAGATAGCTTAGCAGAGGCATTTAGAAAAAGAAGAGTAGAGGAAATTAAATTTGATACATAGACTTGAAACTTGAAGAAAATGACAAAGAAGGGATTCATGTTCACAAGAATAAAAAGAGAATATTTTCCAAAGACAAGCTAATGAGATCCACATCAAAAGGAGATTAGATCTTCTAATGAGCTTAGATGAAGGTGTGAAAGGAAGATTAATAATGAAACTAAACATGCTACAAAGAAAATAATTGATGATATGAAAATTAATGTTGGTTCACAAGGGCCTCTAGGAGGGAAGGGCAATGAATTTGAAAAAAATGCACAAGGGCCTCTAGAAATAGATAATGAGCCTCCCTTAGAGAAAACTGATGATCAAGATACTTCTAATCAACAAGAAATTGAAGGAATTTATAGACAAGAAGAAGAATAAGATGTATCTAGTGTACATAAGGTACAAGAAGTCTCTAGTATGGAGATGGAAAAATAAGAAGAGAAAGAAGAGGAAAAGGAGAAAGAAAGTGATGAGAAAAAGAAGGAAGATAATGTTGAGAAAGTTTGGGATGTAGAAGTAAAAACAACTAAGAAATAAGATGCTTCCATAGAACAAGGTTCCTCTTCATTTGATTCCTCTGAGGACCTTCTTGGGATGTAGATTCAATTTCAACATGTGGTAACACCCCAACTTCTATAGATTTCCACTCATGAGGGGCAAGTTGATTTGTCAAAAATTTCTCCCCTCCATAAGCTACAACTTGGTGATATTCTACATAACTATACAAGGAAGGATATTCTACAAAAGCACATGAAGAAGAGTGAATTAATTAAGGATGTTGTAAAGATCATTTAGGAAGGTTTACCAGAGGTAAATATATAGTCCTCCTTTCCTTTGGAAAAAAAAAATTGAAGCTATTAATGGATTCTTTTAAGGATCATTCTTCACACATTGAGTAAAAGGAAAAGCAAGAGGATTTGAGAAAATAAATGATAAAATAATGGTTGAAGTATCTAATCAATGTGTAATTGCACATAATAAATTGCAAGAAATTTTGAAAATGTTCAAAGAATGTGTAGATGAAGCTATTGCCCTTTATCATTTTTTTTTTGAAATGGTATGTTTCCACTAAAAGCATAAAGGATTGGATTGAATCCATTGAGTCAAAAATCACTCAAATGGTCGGGATATATGATCTGCTAAAGGATAGGGATGTGGCAACTAGAGATCAATTTGAAAATCTTCACTTGTAGTTGTCATTTCTTGAGGACTTGAGAGAAAATAAAGAAGAAATTTGGCCAATTAATTGAAGTATTTAATGTGATACTTGCTTCATTATCTTGGTTGCTTACTCAAGTACAAAAGGTTGAACAAATAATTAAGGGCTCAAACAATGTGGAAGAGGTTGAAGATCTATGCATGCAGTTTTAATGTCATAATAACATTCTTACTTTAGAAAAATAGAATTAGTTACAATTTTGGAACAAATTAAGGAAACTCACAAAAATATTCTACTCTCCAAAGAGGTTTCAAAAGGCTAAATAAGAAAAAATTGACTTTGTATAGTGTTGCAGATGTTTGTAGTATATTTTTGTTTATATATATATATAGCATCAATTTTGGGGCATGCCTATCTTAGGGGGAGTTCATACAATTTTGGGATATTGTAAATAGAAGATATCATGCCCTTTTCCATTGATGTCAAACAGTGAGAGAAGCATATGTGTGTTTCCATCAATGAAAAATGGGGAGTTTGGAGGAAATAGGTGTTTTAATTGATGTCAACCCAATATAGGTTGGAATTGATGTCAAATGTGATGTTGATGTATGTACATACTCCAAAAATAGTTGTTGTATAGTTGATATGAGTTGAGGCAAGTATGTAGAGTAGTATAAGGAAGAATGGTGATCTAACTATGATGCAAAAGATGATGCACATGTCTTTATGTATCTACAACATGTTTACATTGATATCATTACATTTTGATGTACTGCACATATATATAAGGTGCATAAGTTTCACTAAGGCATTCACAATATAGACTCTAAGGAAAAGTCATGATTTTTTGGTATACATTCTTCCACTAAGAAAGGTTCAACCTTGTGGTTAATATGATATATTGGTCAAGATATTAAGGTTCCATATCCAAGAAATAAAGTTATTACACTTACTACTATGAAAGTTACAAGTAATAGTGTTTTAGTGCATGCTCTAGCAGAGTATTGTGTTGATGAAGACTTACTTAAATAATCCACAACCCTCTACATTCAAATCATTGATCATGTGGCTATTTGAATATGTTCAATGTTGTTTATGGAATACTACTTAGGATTATCATGTGGTGTGATGATCCACAAGTTTAGTTTTTGAATAATAGTGTGTTATAATTGGTCTAAAATGCTTTATTTCTACATATTCAGTAAGTTTCTTTAGTTTCCCTAGCATTTGATGATCAAATATTTCTAAAGAAGTTTGTAGGGATGTATTTGATTACCTAAATTTTTCACATCATACTCTCCAATAATTTTTTTTGGTATCTCCCTAGTGGTGTGAAGACAAAATAGTGATAGTGTTAATGGTATCAATTGATATCATTTGGCCCAACATGACTAGGTTCCTTCATCTATGGTTGATCTTGATCAAATAATCTTATTTTGGAGAAGGTGTGGTGATCCAATTTGGCCTTGAAATACCCTGTGTTGATTCACAACATTTTTTTCCTTCATATCATATATGTTTTTATGTTGACTCATCCAATATCATATGTTTCATCTAAAAAGTCATCTTGGAACTGACTTAATTGAAGTTTTGTGTTATTGTGGAGGATATTTATAAAAGGAAAAGTAATTTGTGAATAAGTGTGTGTATGGAATGTGAATAACATCAAAATGATGAATATGAATTGTGTGAAATTTGTATGGTGATGTAAATATGCAAAAAAGGGACTGCATTATTAGCATAAGTCAGATTCCTCATTTTTAGTAGTTCAAATTTAATTTTCTTATTATAATTTCTCATGTATCATGCTTTGAGACAATGAGTCTCATCAAGTCTTGTAGACACTGAAAAATTTCCTAAGTATGGGAGCATCATTTTCTTGGTCATCGTCTTTTGATAATCGAATAATTTTAATTATTTGATTATTCTTGACCATATTCCTCTATTAATTAAATAATTTCTAATTATTTAATTAATTCATTTTCTAATCTCTATTCTATCTTGATCAATTAAAATAAATTAATTATGTTGCTAACATTTCCTTTCTTCAATAATTAAATAAATCATTATTTATTTAATTATTTATCATTTATCGTTCGCCTATAGTTACATAATAATTATTATTATTTGTCTTTGCAATTGAACTTTTCATTCTTCTATAATTAAATAATTGTTATGATTATTTAATTATGTGTCATTTCTCTCCCCATTAAATAATTAATTCAAATTAATTATTTAGTGGCTAATTTCCATCTCTCCCCATTTAAGTAAATTGATTTTATAAATTGATTTATTTAAATGCCCATTTTCCATTTCCTCAAGTAAATAATTAATTCAAATGAATTATTTATCCTCCACTTGTTCAAATATTCATGTTTCATGAATTATTATTTTCCAATTCTTAATTCATATATTTCCTCCACTTGCTCATTAATCTTTGTCATAGTCATCACTCTCATAACTGTCTTTGTCATAGCTATCAACATCATAGCTGTTGACATCATAGCCCTCCCATGAATGGCATTATTTTGGTGCATCAATCCTCCACCATTGATCTTGGCATCTTTCTGGAAGCTCGATCTTGATCGTTCATTTTGTAACCTCCCTCTCATGAATCCTCATCCATCGATCTTGGAATCTTTCTAGATGATCAATCCCGTCCATCTTCTGAAATGTTTGTTTATAAAAGGATCCATTCTCTCCCATTTTTGGCCTTAACACCATTTTATCTCCAACTTTCTACTTATTTGTAGGTATTTGCACAAGTAAAGCAACAAATCTAAGGGCAATGTTTGCAAAAGGAGAAATAGGAGAGACAAGAGAAGGAATCAATTGCAATGGGGAGTGCTTTACTTTGAATGCTTTCATTTTTATTCCTCTTTGTTTTTGTTCTATTATTTTGGATGAGGTTAATAGCTTAGACGTGTTGTGGCTGTCACTTTATCTAGGCTAGAGTATTTTCCCCCATCCTACATTGGTGAACCTGACATGAACACAAAATTTTGCAAGATTTCATATGAATTTTCGTGTGTTTTTACAGATTCCAGGTATGGAACGACACATTTGATAAATGCAATGATGCAACTGATAGGAAATGACACATTTTCTCAACACAGTGACATAGTTGATAATAAATGACATATCTATGGGATGCAACGATAGGCAAGAAAATTTGAATTCAAAAGCATGACGCAATCGCTCTAGTGTGACGCAATGTAGCGATGCATTTATGGAAAAGAATGACACAATTGTCTGTCTAGTATAAATTTCCATTCTTTAGTTTGTTTTCAATTTTTCTTTTGGATTTTTGAGTAGGTTAGGGTTTTTGTGTGCTAATTTTTTTATTTTTAGCATGTGGCTTTAGATTGGATCTCCCAAAAAATTGTTTCTTTTGAAACAAAAAAAAATCAAGCTTCAGTTTAGTTTAGTTTTAAGCAAATTTCCTTTTTGTTTGTTTTCTACAACTTGCATTAGGATCATAAGGTTGAAAATAATCTGCATTTCTTACTCATAAGGTTTAAAAAGAACAACTTGATCTGCATTCTTACACTCATGGGTATTAAGATGAATTTGTATTTCATGTCATGGGCATAAAATGAATCCAAGTGTTTTCAAATAATAAGCAAGGCTTAAAATCAATCGGCGTCTTTCGTGTTTGGTGGTTTGCAAGTTTCTTAGAAAGTGCACATGCTCTCCTCTCATGCCATTCGACAATCTTGAGTGACCAAAAGCACCTCTTTGGAATTTGTATAATCAAACCACATATTTGGATTTGGTGCTTAAAATGAACCCCATGTGAGTGTGAGGCAAAGGCATAATGTATGCTCTCTCCTTGCGCTTCATGCAATCTGGGATGATCAGAAAAATGTGTACTTCCTTGCTTTTGTTTACCAATTATTAGAGGGCTTGCCACCCGGCTTTGAAAGGTGGGAATGAACCAAGTGGTAACAAGCTAAAGCTAAGCTCTTCAAGCCACTATAAATAAATGTACTTCTTGACAAAAGTTAGCTAGCAACAAGTGTGGATGTGTCATACCAATAAGTGCCACTCTTAGTAACCCTGTGAGCTACATAAAAATCCTTCCTTAGGGAAAGGACTGGGAGGCCTCTTGACTCACCATAGTCATGAGATAATCTTGTCGCATGTATCTAGCCACCTTGAATAGATTCCCTTACTAAGAACCATTTGTGATTATTTTCCAAAAACCCTTTGATATGCTCATTTATCATAGGAGGTCAGACCTTTGAAGGTGCCCCATGTCTTCATTGAGCTTGTGTAGAGATAGGAATTCCTCCATTGGGGGAATGTGACTTGGTGAGCCTGAGAAGTGAGTTTCATGGAGGGGAGCCAGTGCCACCAAGTCTCGAGTTGTCCACCTTGTTCAAGTGGCCGGAGAAATCCAAGTGGGGATATCAACTAGTCATTTCCTTGCCAACCATAGGGCTTGTTCATTGTTGTCTATGTGTGTTTTACTTTTCCAAACATTGTCACATCCAAAACCAGACCAAAAAAAAGTGCTTGATACTTTTTTTATGTTTTCCAATCATATTTTATCCAAAACAATTAGAATCGACTCAAAAATAAAACTAGAAACCATCAAAGTGTCAAAAGAAACGTTCTATGAATCACAACTATCAAAAATAGACCTACAACTGATACTTTGCACTGCATCTAATAGCTAGAAACCTGTAATTGACATCTTGAACCACACTTGTAGAAAAAAGACTCACAACTGATACTCTGAGCTACATCTGATAGCTGGAAAACCGCATCTATCATACTGGAACACATTTGTAGAGAACAAAACCGCATTTGTCATCCTAAAAAGCATTTGTAGAAAACAAAGCTGCAATTGTTTGATAAACAAAAACTTTCAAAAATATTTGTTCAAAATCTGATCAACTCATTTTACAGTGACCTTTGACTTCCAAACCAGATATTTGCAAGTTTTACTAGTTCACTCTAGTGTTACCATTTAGGAAAACATTGCATTCCTCCATCATTTGCATTGCATAGATTAAACTTTGATCCTTAGGTTGCATTTATACCTTCATATTTTGAACATAGGAAGACCATTAAGCTCTTGGGAAATACTTGGTTACATATTCTATTTTTCATTCACCATTATCCTTTATATTATCATTATCACCTTTATCAAATTTGAGTCTTAAGCTTGTGTCCTAGCCTTGACTTAACCTTGTCAAAATTATCCTCTTGATTCCCACGAAGGTCAATGACACTTGGAATTATTACCTTGGGTTCACATTAGCTTGATTGCCATCCTTTGTTTAATTTTTTTTTATTCCTTTGCATTATCTTGACCTCATTACATCCCTTTGATCATAACATTTATCATCATCTTGCTAGTCCTTGATCTTTAACCTAGATTACGCTTTGCACCTTTATCCCAAAAAATAAAAAAAACACATTTCATTTTCGCCTTAGCCTTAGCATGATATCATCTTTCCTTAATTTATCAATTATTCAACCTTTGTATATCCTTTTGCATCCATTAGTCTCATTATCTTTGCATCCTTATACAACAAAAACACAAACAAAACATAGCTTGCTTTCATCTTAACCTTAGTTGCACTATTACCTTGATCATTAATTTGGCATCATTTAGTCACCTTATCATCATCCTTGACCATTAATAATCCTTTAGCATCCTTTAGCATTTATTAGCTTCATCCTTTGGTCATTATCATCTTGCATTCTCATATTGAAAAATCCAAAAATCCAAAAAACATAGTTTAGTTTCATCACCATCTTGCATTATCCCTCAACTTGTAAAAGTCTCACATGGTTGAAACAAGGTCACAAATTAAAATAAAGGACATGGATTTTTCAAGTAACCCTTTTAATGAAACTACCCTTGGGATAGATTCAAATCATTCTACACCTCCAAGAGACACACCACCAAGAGACCAAAATGACACATGGGAAAACCTAATCCTAGAAGAATTCAACAAAAAATTGACTCCTCAAGAAATAGAAAGAGCTTATCAAGACCTAAAAATTTTAAGCATGGTTGATCAACTTGTTAGTGCCAAACCTAACAAATTTTTCTATGCACTAGCTAAAAATAGTGCCAAATTACCTCAATGCTTTGACGTATCAACCATTGTAGAAGAAGAAACTTAAAATGCATTTGCACTTGGCATGCTCTCATCACAAAAAATGTCAAACATACCCCTTGGTACAACTACACACATGATTACCACTACCACACACATCCCAACTGTTGGAAACAAGGTAACCCATACAACTACATAAGGACAATGTTTCACACTTGGAAATTCCTCAAATTTTATGAGTAAGACCTTTACAAACCCCCTTTTCCAACATATAAATCAAGGTTCCACATCACAAGGTCCTACACCTTTGATCCAAAATGAAAACCAAGGTCTTATACCCACACTCCAAAACACAAATCAAGGTTCCACAACACAAGGTACTACACTTTTGATCCAAAATGAAAACCAAGGTCTTATACCCACACTCCAAAACACAAATCAAGGTTCCACATCACAAGGTACTACACTTTTGATCCAAAATGCTAACCAAGTTCCTATACCTATACCTCAAAACACAAATCAAGGTTCCTTATTCAGATTTCAAATCACACCTTCATCAAGTCAACCTTGACCAAAAAACCTAGAAAAGTTCACATTATCTCATGAAGGATCCCAAATCAAAACAATAATCAAGGGTCTATTCCATCACTTTGAAACATAATCAAGGGTTCTATTCCATCACTTCAAAACAATAATCAAGGATCTTTCCCATCACTCCATAATACCAATCAAGGACCTACACCTTTATTTCAAAATACCAATCAAGGACCTACACCTTCATTTCAAAATACCAATCAAGGGACCTTTCTTTCATGGAAAAAATCAACCAAGGGCCTACACCTTCATTCAAAAACATCAATCAAGGACCTATACCACTATTTAAAAATACAAACCAAGGACAAAATTTTTAAAACCAAGGCACAAATCAATGGTCTACACCTCAATTTCAAAACACCATACCACATGCAAACATGACCTTTGGAACAAACCTAAATGCGAATTTCATCCCAAATAAAAAAAACACACATCAATATAGCAACCAAGGCCCCACATCACAAAGCATCAACCCTAATTCAAACCCAACATATATGGCCTTAATAGCAACATCATGACACCAAACCAGAACAATGCAACACCATCTCTTGCAGATATTTTGATACAAGAAGTGTAGGCCCTCCAACAACAAATGAAAAACATGCAAATGGGGACAAACAATAAGACCTATTATGTGGAGGAATTGTTCCCCTTTCCTTTCGATAGAAATTTGTACATTCCACCCTTCCCCTCTCATTTCACAACACCACCTTTGCCTAAGGGGACAGAGGATCCAATAGAGCACATTCAAAAATTTAACACATTATGTATGGAAGTCTCATATTATCCTACCTATTTGATGAGATTATTCCTGGGAAGCCTCACGTGGCCAGCCTTAGATTGGTTTGCACACCTTCCTCCAGGAATTAGAACATGGGGCGATGAGACTATTTCACTAGCTTTCCAATTTGGTAAGCTCAATAGCTTACCAATGTGGTAGGGTTGAGAAGGTAGGGCAACATGAAAAAATGCCTCATAAAAATCACCATGAGTCCCCATTTCTATGAGGAATTTTTTCATGCTGCCCCTACCTTGTCAACCCTATTGCATTGTCTTGTGGCATGCCATGATTGCAAGATAGGCTACACCTTTCCCCATGTTTCTAACTTATCCCTAAATAAAGAGTCTTGAAATAGTGGAGAGAAGGGTTAGAATCCCTTGTAGGTAGACTAATCAAGGAAACATTTAAAATATATCACAACATTAGTGATGAGGTAAATTTAGAAATATAGATGAAAACTAAAATAGATTCAAAGATTTATCAATGTGGGAGGAGTATATTCCAATTTTGTAGTGGCAAGTTTGGAAAATTTGGTAGCATAGACAATGAAATCAGTTGTTTGATAAAATGCACATCACCATGAGATCCCATTTCTTTGAGTAATTTCTTCAAACAACATATGATTGTAGAATATGTACAAAATATATTTATTGAAGTCTTTAGAAAATTTCAAGCATATGAAATTGGTAGGTGTAAAACCAAATTCAATTACTGTACCATAGAAAAATTGATCATTAACATTTTTATGGTCATTTAGGTCCTACTTCCTTAGTATTTGATCTATTTTTCTTCATTTAATGATGTAATATGACTTAAATATTCACATTAAATTCTAAATATTCAAATTATGATGTCTTGTGATAGTGTTGCAAAGTATTGTAAAAAATTTCTACACTTTTCTAGACTCTTCTCATTATAATTCATCTAAAAATCACCTTTTTACTCCTCATCAAGTCCTATTTTTAAGTGTTGTAAAGTCTTGTAACAAATATTCATGCTTTTCTAGGCTTATTTTCACTATTTACACCTTTCTTATGTCTTTTATGACCCCTTTATACACTTATAGGACACATTTAAGTGTAATTTTGAATGTAAACCCAACAAAAAATATTAAATGCAAGTTAATTCATGACACCCATTCACAAGCCTAAGGTGGGACCCATTCACCGTGGGTGGAGAATGAGGCCCCCTTGGCTCCAAATTCAAAATATTTCAAATTTTCTTTCGAGTTTTTATTCAAAATTACCTTATGTTGGTCTATGATGTTGTATTATCAAGTTAGTAAGGCACAAGTGTGTATAAATATGTGTTTTTCTATCATTATTCAACCCCCGTTTATCTTAATTCATTCAAGCACTCAAGCATTCCATCTCTCTAAGAATTTTATATCATTTCAACAAGCAAATAATCAAGTACTTTGGAGTTTCCATTGCTTTATCTTCAAATTTCTTCAACAAGGGTAAACTTGGTAAGTGATAACATTTACATGTTATTTGTTTATCATTTCGTTCATATTTCATTTGTTTATCAAGGGTTTGATTACCAAAGTGGGATTTGACCAAGGAAAATCCCTATATCCTAACCCTCAACCATTTTCCCCCTCTTGCATGTGTGTTTGTAGACTTTTGTATGTAGATTTATCAAGCAAAAAGGTGTTGAAAGGTGGTCAATAAGTCAACAAAGTATTTCAAGTCAACATCAACCTATTTCAAGCTTAGAGAAGACCTATAGTCTATTTTTTGCAAATTTGACTTCGGTAACCTAACAAGAAGAGAATTACAAATCTGGGCCCACAGTCCTGATTCCCAAATCTATAGAATTCTGGGAGAGGACCAATTCACCATCTGTGGTGAATGACTCCCACCTTAGGGTTGAAAATTTGATTTTTCTAGATTCCAATTCCCGACACTCAGAAATCAGTTTTAAGGTGTTTTCATCAAGAGCAGGCATAATTCTCCATCAGTGGCGAATGAGTCCCACTATTGATGTTCATTGATCTCTGTTAGTTTTCAGAAAATTCCAAATTATCCCAAGTGCACTTTGTTTGTCTCTGTTCAGTTTCATTCAATTCTATTTATACTTTATGGATATCTCACCATGTTTTCAAATATTGAATTATACATTAGTTTTGCATTCATAGTTAGTCAATTTCATTAGTTAGTTTCATTTACAACATTTCATTTAGCATCATACATCTTCTATTTGAGTGAACCCTACAATTTTGAGTAGGTTGATTGTGGCCTAGGGGATTATATCTCTCTCCTTTTAGGTAAAAGATCCTAAGAGTGTAAGGGAGGGACATAGAACCTTCCTATCCCATTTCACCCATCTTAAATACATGATGCAACCTATTTGAAAACATATGACTTGGCATAGGGGATTTTTGACTTGGCTCTCATGTCTTCTTTTTGCTTGCATTTTTCCTTTTGCTACTTTAAAGTAATTGCTCACATAACAATGTGTAGCAATTTCTTTAAAGTGGGGGCATACATTGGCACTATTCATTTTTCATTTTACTTTTTCTTGGTTCATAGTGTAGCCTTGTTACTTCATATGATGTGTTTGTCACTTTTTCGATCACATTGGGTGTAGTGTCCTTCATAAGTGTGATCTATCTTAGAATACTACATTCCTCTTAGTGGCTTGATGTGATGCACTACATCCCCTAAGATGTGAATCTATTATTCTTTGGTTGGTCCTCTCTTGGAGACATTAAACACAATGTTCCCTAAGTGATAGACCTTTCATGATTTTAACAAGACTCCTTTGAAAATTTTCCTTTTTCCTTTTTTCTCTTTTTACATGTTTTTAACCTTTTTACCACCTTGCATAATGAAACTTGCATGCATGTGGTACCATCCTATCCAACCTTTTTCCTTTGTGGAACCTTATTAAAGTTATCAAGAGGTATAACTTTGGTATAGTTGAGCTGGAAGCCCATTCTGAGGAATGAATTTCTCCATAGCCACCTTTGTGTTTGTGAGTACATACCAACTAGCATATGTTTATCTCTTTTGGGCCTTCTCACCCAGTGGAAATCCGTGAGTTCTGTCACCCCAGAGTGAGCATGCTTTTCTCTTTTTCAAACAAACAACCTAGATCTGATCTACAACCAGCTAGAAAAATCATCGAAGCTTGATCTAACCTCTTTCCTTTTCTTTCTTTTCTTCATGTGCATTCCTTTGTTCTTATGTTTAGTTAGCCATGGGATCTTCATCCTGGGGGCTTGATCATCCCTCTTGGTCGTTGTTATTCCATCTTGCTAGTGTCAGTGCATTTGGAATTCTTTCTCGATATTCATGGTTACGTTAGTGTGAGTTTGAAGTAAGTTCATCCTCTCACTAAAGTGGGAGCTAAATGTATTATAGAAAAATTGATCATTGAAATTTTCATGGTCATTTAGGTCCTACTTCCATAGTATTTGATCTATTTTTCTTGATTTAATGATGTAATATGACTAAAATATTAACATTAAATTCTAAATATTCAAATTATGATGTCTTGTGATAGTGTTGTGAAGTTTTGTAAAATATTTGTACACATTTCTAATAATTCATCTAAAAATCACCTTTTTACTCCTTATCAAGTCTTATTTTGAAGTGTAAAGTCTTGTAACTAAGATTCACACTTTTCTAGGCTTATTTTCACTATTTACACCTTCCTTATGTCTTTTATGACCCCTTTATACACTTATAAGACACATTTAATTGTATTTTTGAATGTAAACCCAACAAACAATATTAAATGTTGTGCCATAAAAAATTAGACCTGCTTGAGAAAAGAGACAATTTCATGCATAATTGGACCACTTTTGAGACCCTTTACATCATTTACCCTTCAAATTAGCATTTATAGGCCCCTTAGACACATTAATTTTGATCCGTTTTAACTGAGAAATCACATAAAACCTGCAAACAACATTTAATTATCTCATACCTTGAAAACCCACCTACAAATAGTAGTAATGGGACCCATTTGCCACCTTGGATGAATGAGTCCCCTCTAGTGGGACCCATTTTCCAAGGGTGGCGAATGAGTCCCCTTTGAGAGAAAATTCAAATTTAAATAGCAATTTAATCAATTTAACTTTAATATCCAGTGAATGTTGGCCTCTTAGGTCTAATTAACATGAAATAAGGTGTTTTTGCTTATAAATACTCATTTCAATTCATTTCACACATCTTTTTATCATCTCTTATCTTTTTATCATTCCTCAAGAGTGATTGATAAAGTCAAGTCTTGCACAATAAATTTCATTAGCAAAAGTTGAAGTTTCAGGGCAACAAACTAGGGTTTTTGCAGGTCTTGAAGCTAACTTCTCTTGTCAAGAACCAACATTGCAAAGGGTTGATGATGGATGCCTATGGTGAATCATGAAGAAATCTAGGGTGAAGAAGTGAAACTAGCCACAAAATAACACCTAAATACTTGGTTTCTTATTGATTCCATCTTCCATTTTCATTCTATCTTCATATTAAGGTTTGCATCTTGTTTGTTTATCATTTGCATTTCATTTCATTCCTTATTTTCATGTGTTGTAAGGTTTCTAGGGTTGAGATATTGTATCATATAGATCATTCTTGCATGTCTTATTCTAGAGCAATAGGATAGGATCGTTGTCACATATCAACTTTTCCTAGTCTTTAACACATCTAAGGCTAGGGTTTATGCAGATTTTTCTCCATTCAAGGTTTAATTACCTAAATAGGGGGTTTGAATAAGGAAAACCCCCCATTAGACAAACAATTTTGAGTTATTTTGCAAGAATTTTCCAAGATCTCAAATTGGATTTTTGTCAGAAATTGTTGTGCAAGTGTCAAGGTACAAGATAGAACTTTGAAATTGTAGAATCTGAAAGTGGATTAATTTACCATGCATGGCGAATGAGTCCCTCCTGAGCTGCAGAGTTGAGTCAAATGTTGATCCAGGTCCTCGATTGTCAAAAAACAACTTCTATGTAGAAAAGTTCTGATCTGGGACTGATTCACCCAAGGTGGTGAATGAATCCCAGTCAACCCAAATTCAAGTTTCATCAATTTTCTAGATTGTTTTCTAGTCTTCTCCAATTTTCAAGGTGCACTCATTCTGAGAAACAACCTTTTGTTTAGTTTAATTTGCATTTTTGTTCATTCTTTAAAGCCTTTTTGCAAACAACACTATGTTTTCAAACATAGCATAGATCTTAGTTTTGCATTCATAATATGTTATATAGATCACTCAATTGTATTTATTTTACTTCATTTGTCTTAGAAAACATCCTACATAACATAATTTGAATGAAACCTTAACATTTTTTGCCTAACTCTCTCCTTTTAGGTGAAAAACCCTAGAAGAGTAAGGGAAGTCCTAAGAGCCAAAAATTGACGGTTCATTTTCATGAACCCAACTTCTGAGCATAACACCATTCTGATTTTCTTTTTGCATGTTAGCAATTAATTAATTTATCATTTTTCATTGTTTTGCATGTTTAGGTTTCTTAAACATTGTGTTATTGAAAGCATTATTTAGATCTCATTAGTACATTATATTTCATTCAATCATTTCAACATTATGCATTTGCATTCTATTTCTACATTTTATAGGCTTGAAAATCTTCAGAAAACAAAAAAAAATAAAGCAAATCTTAAAAACATTCATCTCTTGGGACTCATTTGCCACCTAGGATGAATCAATCCCTCTACAGATCTACATCAACATTCCAAATTTTAGTTTACTGCATTGCATCTTTCTATTTTTTGTAATTATCTTTTAGTTACAGTTTATTTTTTTATGTTTTCATTAGCATAAATTTCATTTCTTTTCGTGGCATTCATGGATAGTTTTAGATCTTTGAAAATTTCTTTTTTTTTTCATTCCTAGTTCTTTCAAATAAGATTCATCGATACATAAAGACACAAAAACTTAAACATCAAACCATCCCTTCAAACACATGATTCAAATTAGAAACCACATCTCATCTAAGCCTCTTAGTAGTGATGATGTTGACCAATTAGATGAAGTCCTTCAAGACTTCCTCTCACTCACTTCATCCTCTAATGCTTACAATGAGAAACCTAAACCCCTTAATGATAAAGTTTCCCTCAAAAAAATTTCTTGTGATGACTTTGATTTGTTAGATGAAGCCCTCCAAGACTTCATCTCGCATAAGCCATCAACTAAGGTTTGTGGGAACCAACTCATGATACTAAATGTTACAACCTCTAATGCTTCTCTTGAACATCTTAAACTAGTTGACAACAATTTACCCCTCAAACCTTTTAGTCATGTTGATTTTCCTTTGATAGATGAGTCTCTTCAAGACTTCATCTCACCCAACTCATCCACTTTGGTTTGTTGTTATAAATCTAACATCAAGGAAATTAATTTAATTCAACCTAAACTTATCCTTTACCCACCCTCACATAAGCTTCACCCCTCTAATTGACCCTAGTACACCCTCTACCCCCCTAAAATTGATGTATCACAACAATCTAGTAATGATACTATTGCTCATACATATAACACCCAAAACAACCTGGAACTGCCACAACCAACCCAACCCTCTTTACCTTTACCCAATCTGCCTAGTGCTCCTTGCCATAGCCCACACACAAAGGAATATGATCTTGTTGAACAATTAAAGAATACTCTTGCCAAAATTTCTCTTTGGGATTTGCTTCAAAACTCACCAAATTATCACAACATTCTTCAAACCGCCCTAAAAAAAATCACAATTCCTCCTAGTACCACATTGAATGACATGGTAGCTCTCATCCACAAAAAGAATCTTGACATTATCTTTCATCAACATGAGCTCCCTCCTTTGGAGTTGTGTAAACAACATGATTCCTTTATGATAATTGCTCGATTCAATCGCACATGTATCAAACACAGTCTCATAGATAATGGTTTTACCCTTAATGTGTGTAGTGTGAGTCTTCTTGATTGATTAGATGTTGAAGGGTCACAAATAATACCTAATTTTGTCTCTATATGAGGATTTGAAAATACAACAAAGCAACCGCTTGGGATAATTACTTTGCCTATTACGGTTGGGGTGGCTACTTTGCAGACTCCTATCTATCTCATGCCTTATGATCTTTCATACAATATTCTTTTAGGACAACAATGGATTCATGAGATGAATGAAGTGCCTTCAACCCTTCATCGTATCATGAAATATGTCTATAACAATCACATCTACCAAGTTGAAATAGACCCCGAGCTTGAAATTTTCTTGCATCTTGAAAAATGGGTTACAAGTCCTTTGAAAAAATTAATCCCAACATCTAATATAGACCCTCTTCAAATTGAGAAAAATGATAAGGAATCGGTATCTAAATTATTTGGTGATGATTGGGGATCCTTAGAATTCACACCCTCATTTATGGGTGAATACATACTGACACAAAAGAAAGATGAGAAACAAGACCAACCAACAATCATGTCCACTCAAAATTCTACACAATCTTCTCAAACATCTATCTCCTATAATTTGGATGACAATACAAAATACGCAATGATTTTTTATGAGATATATTACCAATCCCCCCTACTCCACATGAAATGGAAAGACTTTATGGCAAAGGCTATAAATTTTTAAAACAATTAGGCTATATTGGAAAAGGGTGTGGAAAAAATGAGAAAGGTATTCATGTCCCTATTGAACCTAATACACAAGAAACAAAAACTAGATTGGGATATTATTTTTCTAAACTGACCAAAGCTACTCAATGACCATCCTTTAACATTGATGCTATAACATGTCACCCACAACACAAACTTACAATCAAACATCCTTATTTTCTTGATATAACCCTACCACCTTCATTGACGTATGCCAATAGTGATGAGGCTTTGAAACAAATGTTAGGTGTTTATGATACTCCATCCTTACTTACATGAAAAAAAATTACTCATGCCATGAATGTTACCGAGTAAGAAGCAAGTGATATCACTGAAGATCTCTCTGAATCTGAAAGTCCTAAATCCAATGCACTCCCTTTAGGAGATACAATTGATGTACCAATGGAAATTAAAGATAAAGATAAAGTTATTAAGATTAGAAAGTTCCTTGATGATGAAGAACAAGAAGATACTACCATTTCACTTCATGATTTTCCTAAAAATTTTGCTTGGAAATATTTTGACATCTCAGGAATTGACCCCAAAAATTGTGATGCATAACATTGTCCTTGTTGCAAATGCTAAACCCATTCATCAAAAGATCCAAAAAATACATCCTAACATAGCCTTGCATGTTAAAGAGGAACTTGAAAAACTCCTTGATACAGGCTTTATTAGACCTATTGATTATTCTCCTTGGATATCAAACATTGTTGCAGTTGCAAAACCCGATAATCCTCTTAGTATATGCATGGATTTTTTAGACTTGAATAAAGCCTCTTTAAAAGATGATTTTTTGCTTCCTAATATAAACATGATCATGGATTCAACTACTGGACATGCTTTGTTTTTATTCATGGACATATTTTCTAGTTATAATCAAATCCTTATTAACCCTCAATATCAATATAAATCTGCCTTTACCACTATTTGCGGAACATTTTGTTGGGTTGTGATACCCTTCAGTCTAAAAAAATCCAATGCAACTTATCAATGTGCAATGACATTAATATTTCATGATTACATTCAAAAAATTCTAGAAGATTATGTCGATGATATCCTAGCTAAATCATTAGCATGACAGGACAATGTAAATGTCCTTCATAAAATATTTAAATGAATACGACAATACAACATGTGATTGAATCCAAAAAAGTGTGTCTTTGGCGTAGATAGTGGTAAAATTTTGGGGTTTGTCATATCTCACAGAGGCATTGAGGTGGACACAAAAAAAATTGATGCAATCATTAACATGCCACCTCCTAGGAATATTTCTTAGTTGCACAAATTACAAGGTCAAATTCAAGCTATCTGTCATTTCATTGCATCTTTAGCCGATCACACATTACCTTTCATGCATCTCCTTAAAAAGGATGTCCCCTTTGATTAGGATTAGGATTGTAAACATTATTTTGAGAGTCTAAAGGAATATCTATCTACTCCAGCTATTTTACAACCTGTTGTGCCACATAGACCATTTATCTTGTACATTGCCACATCAACCCATGCTCTTATAACATTGTTAGATCAACACATTGATCATGGTAAAGAACACCCTATTTATTACATTAGCCACACTGTAATTAATTACAAGACACGATATCCACCAATTGAAAAACAATGTTTGGCTCTTGTATTCACTACTAGTAAGTTGCGACATTATTTACTAAATGTTGAAATACAATTCGTCACAAAATTTGATCCTCTTAAATATCTTTTCAACAAAATAGACCTCTCTAGAATCTAAGCTAAGTGGGTGATGTTAACTGAGTTTGACCTTAAATTTGTTTCACAAAAAGAAATCAAAGGCCAAGCCTTAATTGATCACTTAGTTGATGCTCCTTCTCCTTTTGTTTTACCTACTCTTGATTCCTTTCCTGATGATCATGTCTTAACTGTTGGTATTAAACTATGGGAATTAGTTTTTGATGGATCTAAGTGTAGAAAAGGTTCTGGTGTTGGAGCGGTACTAATTCCACCTGACAAAAAACCTATTCCCTTATCCTATTGATTAAATTTCCTATGCACAAATAGTACAACTAAATATAAGGCATTGATTGCAATTTTGCAAGCTGCTTTATCTCTAAATGCTAAACATATCAAGATCTTTGGTGATTCACAATTGGTCATTAAACAAATCAACGGTACTTATCAAACTAAACATGAAAAATTATTAAAATACAAGGATCTTATAATGATATTATTAGAAAAATTTGACTCGTTCACCATTGATAACATCCCACACAAAGATAATCAACATGCGGATGCAATGGCGAGTGCAACTTCTCTCATATCCACACACAATCCTTCCATAGACTTCACTTTTGTTATCCATCCCAACAAGAAACCTTTGATCGATACTCCATTAGAAGATAGTTTGGTGATAACTCAAGGTGCTTCATGTGAATGGTATGATACAATATACAACTATTTGAAAGATGGTACCATTCCTAAACCTACCACAATGAATACTCAAAAGCGTTTACGTAAACTCATAGCTAAATATGTGATCCTTGCAAATGCATTGTATAGAAGATATTTAAATGGTCTCCTATTATGATGTCTTAGAGACTCTGAAATCCCTTTAGCACTCGAACAGGCTCATGTTGGTGCCTGTGGAGGTCATTTTGGAGGTCGTTTGTTAGTACAAAAAATTATTCGTATGGGTTATTATTGGAGACATATGGAGAAGGACTAATTCACCTACATTAAATGATGTCACAAATTCCAATAGCATAGCAATTTGATCCATGCTTCCTATTGCTGAGCTCCGTGCCAATGTTCCCATTTGGCCATTTTCAATATGGAGGTTAGATCTTATTGGAAAAATTTCATCGCCTTCTTTTGCTGGACATATGTTTACGATAATCGCAACATACTATTTCAAGAAATGGATGGAAGCTATTCCCTTTCATTCTACAACTATTGAAGCAATTTTTAATTTCATCTTGGACCACATAATTGCTCACTTTAGACTCCCTTCCACAATCATTTCTGACAATGGAACTCCATTGAAGAATAACGAAGTTCAACAATTTCTTGAAACATTCAACATTCAACATTTCTTTTCTACACCATATTATCCACAATCCAATGGACAAGCTAAAAATACTAATAAGCTTCTCGAACAAATCCTCAAGAAAACTATCACCAAGCATTATAAAGACTAGCATACACAACTATCTTATGCGCTTTGGGCTTATAGAACTAATGTTCGATCATCCATAGGAAATACTCCTTATAGCCTTGTTTGTGGAACTAATCCGATTATGCCCTTGGAGTTAGAAATTCCTAATTTGCGAGTTGCTCTTTGAGATCTTATTGACAATGACACTTATAAAGATCAACGATTACATCAACTTGAGATGCTTGATGAATAGCACATTAATGCTCTTGAACATCTCCAAGCTCACATCAAAAAATTACAACACAAACACAACATTCATACCATCCCTTGATCATTTTGTAAGGGAGATTTTGTTCTTATTGAAAATTAATGAAATGCTAGTACTGACACCGAAGATAAAGATAAGTTCAGCCCTAATTGGTTGGGACTTTACGTAGTTGATACCAATTATGGTTCTGGTGCTTATCTCTTAACACAACTTGATGAAACACCCCTTAGGGAACCCATTAATACCATGAATTTGTATAGATATTATCTCTAACCCCCTTTGAATAGTATGGTTGATATAGTAGTGTTGTTTCAAGTTATTTGATGTTATTCTAAATAACTTTCACATTGCTTTGTTCTTGACAACTAAATTTGTGTTTGTCTTGAACACTAAGGTAATTATTTAAGTTCATTTTATAATTGCTTTAGGCTTCATACTATTCACATTCATGTTGTTTTAAGTTAGATCCTTATCAGTGTATTTAATTTAACATGTTATTTTCTAATTATCAATGTTGTATCTATGCTAAAACTGGAATATGTTTTACACTAGATCACATCAATCCTATTAAATCATGTTGACATTAATTAAATACTTTTACTATAAGTCATTTAATTAATCACATAGCATTTAGTGTCCACATAAAAAGACACATCATCATAACATCACATGTGAATGTCTATATATATATATATCAAAGTTTTATATACATCATACTATCATATACAAAGTCATAATGGTCTATGAGAGCTAGAGCCCTCAGGATCTATCACCTGTGATCTAGTCCCTGGACGTCGTGAGACTATCATGTGTAATCGTGATCATGAACTATCACATCTAAGTCTATACTCTAGACCCCATACTCGACCAATGGATATAAGCCACTCATCTACCATCTGATCCCTTTTTGCTCATGCTTCTGCCAGGTCTGTATGTAGTCTCTCTACCTTTGCTGAGGACTGTGCTAACTGAAGTGCACTCTCAGCCCGATGGAGTAGTCTTCTCACTCTTTCATATGCTTCCCGTAACCTCATGAAAGGTCTAAGTGACTCTAGCTCTTCCTCCATGATCAGTGGGGGAACATAGTTAGGATCCATCTCCTCCTTGTCGATGGATGAATGCACTATCTTTGTGGTAGCGTAATGATAGAACTCTTGCTAGTCTCTTGTCGCTCCTACAAGATATACAATGTACACAATCAGTAACACATCATCATGATATATATATATATATATATAAATAAAGCATAAATCACTAAAGGACATGTGTAAAATCAAATATCATCACCTATGTCTCGAGATGCATGAGGAATGTCAACCTCATCCTCTCTAGGGGGTTATCAAGGATGTGCTAGCCTCTCTCTGACTTTGGGTGCTGATGTTTATTGTAGCTACTACCCATGATCTGATCCTCTAAGTATGTGAGGACTCTCCATGCTCGTACCGATCCTCAATAGCTACCTCATCACCCTCACTCAGGGGTGGCTCCTCCTCATAGTAATCATCCTCCTCCTCCTCATCCTCTCCTCCATCTTGGTCCTCATAATTAGGATCAGCCTCAAACTAGTACTACACATCAATAATATCTATAAAAATATATGTTGGCCTATACTGTACCTCCTCTACTCTCTCCTCTAGCTCATCACCCTCATTTGCTGCTAGCTCTACATCACCTATAGGGAAATCCATGGGGAACATAAGAGCTGGTTATGCATATGACCACCACTCCTTGTGCTCATCTATGCTACTGACATCATCAATGTCGGATGTTGGTGGTTGGTCATGATCTGAATCATTAGAATCACTCTCACAAACATGATCTATAGTCAGTTGAATAGTATCACCTAGCCTCTAGGCACTCTGCACTGATCATCTGATGAAGGGGCATGCCCTCAGTGGTGTCTGTACCTATCCAAACTGTTGCATGACTCACCTATAATAAAAAGGTTGTATAACGTATTCATGCCTCCCAGCTATATACCTATCCATCTGCATCCTCTGTAACTATCCAATGGGATCTAGCCACTATAAAGTGAGTAGATAAGGTTTCCATGGGATCTCATCCTCCTCCAATCAATCAAATCTCACCCTCCAAATGTGTAAATCTCCATACTACCACAAGCGTCGCAAGGGATAGTTGAATGCACGTGGATAACCTATAACTATAGTACAAGGGTATCTGATAGGCCTGGTACATGTGATATGCTCAAGGCACCACACTTGTAGAAGTGTACAATGGACCATACTGTCGATATATTGAAACAAAAAATGACCAAGATCATAATACAAGTGTGCTAGAATGTAGCGGCCCCAAGCATAGACTGTCCTCTTCTCATACATCCCTCGTATCAAGTGTACTAGTCCCCCATCCAAGTATGCCACTCATCCATCTGGATTGAGAACTATTGCCACTATATGCATCATAATCTGTCTAACCATAGGAGCTCATGAGTACAACAACATGGGCAGCTTGATCTGTGCTCTAACCCTCTCATCATGTATCAGTCCACCTAGACAACACTGCATATCTCTTTTCTTCTCCCAGAATGACTGATCCCCCCAGAAATACACTCGCTCTCCTCGAATGGGAACTCGAAGAATGCAATGTATGTCCTTGAGAGTGATAGTCATTTCCCCGGTGGGAAGATGAAAGGTACAAGTATCAACATCTCAACACTCACAGAGAGCCATAAGCATGGCATCATGGTATCTCATAGGTGGCATAAGATATGCCCAATAGATACCCATTTACTATAAATACTCTACCTTTTTCGTTGATATTGTTGGTGCATGATCTCTTAGAAATGTGAGTTGTCTTTTCCTAGCCACTATTGCGACCAGGCGGGGACCTATCAAAATCATCACAAAATGCTCTAAATTTCATCTAATATATTCAATTTTCACATTATTCATCAAGCAAGTGAGCTAAAGTCAATCTAGTGTGCTTTTCTAATGGCCCTAGACACTTTAGAACCCTTTTAGGACATTTCACAAAGAAATAGGACACCTCACGAAGCAACAAGACACTTTGTGAACAAATGGGACACTTTGTGAAAAAAGGGGACACTGTGAACTTTTTTCCAAGAACTCTAAATTGGAACCACTTTTGAGACCCCTTACATCATTTACCCTTCAAAACAACACTTATAGGCCCCTTAGACCCATTAATTTTGATCTAGAGGCCCATTTTACCTGAGAAATCACATAAAACCTAACAAACAACATTTAATTATCTCATACCCCAAAAACCCACCTTCAAACAACAGTAGTGGGACCCATTCGCCACCTTGGGCGAATGAGTCCCCTTTGAGGGAAAATTCAAATTTAAGCGAGAATTTAATCAATTTTAACTTTAATTTCCTGCAAATGTCAGCCTCTTAGGTCTAATTGATGGGAAAATAAGGTGTTGTTTCTTATAAATAGTCATTTCAAGTCATTTCACACATCTTTTTATCATCTTCTCTTATCTTTTTATCATTCCTCAAGAGCAATTCATAAAATCAAGTCTTCCACAACAAATTTCATTAGCAAAAGTTGAAGTTTTAGGGCAGCAAACTATGGTTTTTGTAGGTCTTGAAGCTCACTTCTCTTTTCAAGAACCAACATTGCAAATCGTTGATGATGGATGCCTATGGTGAATCATGAAGAAATCTAGGGTGAAGAAGTGAAACTAGCCAACAAATCACACCAAAAGACTTGGTTTCTTATTGATTCCATCTTCCATTTTCACTCTATCTTTAGATTAAGGTTTGCATCTTGTTTGTTTATCATTGGCATGTAATTTCATTCATATTTTTCATGTGTTGTAAGGTTTCTAGGGTTGAGATCTTGCATCATATAGATTATTCTTGCATGTCTTATTCTAGAGTAATAGGATAGGACCTTTGTCACATCTCAACTTTTCCTAGTCTTTAACACATCTAAGGCTAGGATTTATGCATATTTTTCTCCATTCAAGGTTTAATTACCCAGCTAGGGGTTTGAATAAGGCAAACCCCCCCTTAGAAAAACAATTTTGAGCTATTTTGCAAGAATTTTCCAAGATCCCAAATCGGATTTCTGTTAGAAATTCTTGTACAGATGTTAAGGTACAAGACAAAACTTTGAAATTGCAAAAATTTGAAAGTGGACTGATTCACCATGCATTGAGAATGAGTCCCTCCTGAGGTGCAAATTTGAGTCAAATGTAGATCCAAGTCCCTGATTGTCAAAAAATAGCTTCTATGCAAAAAAGTCATGATCTGGGACTAATTTGCCCAATGTGGTGAATGAGTCCCAGTCAGCCCAAATTCAAGTTTCATCAAATTTCTAGATTGTTTTCCAGTCTTCTCTAGTTTTCCAAGTTTACACTTTCTGTGAAACAACCTTTTGTTTAGTATAATTTGTATTTTTTTCATTCTTTATAGCCTTTTTGCAAACAACACTATGTTTTCAAACATATCATAGATCTTAGTTTTGGATTCATAATCTGTTATATAGATCACTCAATTGAATTTATTTTACAACATCCTACATAACAAAATTTGAATGAACCCTTAGCATTTTTGGCCTACCTCTCTCCTTTTAGGTGAAAAACCCTAGAAGAGTAAGAGAAGTCCTAATAGCCAAAAATAATCAGTTGAAATGCAAGTTAATTCCTAACACCCATTTAAAAGCCTAGGGTGGGACCCATTCACCACGGGTGGCGAATGAGTCCCCCTTTGCTCTAAATTTAAAATATTTCAAATTTTCTTTTATTTTTTTATTCAAAATTACCTTATGTCAGCCTGTGATGTATTATCGGGTTACTAACGCATGTGTATAAATATGTATTTTTCTCTCATTATTCAACCCCCATTCATCTTAATTCATTCAAGCAATCAAGCATTCCATCTCTCTAAACATTTTATATCATTTCATCAAGAAAATAATCAAGTACTTTGGAGCTACCATTGCTTTATATTTAGATTTCTTGAACAAGGGTTTGGTAAGTGATAGCATTTACATGTTATTTGTTTATCATTTCCTTCACATTTCATTTCTTGATCAAGGGTTTGATTAACAAAGTGGGATTTGACCAAGGAAAATCCCTATATTGTAACCCTCAACCATTTTCCCCTCTTCCATGTGTGTTTCTAGACTTTATATGCAGATTTATCAAGCAAAAAGGTGTTTTAAGGTGGTCAATAAGTCAACAAAGTATTTCAAGTCAACATCAACCTATTACAAGCTTGGAGAAGGCCTATAGCCTATTTTTTGCAAATTTGACTTCGGCAACCTGACAAGAAGAGAATTACAGATCTGGGCAACCCTCAACCCTCAACCCTTAATCCCTTAACCCTCAACCCTTAAAACCTAAACCCTAAACCCCTATATCCTCTACCCTATACATGGAACCCTCAACCCTAATCCTTAAACCATATGTACCCTTGACCCTAATCCCTCAACCCAATACCCTAAAAAATCAACCCTATAGGTCCTCAACCCTATAACCTCAATTCTCAACCAACTACCCTATACATTGGATTCTCAATAGTCATATATGTTTGTCCCTCTCTCCTCATCTCTCCTCTCTATCTCACTTCTCCCTCCATCCATCCCCCCCTCTCTACACTAATCTATCAACCCTATACCCTCAACTCTTAAACTCTTAAACACTCAACCCTAAACCCTAAACCCTCAACCCTTAATCCCTAAAGAAGGCTTAAACCCTCTACCCTCTACCCTCAACCCTAATCCCTCAACCCTTAAACCCTTAAACCCAATTAAACTCTCTACCTTAATCCCTCAACCCTATATCCCTCAACCATTAAACCCTCAACCCTCAACCCTCAATGGTCCTTAAACCCTAATCCCTCAACCCATAAACCCTTAAACCTAAGTAAGCTCTCAACCATAATCCCTCAACCCTCAACCCTTAATCCCTCTCCCCTCAACCCTCGACCATTAAAACCTAATCCTTCAACCCCTATACCCTCTGCCCTATACATTGGACCCTCAACCTTAATCACCCAACCCTATACACTCAACCTTAAACCCTCAACCTTCAACCATTAAATGCTAAACCCTTAAACCCTCTACCCTCTACCATATACATTAAACCCTAAACCCTTAATTTTCAACACTCAACCCTTAATCCCTCAACCCTCAACCCTTAAACAAAAAACCATCAATCCCTATACCCTTTACCCTATACATTGGACCCTCAAACCTAATCCTTCAACCATATGTAGCCTCAACCCAAATCCCTCAACCCAATATCCTAAACCATCAACCCCATAGGTCCTCAACCCTATACATTGGATCCTCAACCCTCATATATCTTTATCCCTCCCTCCTCTTCTCTCCTTCTCTCTATCTCACTTCTCCCTCCATCTCTCCCTCCATCCATCTCTCCCTCCCTACACTAATCCCTCAACCCTATACCCTCAACCCTTAAACCCTTAAACACTCAACCCTAAACCATAACCCTCAACCCTTAAAATCTAAACCTTTAAACCATCTAGCCTCTAGCCTCAACCCTAATCCATCAATGCTTAAACCCTTAAACCCAAGAAAACTCTTTACCCTAATCCCTCAACCCTCAAACCTTAATCTATCAACCCTTAAACCCCAACCTTAAATTCTAATCCCTCAACCCCTATAACCTCTACCCTATACATTGGACCCTAAACCCTAATCCATCAACCCTATACCCTCAACCCTTTACCCTCAACTTGAAACCCTCAACCCTTAATTCTCAACCCTCAACCCTTAAAACCCTAAATTCTCAATCCCTATACCCTCTACCCTATACATTGGACCCTCAGCCCTAATCCCCCAACCATATGTACCCTCAACCCTAATCTATCAAACCTTTACCCTCAACCCAATTCCCTAAACCTTCAACCCTATAGGTCCTCAACCCTCTACCCTATGTATTGGATCCTTAACCCTCATATATCTC